>JAEIFT010000080.1:600000-926173 GCA_018904225.1 Lordiphosa mommai
TTTTTTTTTTTTTTTTTTTAAATCGACCCCAAAGCCATAGTTTATGATCGAAGAGGAAGAAGAAGAGGCGGCGCCAATTTTTATGACATTTTGGATGGGCAAACAGCGGCCAGACAGCTTTTGCCATACTAAACACCTTTTGTTGTCGTTTGTTGTCGTTGTTGTTATTTGAGTTGCTCTGCATGTTTATTGATAAGAAACCAAAACACACACACACACACACACATAGACACACACACAGACAGTCAACATTTTATTTGATTTCAATTCAAAATAAGAATACAAATTGGCGAAGAAAAAAAAAAAGAATTCAAAGGCGAAAATTTTGATTCATTTTTGGCGTTTTGTTCCCTGGATGTTGTTGATAAAATACACAAAAAAAAATATAAAAAATACCAAAAACAACAAAGAAGCACCAAATTTTGTTGTAATATACCCGCAGAAAAGACGCTTGATGCTAAACAGGAACCAACCCAGAATGAATCAGCAGAGAAAGTTGCTAATGCTGAGCAGCAGCAGCAGCAACAGCCGCCACATGCAACACTCGAAGAGCAGCTGGTGAATAGCTATTGGAGACGTGGCTTTGAAGCTGGCACTGTGGGCAATGGCAGCAAAACGCCAACAATTTATCAAAATTCGCTGCCGCCTCCGCCGCCGCCGCCAACAGCAGCAGCAGCAGCAACACTTACTACCCCACAGCAACAGCAACAACAACAACAACAACAGCAACCTCAACATGGACCCTCGTCCACTGCTTTGCTCAGTCAATTGGTTAACTCAACTTTCTCCCACCCTTCTCGCCTAGATGCCGGCAACAGCCATCACCAACATCAGCTACATCATTCGCACAACAGCAGCAACAACAATAGCAGCAGCAGCAGCAACATTAGCAGCAACAGCCACAACAACAACAACAACCAGAGCACACCTCAACCCAGCAGCAGCAACAGCGATATCCTCAATCATGTTGGCCATCATCCAGTGGGCCATCATCATTCCCATCACGGTCATACCCAATTGTTGCATCAGGCTGCTGCCGCTGCCGCCGCCGCCCATCAATTCGATTCCAATTCCTCAACCAGCTCGACCAGCACACCGAATAGCACCGCCCAATTGGCCGCCAGCATAGCCAATAGTAGCAAATCCCTGCTCCAAGCAGCCGCCGCTGCTGCCGCCGAGGATAATAACAATAGTTTGACACCCAATGCAAATGCGGCTGCTGCTGCCGCCGCAATGGCTGCCCATGCCCAGCATGCGGCCGCATTGGGTGCACCCGGTTTCTTGCCGTTCCAATTTGCCGCTGCTGCAGCGGCTGGACAAGATGCCCGGGCACATTATCGCTTTGCCGATTCCGAGCTGCAATTGCCGCCGGGCGCTTCGATGGCTGGTCGATTGGGTGAATCGTTGATACCCAAGGGTGATCCCATGGAGGCCAAATTGCAAGAGATGTTGCGTTACAATATGGATAAATATGCCAATCAGGCACTGGATACGCTGCATATATCGCGTCGGGTGCGCGAATTGCTATCCGTGCACAATATTGGCCAACGGCTGTTTGCCAAATATATATTGGGCCTGTCGCAGGGCACCGTTTCGGAGCTATTGAGCAAACCCAAGCCCTGGGATAAGCTCACGGAGAAGGGACGTGACAGTTATCGCAAGATGCATGCCTGGGCGTGTGATGATAATGCGGTAATGCTGCTGAAATCGCTGATACCCAAGAAAGGTGAGTGGCTAGAGACAGAGTTAAGATTGCATTCGTATAATAAGGCAAACTATGAATGGGTTTTGGGCAAAACTTTTTAACAAGTTTAACATTTTTTGTTTGGTTGTTTAATTCATGTTTTTATGTCAGAGTCTTCGATTCTGTTAACAAATATTCCTTCTGAATAAATTAACAAATTATTTTCTTGATCACAAACACTTTTTGAAACGAAAAAATTGATACAAAGTCAACAGCAGCATTTATCAAAATTGAACGCAAGGGCGCTGCAACAACATCTACAACAACAACAAGCCTTTTTCATTTATTTCTCTAAAAGAAATTTTATTCATTTGTTTTTTATAATATTATTTACTAAATCCATTTTCGAACTCCAGTTGCCATTTTTAATTTATTTTTTTTAAATTTTTAATAATTTAATTTTAAATTTCATGAGACAAACCAAATAACGGGAAATATATTAAATGTTGTCTTAAGAAAAATAACGCATCACGGACTTGCTCATCAATGTTCCTTAAGATCTTAGTAACAAACAAAAACTATGATTTCTTAATATGGTTTGAAAAAAACACCTTTTAAATTTAAAAAAATATCTCCGAAATTATCAGAAATTTAAGAAAATCCTTTCGAAATAATTGAAATTGATCACCAGTCAGAAAAATTTAAGTTTGACCTAAAAACGTATTACATGTTAGACTGAGTTAACATTGTTCGACGCATGTGACATGATAATCTAGTATTTAGGCTCCTATGTTGTCTTGTTTTCATTGTGAATAGCTTGTCATTTGACATTCAAAACAATGCAACATGAAGGCTTACTAAAATATCATGTCTCATGCTTCGAACAATGTGAACTGAGCCTTACACAGTTAGGTTCATAAGCTCCTCTGTATGACATTGTCGAACTGAAAAATAGCAACAACAAACTACACTCACAAACTAATGCGGTCTTACACTCTTTCTTTTTCGTATTTGATTGTTTTTTTGATCCGCAAAACATTACCAAAATTAGTAACGAACCCCGAACCGGAACCTTATAAAGCTCAGAACCAGAATCGCAACCGATATTCAGAATTTTTTGAGAATCTATATTCGAGATCCGATATTGTTAGAACCAAGTCTACAAACCGGTCCGGTTCGGTTCGAATTTTTCGATGTGCCCGAACCGAACCTTTTACATTTTTGACCCCTCACAACTGAACCCAAACTATAAAAGGTTCGGTTAAAAATATTGGGTATCTTTTTAAATTTTTAATAAAATGATTAAGATTGAAGTTTTTGACTGCAGTAAAAGCAATTAACATTTATTAAGATTCAAGATTTCTTCTAAATTTTTTCAAGAGAACATACAAACAAACATACGACCAATGTTTTCCAACTTTGAAAAGGTCTTAAAACCTGTTCCAGATATCATTTGTACGAGCATTTTCCACACTAACGTTTGTTCTTTCTTATCTGAGAAGTTAAAAGAGATGAACAGATGCAGGAAGAAACATTGTCTAAACAGAAAAGAATCCGAGATATCTCAAATGATTTTAGATTTATTTTATTTCTATTCATACACCCGACAAAATTCGTATCAATATCAATTTGATAAGCGTTGTCTCAAATTGAAACTACAATATTTTTATTTTTGTATCAATATAATTCAAGAAAGTATCAAATTAATATTAGAGGTGTTAACTTGAACCTATGCCTATTAAATTGTTACGTAAAAGTATCAATTCGAAACTCACACATTTTCGATGTCATACTCGATTCTCTCTACCAAGCAAATTGCATAATGCTGACACTTGTAATTCTCAAGTTGTTATTCAGCTCATTGATGATATAAATAGGGCACTTGATAGTTTAGAAAAGGAAGTCTAATGAGAAATAAGGCAAACTTGAAGCAATCTGTGTAACTCTTACTAATTTGGCGTCTTGCGATTAAGCCGTTAAAACACACCTTGTGAATTGCAACAATATTTCAGAAAAATAATTGTATGATATTTTTTATTATTATTATCAAATTGTTAAAGGCTAATATCAAAATGATACAAAAAAGTATAAAATTGATACTTAAAAAACTAATACAAAAATTGTCATTCCGATACAAATTAGTATCATTTTGATACTATCGAATTTTCAACTTGATACTTTGAGTATTAACGATAATTCGATACTCAATAGTTTCAAATTGATGACTAAATTGTGTCATTTTGATGATTACTTATTTTTGGGTGTAGTACTACATTGAATTCCTTAATTTACTGCACTAGTCACAAATAGGTCGATTTCGCATTTTCGCAAACCATGTACGAATAGATTTTTCAATCCCGGAATTCTTGTCTTGAAAGAGCTCGAAATACGTTTATTTCAAAAACACGGAATTGATTTAAGCATTTTTTTTTTGAATGTGATGATAATTCGAAAACTCTACTTAAAAGAGAGAAAAGTCGTACTCTGAATGAGCAGAGCGATTCGAATTTAAACATAAAAATGCATTAAAAAACCAAAGTTTAATTTTTTGTCTAAGTGAACCGAAATTCAAAGCAAAACCTGGGGTTGTCCCGTCCGCAAACCGAACGCAAAGATTTCTCAAGGGTTCGAACCCCCGAACCGAACCTCTTCCAAAATTTGGTTAGAACCGAAAATTCCGAAAACAAAACCGAAACAGCGCACCGTTAAAGTTAATTTTACTTAATAACATAGGGATTAGGGACTTGGATATTTATTGTATATAAAAAAATCGTTTCTTTTCCCAGCCACTGAACTATATTAAATTTCTCTAAACATTTGGCCACCTAATAGTAGGCTATAGAAATTCTTGTTGAATGGATTATTGCCTCATCTGCCAAAGTGATAAACATATAAAATACAAAAAAAAAAAATATATATATATATATATATGTATAGTTAGTTAATTCACTGCTACATTTTTTCCTCTGATCATCATATTTATGAAAATTGTTGAGCGAACTTTATGCTAATTTATGTGTATTGTTTTGGGCAGCCCACGCGGTTGCCACCGCAAAACGCCACGCCACACTTATGAACAAATTTTGTTGTTTCTTTTTTTAATGTGTTTTGTTTATAAATAAAATCAAATAAAATAAAATACAATAAATATGAGGCCAAAAATCGCGTAAAGGCGCAAGAATTGATACGGCCCGTTGGCCACTTAGTCCCCCCCCCCCGTGTGTCTCTGTGTGAGTGTGTGTGCCGCTTTATGGCTTGTGACAAATAAATGTGGCAGGCTGGCAGCAGGCATTTGGAATGCTTTTGTTTTGTCTTTTGTTTTGGCTGCTTGTCTATTTTTAGTCATTTCTTTGCACTCTCTTTTTTTGCCTGGCCTGGCCTGGTCTCTGGTCAACTAAATAGACAACGTCTGCTAAAATTATGTGTTAATATGCTAGTATTATTAGCCTGCTATGAGCGGTGAAGGGGGGGTGGTGGGAGTCGGTTGGTTAGAAAACAAATGCATTTTGTTTACTTTGAGTGAGTTTCAATTGCTGTACTCTCTGGCTCTGGCTTTTGGTTAAGTACCTCAGTATTTATTTATACCAAAGCCTCTGACAACTTTTTGTTGTTTTAAGCTTGTTTTGAAACTAAAATTACTTTAGTTCAGAGTTTTGTGTTTATATATATATATAAGATGGAAGCAAGTGGGGGTTAATTCAGGAATAGTTTCGATTCGTTTTCGTATTGAAATATCGCTGACTAAAGTGATCAAATAAAAGTCTTCAGCTATAGACATTTTTGAGACTATTTTCGAATTATTCTTCAATCAATTTAAATTGGAAACTCAACTCTTTTTAAAGTTTTTTTTTCATTCGATATATTTACTGATTTTAGTCTAATTTTGGCAAACTTAAATACACTTTTTGCAGTTTGCCAGTTTGCTTTAAAAGTTTTCTTGCCTCAAATAAAGTGTGCCCTTACCATTTTATGTGATTTAATGTGTTTATTTTTGAATACCAATACAAAGGGCCAGGCCCAGCTTCTCACTCTTTTGGCTTGTGTGCGATTAGAGATTAGCAACTTCGCTCCAAAAATTATCATGTTGCGCATTTTAACTTCTCCAGAACACTTTCTGCTCACTAATTCTCAGTGTGGCCAGATTAAAAAGAGTTACCGCTCCTAGTTCTCTTTGCTATTAGCTTCTTATACAAATTTCGTGAATACTGCATAATATATATTTAAATACACGAATGCAATATTCAAGAAGTATTGTGGCTTCTCTCGTGACTCTACTTTAGGTCCCTTTTTTCTTGGGCGAAACAAAATGTTAATCAGGCCTGTTCCCATTTTCGATGTCGATCAGAATATGCCGAATCGGAATTGGTTAATGTTCTCTATTTCATTAACTGATTGAGTGATTCCGATCTTACCTTCCAACTTTTATTTATCTTTGTTCAAATGTTTTAAGGGCAATTGGTTCGAACCGAATTATCAAATCCATTCTTGGAAGTCAGATCTCCTCCCAATTACTGCATACTCTCGAAGCAATCACCTGGCCAACGGGCCAATTAAATTTAGTATGTTTAAGACCACTTTTCCTTTGAACTTTGAGGAGTTTTCCAACACTGTTTTCCAACACTGTTTTCCAACACTGTTTTCCAATACTCTTTTCCAACACTATTTTTCGAAACTGACTTTCAACGTTGCTTTCCAACACTGTTTATTAACATTGAATTCCAACACTGTTGTTGTCTTTGTTTTTTTTGTTTTGCAACACTGTTTTCCAACACTGTTTCCCAACTCTGTTTTCCAACACTATTTTCCAACACTGCTTTCCAACACTGTTTATTAACATTGAATTCCAACACTGTTTTTGTCTTTGTTTTTTTTTGTTTTGTCTTTCAACATAGTTTTTCAACATTGTTTTTCAACATTGTTTTTCAACATTGTTTTTTAACATTGTTTTTCAACATTGTTTTTCAACACTGTTTTTCAACATTGCTTTTCAACATTGCTTTCCAACATTGTTTTTCAACATTGTTTTCCAACAGTATTTTCCAACACTATTTTCAACATTGTTTTTTAACATTGTTTCCCAACAATCTTTTTCGTTGTGGTTTTCCACCAGTATTTACCAACACTGTTTTGCAAAACTATTTTCCATCACTATTTTATAGCACTGTTTCCAACAGTATTTTTCAATACTATTTTCAACATTGTTTTTTAACATTGATTCCCAACATTCTTTATCATTATGGTTTTCCACCAGTATTTACCAACACTGTTTTACATTACCGTTTTGCAAAACTATTTTCCGTCACTATTTTATAGCACTGTTTCCAACATTGTTTTTTAACACTGTTTTTCAACACTTTCAAGCAATCGCATTTCTCACGGTACATACATATATAAACTCTTTTTTAATTAACTTGGATTGCTAGTACAGTCGATCTTTCATATAGCGAACCCTTAAAAAAAAAAAATTTTAGAGTGGAACGAAATATTAGTGTTATGGGTATAAATTCGTTATATAAAAATCTTCGTTATGCCAAAGTTCGGAATAGAAAAACTCAAATGGGTGTCAAAACTATCGATTTATCTTAAATAGTTTATAGCTAGAAATTGTAAAAAAAAAGTTTGACTCGATATTTTTCGACTTGATTCATCGATAATTTTATCTTGATATTTTACCCTATAACTATTTCTCTACGCCCTAAAATATGCAACAATTGTTGTTAGCTAGCTAAAAAAAACAAAAACTTTTGCTACAACCCAGCCAGACCCACCTACACACACCTTCCTAGCCCACACCCGGGCTATATACTTTACCCCTACCCATTACAACGACCAACGACTTCAAACAGAATTGGTGGGGAGGGGGGAGGCAGGCATGTCAACGTTTTGCATGCCTCGTTGAAGGCGGCAACAGGACCAGCAGCAGCAGTTGCTGTTGCAGTTGTTTACATTTAATTCAACTTCACGTTTGTGGTGTTTTTCTATACATACTTATATATATATATTTTCTTTTTTTTTATTTTTGTAATTTTATATTTTGTTTCAAGCCTTTCACAGACCAATTGTCACGGCAGTCGTCGCGTCGTCGTCGTCGCCCTCCCCGTCCAACTTCATAACGCGCTTTAAACAATTACAATTCAAAAATCATTGACGCGATGCTGGGGGTTAACTTTTATTTCATCATTTCCTCAACAATGACTTCAAAGTACAATAAATATATATATATATATATAGTATATAGGTATGAAGTGGGTGGTTAGTGTCCAAGTCCAGGTCATTTATCCGAGCATACTTCTAGGCTCTATTTGTTTATAATTAACTGGAAAAAAAGCGTTGACTGGCTATCTCGCTCGCTCACTGTTGATAAACAGTTACAGTTAGTTGTTAGCTGCCATGAGTAATCGTCATAAATTAATTGTCAACATTTGCATGCACTTAGACACACACACACACACACACACGCACAGTTCAGGTGAGCTCCTGGTGCCGGCTTTTGCATGCGTGTCTACTGTGTCTCCCTGTCCCTGGGTTAGACTTTAAAAATACTTTTTTCGCATTGACATATTTGTAGCCTGTTTTTCTTTGTTGAGCTTTTCCTGTTTTGTAAATTGATGACTAATCAATAAAAAAGTAAACAACATTTTCACCAAAGATTCCTATCAATAAGGGGGGTATAAATATTCTACTAAGGGGACGACGAGTTCACGCCTAATGTGCAAATTGAGCAAAATGCAACCCGCATTAGAGCCACATCGTTTGTTGTTGTTGTTCTTGTCGTCGGCTGTCTTCGTCTTTTTTGTGGTTGTCGTGACTGTTGGCACGTTGATTATACGCAAAAATCAAAAATAATTAAAATTTCACCATTTAATGTTTTGGACGACAGCCAAAAAACAAAAAAAAAGAACAAGAAAAATATGAAGAGAGAGAAAAGCTAATTTCGGGAATACTCTTAAGGAAACTCCTCTTACAAATAAGAGACAAAAGATTGATGAAGAATTTTCTGACTTTGCAAAGAATGCAGTTTTTCTACTGGAAAAAGTCACTTCAGATTTTTTGGTTAGTTTCCAAATCTGTATGAAATTCTGTGTATTAGAAGCGTTTCACAAAGTTGCAAGCAACAAAATACATTCTCTAAGAACAGTTCTTTCTGGGTTTCAGCTCTGGAAGGAGCGATCAATTTACCTTTAAAACTGTAAGAGATATGAGGTTTTTCACACTAAGGAGTTTACGTTCCACACACTTCAAACCTTTAGATCAGGGGTGCCCATGCCCTATACTCCGCGCACACATTTGTTGTTGCATCACTCTCTGCTATACTCGAGAGTATAGGAAAACACACACGCTGCTCTCAGCATAGGCGAGAGCAATAAAACAACAACATCAACAAAGTTTTTTTCTCTCCCTCACTCCTTTGGCAGCGGCTGCACGAATACAACCACAAGTTTGATGGTGAGTGTGAGTCGAGTTGGACTTTGTTGTTGTCGTTTGAAAAAAACTAGCAGCAGATTCTTTAAATGTATTGGTGCATACTCGCCGGCTTACTTTAATTGGGCACCCCTGCTTTAGATCTTACCATCACTAAGATCTCTTTGTTTATAAAGACGGACTTATCTTAGAAAGTGTGACTTCCATTAAACTTATATAGTCTTGCATATCTGGTCACACTATTTTTTATTTATTTTTTTTTTGTACCCTTGTGAAGATGTTTGTCATGCATAAAAGGAAACATTGGGTGCGTTCAGCAGAGGCTCTTGATCACTGATCAGCTTAATTAAACTTCTCTTATTATTTAGCATACTTTTAGGTGGTCTTGTTAAATAGATATTTGAGTAAATATCATATTTAACACAAGAGGAAAAGTATGCTACGTAAATAACGAAGAAATACATCATTAATCAGGAATCAAGTTCTTCCGCGGAACACGAACATTAAGTTTATATATTCTTGATCAGTATGTCGAGCTAAGTGGATATATCAGTGTACGACTGTCTCTTTCTCACCCCCTCCTTCAAGAATATACATATTGGACGTGTTCAGCAGATAAACTTGCTCCCTGATCACTGATATATTTCTTGGTCATACACGTAGCTTACTTTTCCTCTTGTATTTAATAGAATATTTACATGATCACTCCAAAAGTATGCTAAATAATAAGAGCTGTTTTTGTTAAGCTAATCAGTGATCAAGTGTCTCTGCTGAACGAGCCCATTGGGTGTATTCATTAGAACCGCTTGATCCCTGTTCAATTTTAGGGGGTCTTGTCAAACTTAACATTTTTAAAATGACAAATCAGTAATCAAGCAGTGCTGCTGAATGTGCCCATTTTATTACAAATACCTAAATCAAGCTTATTTAAGCTTAATCTTGTTTCAATTTTAAATAATTCAACTGGATATCTGGATGTCGGCACATTTTGTTCCAGCTGTTTTCAAAGTTTAAACTATTTACTGAACGGGTGGCGGTGGGGGAAAAAAAACTTTGTCTTTGCACAAAATTTGCCGCAGCAAAATGTAGCCACATGTCGTGTTCAGGTTTTTGTTTTTCGCTTTTTTTGCATATAAGCCAGCTAATTACTTTGTAATGAACTTCGACAACAGTCAGGTAAAAATCATGACGAAAACAAATTTAAAAAAAAAAAAAAAAAATTTGTATAATGTATATATGTATGTATGAAAAGTCAGAGTCAACCCTTTGCCAAGCAAAGAAAAAATTGGCTCTGTTTGATGTTGGCATATCTACATATTGATGGTTCTTCATTTGCCATGCTACGTTTGCACTCAGCTCACCTAGAAGAAAGCCTCCACCTTGTTTGTATCCTAATTGACACTTCTGCCTAAGGCAACCCAGAGACAGAAGAGACTCGGTTCAACTGACAGCGGAACACAACAAAAACAAAAAACAAATGACTGGCATTTTAATTAGAAAATTTTTCTTGCAATTAATGCAAATTGCGTGCGTGTGCCAATTTCAATGGTTGCCGTTCAATTCGCTCAAAAACCCTTTTCGAGTGGTGCGACCTGCTGAAGTATGATGTGTGTGTGTGTGTGCGGGCAAATATTTATTGTATTAGAATATAAAAAAAAAAAAAGAACGGAAAACCTCTTCAACATGCAAAACTCCCCACGCCCCCCCACATGCTCTGTGGGGAAACCCACTCATGTGTCTGAGTTTTTCGTCTGATTTGTTATAAAAGGCAAATATTCATCAAGCAAATTGTCAAGCCGCTGAGTGGGGGGAATGGTGCAGGAGTGGGGACACATATCATATCTATACATATTTTTATAACGACTAAAATGGCAGGCAACAAACAAAAAAAACCCAACAAAAACAAACGAACGAACACGTAAATCCGAAATCCTTTTGAATGACAATTTGGTCAACATGTTCCTCCTCTAATAAATTACGAACAAAAACAAAAATGTAAATCGCAGACAACAAAACCAAAAAAAAAAAAAGAAATGACCAACACACAAATTTATATCTATATCCATATTTATTTATACATATATGTATGTATGCAAGGGGAGGAGGCGTCTGTCTGTGAGTGCCACGTGAGTTTCTTAAATTCACACTTTAATTTGATCAGCCAAAAATGCTAAAACTTTTGTTTAGCCTACTTTAAGGATTGGCAATGTTAGCTAAAAGTAGCACAACCCCTCAAAGTTCCACCAAGCGAAAACGAAATCAACTGGCCCAAGAAGCCAAAGGTCTTAAATTTGTAATTTGTATAGTATATTCTGAATCTCATCAAAGTGACAAAGAAAAATTTGTTTATGCAAGTGAATTCTAAAAGATGACGGAATTTTCTATCAAACAAGCACACAATAAATCTTTTCAAATGTCTTGAAATTTAGTAACTGCTTCAATATTTCCAAAGGATTTGAAGGCAGAGTATAGGTTTTTTGTTCAATATCTTAACGCAATCAACAATTTCCATTAACATTATTCAATAAATTTCTAGCATAAAAAAATTTTGCTAAAATTTGAATAATTTCGGGTGGATACTTTATTGATGCGTGCCGCCATTATTCGCATTGGGGAACGAAAACAGAATAATGAAACATTAGCCCATCTATCTTTTGACTAAGCTATGAAAACCATCTAAGCTGAGAAAACAAATCGTTGGTTATTTCATTATTAGAATGTGTACTTCTTGAAATTATTTTAATAGTGAATATTGCATAAAAAGTGTAACTAAATGGGGAAGTTTAACTTCAATTTAAGATGAATTTAATTGAAATTGAATTGAAATATAATTTAAATAGAAAAGAATTTTAATTGAAATTGAAAAAAAAAATTGAATAAACAATGAAATCAAATTTAACTAAAACTATATATATATTAAATTAAAATTAAAGAGAAATTTAGTTGAAATTGAATTGAAGTTAAGTTAAAATTGAATTGAAATAGAATTGAATTTAAATGAAATTGAATTAAAATTGAATTTAAATAGAATTGAAATTGAGCTAAAATATAATTCAAATTGAAAAGGAATTTAATTGAAATTGAATAGAAATTGAATTGACAAAAAATAAAAATTTTACTAAAATTAAATAGATATTGAAGTGAAGATATTAAAGTGAAATTTAGTTGATATTGAGTTGAAATTGAGTTAAAATTGAATGAAAATTGAATTAAAATTGAATTAAAATTGAATTAAAATTGAATTAAAATTGAATAAATATTGAATTAAAATTGAATAAATATGGATATAGAATTGAAATTGAGTTAAAATATAATTTAAATAGAATAGGAATTTAATTGAAATTAAATTGACAATTAATTAAAATTGAACTTAAATGAAATATATATTGAATAGATATTGCATTGAAATTAAAGTGCAATTTAGCTGAAGTTGAGTTAAAATTGAATTGAAATAGAATTAAAAATTATATTATATAAATTTAAATGAAATTGAATTTAAATAGAATTGAAATTGAGCTAAAATATAATTCAAATTGAAAAGGAATTTAATTGAAATTGAATAGAAATTGAATTGACAAAAAAATAAAAATTTTACTAAAATTAAATAGATATTGAAGTGAAGATATTAAAGTGAAATTTAGTTGATATTGAGTTGAAATTGAGTTGAAGTTGAGTTAAAATTGAATTAATATTGAATAATATTAATTTAAATTAAAATTGAATATAAATAGAATTGAAATTGATTTAAAATATAATTTAATTAGAATAGGAATTTTATTGATATTGAATAGAAATTAAATTGACAATTAATTAAAGGCCTATTCGCAGATCACATAAAAATTATTTTCGGCACAAAGCTTCATATGAATAGACATACTTTTGTAGAGCTTTGAAATCAGAATACTTTTGATTTGCTGTTTATATCATCTGAGATCAAGCCCCTAAATGGAACAGAAAATTTCACAACAAATAAAATGGAATGAAAAATCAAGCCAATACTTTTTTCATGCCTTTGATAGTGATTACTAAAAATACAATATGCTTAGTTAAATTCATAGAAAATCTTAAATTTTTAAAAATTGATTTCTTATTTTAAAAATTTTATTAAAAATTTATTGAAGTTCTGATCATTTACTGACTTGAAATGAAATCATTTAAATACTCGTGCACAATCAAATGTGTTCCTTAACCCTCAATTATAACACCATTTAATTTGCACACAACAACTACAATAACAACAACAACAGCAAATGCAAACAAACAAAGGCGCCCAGTAACATGAAGCGGGGGGGTACGGGTACCCCGACCCTAAATAGTAGTTGTTCAATGCAAAGGCCCAAAGCAATGCGCTGCTAATTTGGCACGCGCCAGGCTCTACCAAAAATTACCAGCACAAAAAAAAAGAAATCAGAAATTTCACAAAAAACTGACCAACAAATGCTCATCCAAGCGTTGTCCTGTACGCTTTTTCCCATAAATGGAATGAATTCAATTGCATATGCAAAAGAGAGAAAAACATTTTGTTTGCACAAATTCAATTGAAATGGAGGAGCAGCCGCATGGCTTTCATTTTGTTCTTGTTTGTGTTTTTTTGAAATGTCGCTGCTATACATAAAAAATCGACTGCTAAATTGCAAAATAATCACACAAGTGGTTTGGTTAGCCCACTCGACTCGCGACTCCTGCGGCATGTTTTGTGGTGCTGTGTGTGGCCAGCACCAAAACATCAATCAGTCGCCACGTTCCAAAACCAAACGAAAATAACTGAAAATCGCTTTACAATTGCCAAGCATAATCGATGCCCCAAAGGAGCAAACACTTTGATGGGGAAAAAGCGGAAACGGAAATCAACACATGAATGACAAATGTTGTTGAATTGAAAGAAAAAACGCCAAACGCCGATGATAGAGAATAGAGATGGACAAAAGGCGATAAAAGGCATGGTCTGGGAGTGCGGGGAGTGTACCAACTACAATAGATCCAGCTCTTAACTGGAGAGGACTTCAGGTGGCCATTTGGATTTACGTTATGATTTTTGGCATTTTTTCTATTTTTTACTTGTTTCCTTTTGGCCGGGCCATTGTCATCGCTTCATTTGGGGATTACAAAGTGTTTTTGTGTTATAAAGTCGAAGATGACATTGATGACACCTGGATGACCCGCCGGATGACCAAAAGGATGGCAGGAAAGCAGCAGACAGCAGACAGCTTAAGCTTAGACCAGGGCAATGGACTTCAATAATATTTATGAGCTGAATTTTTGTTTCCCCTTTTTTTTTTTTTTGGTCGTTTAGCTTAAAGCGCAAAAATGTACAATTTTCAATACTTGCCCAAAAGTATGCTATGCAAAATTCTTTAAAAAAAAATTATGAAAATTTTTTATTCTCTTTTTATCAACATTTTTAACTTAGTTCGATTTTGAAATTATTTCATTTTTTTAAAATTTCATTTTCAGTTCTGGTTGAGGTTTAATTCATTAAAAATTTTATTTAATTTTAATAAATTTGGTTTTTAATTATCTTTTGTATTTTTACATTTGATTTAAATCAACTTTTTCTTTAAATTTAGTTTTCAGTGTCAGTTTCAACTCAATTTCAATACGTCCGACTGCAATTGTAACAATCATTGCTCATTAGTTCTCTCAGTGTCATTAAACGAAACATTTCTCTCAGTGTACACCCCAAACCCATTCGTTTGCACAAAGCAGTTCACACAGCCTAAAAGCTGTTGCATTCAGTTGGCTTTCAAATTCAGCGCCGCATTTTATGGCCACAAATTTGCGCTGGCTTTTTGAACGCTTTATGGCTTAATTGGCCCCCAAAGAGTGTAGAGAATGAAAGGGGGGAAAGGGGGTGTGCAGTGTGCAGTGTGGGTCCACTCTGTGGCTATCAATAGGGCTTCAATAAATGAGCAGAAACCGAATGCGCTTATAAACATTTACTACGTTTAATGGGCAGTGGAATTTAATGATCATCCTCCTCCTCTTCCTTCCTTTCCAGATTCTGGTCTCCCTCAGTATGCGGGACGTGGACCTGGCGGCAGTGGCGGTGATGATTCCATGACCGAGGATCGCATTGTTCACATCCTAAGTGAGGCCTCCTCGCTGATTAAGAACAACGTGGCGGCTGTCCAGCAGCAACAGCATCAGGAGCAGCAGCGTCGTCACGAGGATACGCACAGCAATGAGGATAGCAAATCGCCACCACAAAGCTGCAGTTCACCATTCTTCAAGGTGGAGCAACAGCTAAAGCAGCAGCATCACAACGCCGAGCATCGTGATCAGCGTGACGCTGTGGTGGCGGCTGCACAGCAGCAGCAGCAACAGCAGCGCGAACAGCGTGAGCAGCGGGAACAGCGAGAGGCCGCCCAGCGGGAGCAGCAGCAACGTTTGCGTCAGGAGGATTTGGCACAGGATAAGATGGCACGTTGGTATCAGGAGCTAATGGCCCGGCCACGTGAGGCAGCCTTTCCCAGGTAAGCAGTGTATACACTTAGAGTAAAATTATACTTAGATTTATATTTTCAATTCTGAGCACAAAATTCCCAATTTAAGTTCGTTTCTGTATTTAAAAATTTTCTCAACTTAGGATCGTTTTCTCATCTTCATGTTTTTGAAAACTAGCTGCTTTTTGAGAAAATCTATGTTGCCTACTTTTAGGCCGCTTTTAAAATCACATCCTGATCGTAGTAGACACAAACATATACTACGTTTATACACACAAAATTTATCAGGATAAATGCCCCTTAAAGTATGCAAACTTTATTTGCGTTAATAATATAATAGAACAAGTTTCCATAATTATTTCTATTTATGGACAAAGCATACTTTGATGGGCATTTATCATGATTAATGTTATGTGTATAAACGAAGTAATAGATATTTAAGAGCGGCCTAAAAGTAAGCAACATTGATTTTTTTCCAAAAAGCACCTGGATTTGGAAAATAGGAACATGAGAAAACGGTAGAATTTTCTTGAATATTATTTTAGGTATTAATTTTTTGTTTCTTCTATATTTTGCAATTTTATTCTAATTAAAGCATAATTTAGAATAAATAAAATTTTTAAACTTTTAAAAAAAATTTTTTTTAGTGTAGTTTTTTAATGGCAGCAAAAAGCATTTCCTACTCGAAAAAATTTTAAATATATTTTTGATCAGCATCAACAGCTGAGTTGATATTGCCATTTTCGTCTTTAAAAAAAAATCGGATAAAAAACACGGACCTCTTAGATCGAAAAGATTCAGAAATTGAAAATAATAAAAAAATCCTCAATTGTATTTCTTGGTTAATATTGCCATTATTCTTAATATTGCCATTTTCGACTTTAAATAAAATCGGATAAAAAAACACGGACCTCTTAGATCGAAAAGATTCAGAAATTGAAAATAATAAAAAAAATCCTCAATTGTATTTCTTGGTTAATATTGCCATTATTCTTAATATTGCCATTTTCGACTTTAAATAAAATCGGATAAAAAACACGGACCTCTTAGATCGAAAAGATTCAGAAATTGAAAATAATAAAAAAATCCTCAATTGTATTTCTTGGTTAATTTGTCATACCCTTACCTCTTTCCCAGTCTTTCGAGCTTAGCTAGGCAAATCAGGTGCAAATTTGTACCTTAATGGATTCCTTGGAACCTGTACCAAACTACTTAAAGACGACTTTATTTGTACCATCTCAAAAAAACAACTCTTAAGACCAATATATGACCCGAATTCGATAAATTTATCCAAGGGCATTATGGATTCATAACAGTCTGTAAAATACCTTTATTGGGGCTTTAAGAGGGTCTTCAACTCGAAATACGTGCATTTGATCCGCCTTCAAGACTTAGTAAAAACTCTTCGGTATGATCTTAGCCCCTTCTTTAGTCTCTTAAGACCAATATAAGACCCGAATTCGAAAAATTTATCCAAGGGCATTATGGATTCATAACAGTCTGTAAAATACCTTTATTCGGGGTTTAAGAGGGTCTTCAACTCGAAATACGTGTATTTGATCCGCCTTCAAGACTTAGTAAAAACTCGTCGGAGTGATCTTAGCCCCTTTTTTAGTCGTCTGGTACGTCTCTTCGTTCTAAACGGGTACAGAGTACGAACTCCACAAACCACATAACAATTTTTGTAAAAATTTCGTAGAGGTACATTAGGCATTTGAATTAGTTGTTAAACGCTAAGAAAAAAAATAAATCCTTAAACAAGTTGTGACAGAAATCTTGCTAACCTGCCATTTTTTCTTTCTCTCTCCCTCTCTCTCTCTATCTTCCTTAGCTTTCTGCTATCGCCTTTCTTTGGTGGAGCAGCTGGTATGCCCGGTGCGGGCAATGCCTTTCCCGGAGCCAATGCATTCCCCGCGGCCATGGCCGCCGATGAGAATATACGTCATGCGTTTGAGCGTGAGATAGCCAAACTCCAACAGCAACATCAACAGCAACAGCAACAACAGCACCAGCAACAGGCCGTTGCCGGTTTTCCCAACTTCTCCAGTCTGATGGCATTGCAGCAGCAAGTACTAAATGGTGCTCAGGATTTATCGCTGGCCGGCAAGGATATCAAATTGAATGGACAACGTGCCTCGCTGGATCACAGTAGCAGTAGCTCCAAAGATGGCGACCGTGACGACAGTTTCCCCTCATTGCATGGCCGCAAATCTGAAGGTGGCGGCACCACGCCCGCTCCACCTGCCCCACCCGCACTGGCAAACGCTTCAAGCGCCAGTGGCGTGGGTGGTGCAGCCGGCTCGTCTGCCGCCTCAGCGGGTGCCAGCAATTCGGCCGCGCCCAGCCCTTTAAGTAATTCCATTTTACCGCCTGCTCTAAGCAGTCAGGGTGAGGAATTTGCGGCCACCGCCAGTCCCTTGCAGCGTATGGCTTCCATAACCAATTCACTGATCACCCAGCCGCCGGTAACGCCGCATCACAGTCAACCCCAGAGACCCACCAAGGCGGTATTGCCGCCCATTACACAACAGCAATTCGATATGTTCAATAATCTCAATACGGAGGATATTGTGCGCCGCGTCAAGGAGGCTCTCTCCCAGTACAGCATCTCACAGCGTTTGTTTGGCGAATCGGTTTTGGGCCTGTCACAGGGTTCCGTGTCCGATTTGCTGGCCCGACCCAAGCCCTGGCATATGTTGACCCAAAAGGGACGTGAACCGTTTATACGTATGAAAATGTTTCTGGAGGATGAGAATGCGGTGCATAAACTGGTGGCCAGTCAGTATAAGATAGCGCCCGAGAAGCTAATGCGCACTGGCAGCTACAGCGGCAGTCCACAGATCAGTCAGGGATTAGCCAGTAAAATGCAGGCGGCTTCTCTGCCCATGCAAAAGATGATGAACGAACTGAAGTTGCAGGAGCCGGCACAGGCTCAGCATATAATGCAGCAAATGCAGGCGGCAGCCATGTCAGCGGCCATGCAACAGCAGGTGCAACAGCAGCAGCAGCAGCAACAGCAGCAGGCACAGCAGCAGCAGCAACATCAGTCGCATCATCAACAGCAGCAGCAACAACATCAGGCGGCTCAGGCAGCTGCCGCCGCTGCCGCTGCCTTGCATCATCAGAATATGCTGCTCACCTCACCCGGCCTGCCACCTCAACATGCCATCAGTTTGCCCGCCAATCCAGGACAAGTTAGTGCCGGCAATTCAGCCAATGTCAATGCCAGCAATGTCAATGCCTCCGGCGAGGAAAAGAAACCCATGCTGATGCCTGTCCATGGCGGAGCACATCCCGCCAATGCCATGCGTAGTCTGCACCAGCATATGTCACCCACCGTTTATGAAATGGCTGCCCTTACCCAGGATCTGGATACCCACGACATAACCACCAAAATTAAGGAGGCTCTGTTGGCCAACAATATTGGCCAGAAGATTTTCGGTGAAGCCGTTTTGGGGCTGTCGCAGGGTTCCGTGTCCGAGTTGCTGAGCAAACCCAAACCCTGGCACATGCTCTCGATCAAGGGACGTGAACCGTTCATACGCATGCAATTGTGGCTGAGCGATGCCAACAATGTGGAACGCCTGCAGCTGCTCAAGAATGAGCGACGTGAGGCAAGCAAACGCAGACGCAGCACTGGACCCAATCAGCAGGACAATAGCAGTGATACCTCCAGTAATGATACCAATGATTTCTATACCAGCTCACCGGGACCCGGTTCGGTGGGCTCATCGGTGGGTGGTGCCCCGCCCAGCAAGAAACAGCGTGTGCTCTTCTCTGAGGAGCAAAAGGAGGCTCTACGCTTGGCCTTTGCCCTGGATCCCTATCCGAATGTGGGCACCATTGAGTTTTTGGCCAATGAATTGAGCTTAGCCACACGCACCATTACCAATTGGTTCCACAATCATCGCATGCGCTTGAAGCAACAGGTGCCGCATGGTCAACCGGGTCAGGATAATCCCATACCCAGTCGTGAGAATACCAATTCGACACCCTTCGATCCCGTCCAGTTCCGTTTGTTGCTGCAGCAACGGCTGGTGGAGTTGCATAAGGAGCGCATGGGTCTGGGTGGAGCACCCATACCCTATCCACCCTATTTTGCGGCCGCCGCTCTGCTGGGACGCAGTCTAGCGGGCATACCAGGGGCGGCAGCTGCCGCGGGAGCAGCTGCAGCGGCTGCGGCTGCGGGTGCCGTTGGCAGTGATGAGTTGCACGCCTTGAATCAGGCTTTCAAGGAGCAAATGAGCGGCCTGGATTTGTCTATGCCCACCCTGAAGCGCGAGCGCAGCGATGACTATCACGATGAGATGGACTTGGAGGCGGTTAGTCGTCATAACATGAGTGACAATGAATCGCTGGAGGGTCCCGAGGGTGAGGCTGGGGATAAGACCAGCATGGACTATGAGAAGGCTTTGCAAAAGTCGGCCTTGGCCTCGGCAGCGGCGTATATGAGCAATGTGGTGCGCAGCTCCAGGCGTAAACCGGCTGCCCCGCAATGGGTGAATCCGGCACAAACCACACCGGCGGGCATCGTAAGCGATGCCGAGCGCATTATTAACGGTGTCTGTGTGATGCAACCCTCGGATTATGCACGCGACGAGGCGGACCACAAGGCCGATTCGGTGAGCGAGACCGAACCGGAGATAGATCATCGTTTTATGGAGCCGGAAGTGCACATAAAACAGGAGGATGACGACGACGATGAAGAGGAGAAGCCGGATCAGTTGTCGGAAACGGCGGACATCAGTCAGGAGCAGAAACTCAAGGTGATCAATGAGGAGAAGCTGCGTCTGGTGCGTGTACGTCGCTTGAGCAGCAGTAATGGCGGAGCTGTATCCACGGGCGAGGCCGAGGAAACGCCGACCACGGTATCCACGGCGGTAACCACAGCTGCGGCCTGGAATTACTAGAGTTTAAGTTGAAGAATCCAGAATTCAGTGCAATGAGTGAAGCAGAGAACATTTACTTGTGATTAAGTTTGGGAAGAGCGTTTTTATCTTAGCACATAAAATAAATACTTTTTTTTTTTTGAGAATTAGCTTAGAAGTTGTCCTAGTTGTTAGCTAACAAAAGTTTAGAGACGCTATAAGAAGGCAAAAAGTATTAAAAGATATCCTAACCTAACCGCCCCCTACCCCTACCCCTTACCTCCCGATTTTTAGAGTTTTTTTTTCTACTTGAAGACTGTTTTCTGTTTATTTTTTTTTTCTTACAATTTTTGTGTAAATAGCCAAAAAAAAAAAACCAAACTGTACATACAACTACACTGAGAAAAAAAAAAGAAAAAAAACCATATACTATACTTTCTTTAACTATCTTTTGATCTCAAAAAAGAAAAAAACCACCCCTAAAAAAAAAACACACCACAAAAGTTAACCCAAAGTAAAAGATAGTTAAAAAGCCAAAAAAAAAACACTGAAATAAATATAAATATATATCTATTTTTTTTTTTTTTTTTTTTTTTTGAGAGAACAAAATACAATAAATTTGTTTGTAAATTCTGAATTTACACTTACACTTAAAGAAAATTATGCAGCAAAATGCACTAAATTATTATTATTTATAAAATAAACAAAAGCAAAACAAAAGAGAAAAGAAAAAAAAGGAAAAAAAAAACAAAATCCAAACATATTCTATACGCATAGCAATTTAAGTAATTTAGCATTTGGCATTAATTAAACTAGCATAATTATTATGATTATTATCATATTTTTTTTTTTTTTTTGAGAAACTAACCGCATATCTAAACACAAAAAAAGAAAAAACTCTTAACTCTTAAGAAAGCCAAGAAGTGTGTTTTTTTTGACTAGATGTAAGTGAGAAATAAAAACAATTTTTTTCTTAGGCTAAACATAAAACGTAAAACCAAAATCCCCCAACTTTTGCATAGGCCCCAAATTTGCCGCGTTATTATTATTATAATTATTATTATTATCACACACACATATAAGAGTCTCCCCCCCTCCTTCCAACAACCCCCTCCCCTTGAACATGTTACATACTTTGCATTTTCATACGCTTTAGCTAATACATACACTTAAAATTCGATATACTTAGGTATATATATATATATATAGAAATATCAAGTTACCACAAAAATATGCATATATATTATATATACAATATATACAAAAACAAAACAAACATATAAGAATTAACGTAATGAACACACACACACATTTTAGTTTCTAGTTTTAATTTTAATTCCCAAAAATAAAAAAAAAAACCAACAATTATTTTTTTTTTCTCATCTTTGTATTAAATATGCGCAATTTTTTTATGATTATTATTATTATTATTATTACTATTATTGATTGTATATGCAAAAAAAAAACAAAAAAACCACAACAACATACCAATAATACATGAACATGAACGAAACTTTATCAAATAAAAATGTTTTCTTAAACAAAAAAAAAAAAAAAAAAAACCCAACGAAAATCCTTTTTATTTTTTTAATTTCCATTGATTACACTAGGGTAAAACAACTGTTCCCAAATCCTCCTCCTCTCCTAAAACACCAACCAGAAGAGACGTTCCAGGCACGAAATATACTTAGAATCTACAAATCGCGTTTGACCCTGAAACGACCCAATCGTATTTGGGTTCGGAATTCGATTTGTAGAACACCTGAGAATATGTAGGAACTATAGAAGCTCAGACGCGAAACATTTAGTAAGCATGGCAGTTCGAAGTCAGGTCATTCTCTAAATTTTAATAAAATATTTTTCAAGTGAAGGTAAAGGTAAGCATACACAACAGAAATAAAAATCAAATTCTCATATGACCGTTTATCATCTCTTTCTCGATATCTATTAGCTTTTCGAAAATTAAATCCACTATTTATAAATATGCTGTTCCATAATATCTTCCATTATTATGTAAAACATATTTTGATAAGTGCTTATCGACCTTTCTATTGTTTAGATAGTGAGAGTAGCCGGCTTGAGGTCATGTATTGTTATGTTACCATAACTTTCAAAACTTTTTAAAATCCCAAAGTTTCATATTAAGTTTATAGAAAGAAGAAGCAGAAGTAATAATTCCTTCACCCTTTACTTTGTGCCCATACGGAGCTAAGAAGTAATGTTGCGCTTAACAGCACATGAATAGATCCTATGTTAATGCCCTGTGGAAATCTAGTTACTTCGAACAGCTGAATAAACACTGTTGCAAACAATCGAGTAGTGTGACCATCGCTATGGTAATTGATAAATACCACTAAATTAAAGATTTGGTGTAATTTCTTAATAAATCGGGTCACACTAGACTAACGTTTCACCTTGACATAATATATGGTGAAGTTAGCTAAATTACTTACTTCGCAGGTCCGTTTAAGTACGGAATTCTCGATTTTTTTCTGAGTGTAACCTTTTTCCGCCTATATTGAATTCGTTGCTTTTAAGATACAAGCACATGACTCGAATATTTTCATAACGTGCTCCTATATTTCTCCAGCCTCTGATATTGGAATTTATTTGCTTTATGACGAAAATATTTAACGGGTTGCATCTCTCCTCATCTTTTGAAAATTCCAATGAACTGTATCCGAAAGCCTCTCAGGAGTTTTTTTCCCAACGTTTCGCATCCTTTCGGTTTTAAAAGGTTAATTTTCTAGGCATTATCCACGGTTGACTGGTCATTCTAAGACCTAGCTCAGCATATTGAGAAAACCACATATGCATTATACGAGGCAATTTTCACAGTGTTTAGCGACTTTGTGCCCTTACGCCTTCCTCACGCTCGATCATATGCGCCTCCATGGTTTACAACAAAAAGACCAGTGCTTGGCGCGGCGTTATCTTATGTATATACAAAAATGCTTTGCGACACCGACGTAAGCACACCGACAGTAAAATTTCGTTGTGTAGCTTAAGCAATACGCTTTCGGCTGTTTTGTCATGCATATTCGCCAAAGCAAAATGAATCAGTTGCTGTTTAGCCTTCAACTTCGTGTCTGTTGCTACGCACACATTTGCCGACCACTGATATAAATCATACCTGGCCACGGCGTAGCTAGACACGAGCCGAAGTCATGGCTGTGAGCACAGAAATACTAGATTTTGAAAGTAAGTCGGATGTGGACAGTGGTGCTTTTCTGTACTCTCCATTAGAAACAGATTAGTAAATATATCAGGTGTGTCCTAGAAATCTCTACAGATAAAATACTGCATTTCGAACCAAACTTGAATGACTTTATATGTAAAATGAATAAAATAGGTACGCTTACTAGATTAATTGAAAGAAAACCCGTACGAATTCAATCTACTAGGCTTTGAGCAAACGGTTTCAAATCGCTTAACTTTCGTCATACGATTTAGTAACAGGACATATTTGAGTCACCTTCCGTATTAGATCAAACCATGGTGGAATTATATTGGGTGAGGTCAGTAAAGTAGGCAGCCTCTTTTTGGGGTGCCAGTCGAATGGTGAAAATCAGTCAGTAGCAAAGCAAATGTCAATGTGGAATATTAACCGATACACCTAAGCAGGTGTTGTGCCGTGGTAAAATTGGTGCTGGAACCCCCCTCGCATGGTGAATTTCTGATGACTCTACCTTATATAATTTTACCATGGATCAAACAGTTTAGTTTCGAAGTGCAATCGTTTATACATAAATCACTAGAGATTTCCGGGACACCCTTGATAGACTTAACGATCAACAACATGGTGTAATAATATAAGGTAGAGTCATCACAAATTCAAGCACGGTACCAATTAACACATTAACAGCCACAGCTTTCCACCATTCGGACTGACTGCATTTCACCATTCCATTGGTACCACAAAAAGAGGCAGCATGGTTTACTGACCTCGCCTTATATAAATTACACCATGATCGACACCATTTCACTTGGAAATTAGTTAGCTGTTCGTCGTCAATTTCGCTCTCTGAGTGCTTTAATGACAATGTACGTCTCGCTCTGACCACTGTGTTTTCCTATGTCGACTTGTTTGGTTGAAATTATGGGATAGAAGTATTCGAGGTATGCACCCCAAATACCCCAGCATCGACTGAAGTAACAGGCTGGCAACTGCTACCCCAGCTCGATGTTTGTGAATCCAGGGAATTTCCAGTAGATTAGGAAGCCAGTGGATTCAGCAGATTCCAGCTCCCAATACCTACCGTCTCGTGACAAAGATTAGTACTGCCAAGAGACAGGCGGCTTGACCCTGAATGTTAAGGGAATAAGATTCCCTTTCAGTTTGTTTTAGGCAGAAATCGGTAAACACATAAATCTAAAAAAAATTGTTCTTCCAACATGAAAAATGCCTGATTTTCGAGTGTTCGCTTCTCGCTTTTGTGACATCCAATAAAAAAGTTGTTAGCTCTAAGGCAGCCGTCACCTTCGCCAGCTACTGGCGTTAGCCGTAAACTTGTGATTCTATGATATATGTATATATTTTCGTGCTTGGGACGTTCTGGATGCTAAAGTATTTTACATAAATGACAAGCCACAGTTGAGTTAATCTGAACAGGGCCGCAGAGGAACTAAAGTACTCGCCAGATTTTTGAAAAAAAAAAAAATTAAACCCTTTTGAATCACAAAATTTTGATATAAAAACACAACTAGAAATACATGTATAAGTATATATATATATATATATATGCGGTGCTAGCCCAGATTACATACCCCCCCTACCTTTAAATATATATATATATATTTAGTATATAGCCAAGTAGGAGGTGAGAATTTTTTGCAAGAATACGTAATTAATTTTAAAATTGAATCAAAAACTAAAAAATGAAAATCAAGACATAGCCTGTACATATTAACAAAAACAAAAATCGATCATTAATTAAACTAAGAAAATTATCCTTCCAATTCTACAACAGAAGAACAGACAAACCAATTAGTACACTTGACTTTTTATACTAAGCATACGAAAGTGGAGGTTTTTTTTTTTTTAACTCAACTTTGTAGAAAATATTACTAAATGAATATGAATTTAAGCCCATGGTGATATACTTACACACACTCACACACACACATACATACATAACCCATAACTCAGAATGTTAAGCATATATGCCAAGTGGTTCTATTTTTTTTTTTAGCTGTATATAGAAAATAGTGAAAAGTATTAATCTAAAAAGTTCACATCTTTTTCAACAAAAAAAAAAAAAAACCAGACCATATCAATAATTAATTTAAATATTAAAATATGCTAGAATATCCAGCCACTTTAATATATACATGCGTACATATATATATGTAATCATACGATATACTGGTATGTATGTATGTTGAATTGTAGTTAACATTCAGCCACAAAACTTGTTCAGTTTTCCTCTTTCAGTTTCAAATCCGCCCAACAAAAACCAAGTCGAGAGCAAAAAATAACAAACAGAATTAGCAGCAAAAATATCAAAAAAACAAAAATTATATATATATATATACATATATATATGTATAACCAACAAATAGTGGCCTAAACGTAAGCACAACTTAACAATTTTTGGCAAAAAAAAAAAAAAAAAAGAAAAAGAAGAAAACATTTTTGTAAACTCTTTAAGGAGCATTACTCACTCACACACTCCACTCACCAACTTTTTGGGCATTTCTTGTCACACACAAACACACACACACACACATTTGTTTCGTTTATTTGAAATTTTCGTACGTTTTTTGTTAACTTAAGCTTTAATGTTATTACACTCTCCCCCTCCCCCCCAATAATCTCCGCTCCTTCTGCGCGCGTTAATTTGTAAATTACAAATTTCCATTTCGCCAGCAGAGTTTTGCTTTTATGCAATAAACATTTATTATTATAATTATTATTATTATTAATAAATTAACATTAACACAAAAATAATGCAAATATAAATATTAATAATATATTAATATTAAATAGTTTATATAGCATGTAAAACTGAACAGAGAAATCAAATTCAATAAAGACGAATCTACTGTATTCCAAATCAACAACTTAACGACTTTTCATTAAGGGTGGAAAAGAGTGTAAAAGCTTAGGTTAAAGGCATGAACTGCTTGCTGCCTACTCCATTGCTCTACATGCTGAGAGAGCGCTCTCTTCTCTCAACCAACAATTGTTCCGAAAGGTTGTGTGCATGGTGTAAGCATACATGCCGAGGCGTTCACGCTTCGTTGTCAACTGAAAGCTTTAGCTAAGAGCGTAAGAGTGATAGCGAAGCGAGCATGGCAACACACAAATGTTTTATGTATGTGTATGTGAGACATAAGCGCTTAGGCTCAAGAAGAGGAAGGCGAAAAGTGGAAGCGACGTAAAGTGGCTCTGACCCATCTCGTTGAAGGCTAGCCAGCTACCAGAGAAAAGTTTACATAGTCCGCGTTTACACGATGAAGTTTGCTTCATATAGCTCTCTTCGATTTTGTTTTGAAGCATCTTCAAAACTTCAGGCGCATTTACATGATGCAGGTTGCTTCGTAAAGTTCTTTTCAACTCGCCATACAACGCGAGTTATCGATAAGTAAATAACCCACAAATCAACCCTGCATCAGTTCTATCGGAACAAAGCAAACGAGAATGATCGAAAAGCTTCACGCCGCGGTAGGTCATGAAGCTTTGCCTGCTTCGGCTGCCCCTCTTCACCTCTTCCCCACAAACAAAAACTTCATGAAGAACTTTATGAAGGAAACTTCATCGTGTAAATGCGGACATAGAAACACAATTTGAGACGCCACCTACCATTGCACTCAAAATAAGTCAGCCGTTAGCTCTCACTTTCGCTGTATGAGTTAATTTTTGACTATGTCTGTCACGCTCAAACTACAGTCTTTTTCTATAGGAAGAAATATTTTGAGTAAAATATCTACATAGTGATTGGTAGTTAACAGCAGTATCTACATCGGGGTTCGGCAAGAAGAGACTGGTTGTGTTGACTGGTAGCAAATCGACGTTGAGTTTAACTATCTAGCCAATCAGTCAAGCATAACTTCGGCATGCAATCGGCTCATATGCGGCCCTCAGGGGCTACGGCTGCCGAACTCTAATCTACATGATAATTTTCCCTTAACATCATTCAAAATTTAGCGGCGTTTAAAAGTGGCTGTCTATGTTATATTCTCTATGCAGCCACTGATTGGTTTTGCGGATTTTTTTACTCTCTTTGCGAAGGGCTCGTGTGAATTGACGTAGGTGTTCGGCTGCCAGCATCTGTGGATGACAAACACTGGACTACAGAGAAGCCATTTGGATCAACTCAACTGAAAAGAGAGCGCGCCGATCGGTCCATGGCGGAATTATACCTGGTGCAGCGCTTGGGGCGCTTTGTCAAATCCGAGCTTTTGCTAGCTTGGAGCAAAGAGCTTTTGTTTCAGCTGTACAATTAATCATGGTGAAATTATGTAAAATGAAGAAGTCCAGAGCTTTTCTGAATGCGCAAGAGTGAGACAGACAATGTTTGCATGAATAGCAAACTGGCAATAAGTAAGCTATCAAATAAAAGCTTTTGTATGAGCGCCACACCATGATATAATTTACCTTAGGTACATTTACTTCCAAGCTGTATCTATTAGGTGTGGTGAACAATCAAATTTGTAATCTCGAAAGCTTTCGGTAAAAGAGTAAGACAGACAATGCTTGCATGAATAGCAAACTGACAATATATACGGTTTCAAATAATAGCTTTAGAATGTTCGCCACACCTAATAGATACAACTTGTTTACAGCATGGTTGTGTTTAAGGTGTTTCTATGACAGGTGTAGCGAATAATCAAATTTGTAAACTCAAAGCCTTTTGCTAAATGCGCAAGAGTGAGACAGGCACCGTTTGCATGAAGCAAACTGACAATATGTAAGCTAAGAAATGTAAGCTTTTGAATAACCGCCGCACCAGTTATAGATACACCTTGGTTGTGTTTATGCGCTCCCAGCAGACCCTTCTCTCTATTTTCCTCACCGCATTATTCAACCATGAATACGTCGCTTTACTACAACCCAAAGCTTTTTGACAAACTTTAAAAGTTTTTTAAAAAGCTCTTGTTTGTAGAGAAGAGAAAAAATGTCCTTCCAACAAGCACAAGCTTTTTGAAAATCTTGCCTAAGGGTGGAATAAATGAGACAGGGTGATAAGCTTAAACCAAAAGCTTTGACTGCTTGCTGACCACTGCTTTGCTCCTGAAGTTCCATTTACTGACGCCTGAGGGCGCCCGAGACAGAGGACAAAAAAAGGCCGCCATAAACAGGTCGTAGCAAAGACACTATATATAATAGATGCCGCATCTCAAACAAACTCCCTTATTTTTCGTTTTAAAGCTTGACTAGACAATTTACCGGCTCGAGGTAAGGTAGTTGCGTTTACTCACAACATAAACAACTTAGCACTAGCTTCAAAAATTGAGCAGGTTGGCTATACAGTCACCGTTTCATAGACTTCCCAGTCAAAAGGAGTAATATGATTTGTAACAATGTTTCTTCAGCTGCTCGAAGTAACTTGATTTTCACAGGCTATTAACATAGGATCCATTTATGTGCTCTTAAGCACCACAGTACTTCTCAGCTCCGTATGGGCATAATGTAAAGGGTGAAGGTATCATTACTTCTGCTTCTTCTTTCCATAAATTTTGTATGAAACTTCGCATTACTTCGCAGGTCCGTAAAGGTCTTTACCGCCTTCTTTCGAGAGTTTTAATTTTCGAAAATACAACAATTTTCCCTGCTCACAAAGCAGGCAGGTATAGGCCTGTTTGTTCTTAGGCCACGTTAACACAACACCCAAATCATTCACTTTCAGTTTAGTATTCGAGACGATTTCATAAACGAAGTATCAAAATTTTCCAGTGTAAGCTAAACGATTTCTTTTCTTCTTTCGGCTCACAGGCAAGCGCAAGATTCTCTAGGAGAAATCGGAGGGGAAAATGAGCGATCGTGGCACCGCACGCATGCACGGACTGACGGGCCCGACGGACCGTGACTCGCAATGGCTGGGCCATGTGGATAGCGGTCTGATTGAAGCCCATTTTACTGAGCACTATGGAGCCGAGGACGTGCACGATGAGTTGCGTCTGATAATGGAGCGTTATAATGCAGCGGCTGCCGTCCAGCAGGCTCAGCAGACCAATTTGCTGGAAACGGCCTCGGTACTGACGCTAAACTCCTCGCCAGGTCATACGAATATAGTTGGACCCACGTCCATAATGGAACGTCGCGATCGTCGTTTGCTACATCAATCGCTGGGCATACCACACAGTGTATCGACGCTTACTCTCACCGACCATCAGATATCGTCTACGTCGCCCTTACGACTGCCACAACGTACCTTGGGCTCGGTACTCCAATTGGCCGCAAATGCGGCCAATCAACGCACATCTCCGCCAGCTCTCAGCTCCCAGGCGATTAGTCTATCCACTCACACCTCCAATGCCCGACTGGGTGTTCTGGGTAAATTGAATAAGGTACGTCTGCTGGGCGAACTGGTCGAGGTGGTGGAGACCATTCAGGCGGAGCAACCCTTCTGTGAGTATCTCAATCGACGACTCATGGAGTTTCGTCGACAAAATCATCGTGATCTGGAACCCCTGCTGTATGGAGATGAAGGTGATGCGGCTTTAGCTGGATTGCCGACCGTGCGTTATCGTTTCGCCGAGGCTGTGGCGTATTTGGATAAGAATGTGCGCGAGGATGTGGAATTGTATCAAATTGCCGAAGATTGTCTAAAAAAATTTAAGACTCAGCGAGCCATGATGCTAAAACGGGCCGGTGAAATGCAGCGCAAGTTTTGTGATCTACTCGACAAGTTGGTGCAAAATGAGAATTGCACGGACATGAAGGCGGTAGGTACCGTACAACGTACACAAGACTCGTAATGTACCAGAGAAAAAAAAGCACTGCACTTTCCTAAATGTAACTTAAAAACTATATACTTAGAGCAAGGAGACCGTTAAAAAAAGTTGCAAGTAACTAAGTTTTAGGTCAGGACTGAAACCAGTTCCACAATTTCTTCGTCAAAATCGGTGCCTTTTGTGGAAATGTTTCGAAATATTTTGTTTAAACTAGTCTTAAACTTTTACATAACGTCGAAACCTTGTAAAAATCAGTCTGCGAAACGAGTGTTAAGCTTAACAACGAAACCGAAAATTCTCTATGTTCTAAAATCTAGATAAACAACAGCGATACAATTTAAGTGTCAGACTAAGGTCTCTGTATGGTACTTTAAAGATTTTTTAAGCCAAATATTGCAAAAACGCTTCAAAGAGATTTTTGCATGCTTAGTTTAGAGAAGGTTTGAGGTGTTCAAGAAGTTAACACTAATCGAGTTGCTTTCTGAACCAACTTCGTTGATGCTAGCAGAACTCTTTGAAGAGTTACCCACAGTGGCGGATCCAGGATTTTGATAAGGGGGGGTCCAAAATTTTTTTAAGGGGGGGGGGGGTAGACATTTTTTCCTTCAGATATATGCATAATTACCACGTATATACAGGACACCATAACGGCTGGACTACCGTTTCAACTTCACCAACATGCCCAATAAAAGCATAAAATTTGAAAGTATATGATCCCATGGCAATCGCGTCCGACCTTAAAACGACCCTGAACCGTGGGTCAACAGTTACTCAACACTCAGCAGTTTACACTCGAAAATGCGTTCTAAAAAGGCAACACAATTTTCTGATATTTTTAATGACCAGCGAAAAAAAAAGTTCAATGTTAAAAACTCTGCTAACTGCAGTGAGGGTTTTAAAGTGAAAGCGGGTGGGTCCGGGAGTTCCAAAAATATGTCCATTTGGATCACTAAAAACCATTTTGGCGAGTCGATAAACTGAGCCTGGTCCCCTAGGTTCAAATTTGTCAGTCAGCACAGATCTTTGTAGAATGATTTGTCAAGGTACTGGGTGCTAGTGTTGAGTAAAGGTCGTTCCTTTCACGGAACATGTTCACTTGTTTGTTCTTTTTAATGAGTTAACTCACTCCAATCGCTCCGTTGTTCAGTTGCTGTTGTTCACTTGATCTGTTGTTCTTCTCTTCTAATGTTCAGTTACTCAGTTGTTCCATTGCTCCGTTGTTCTTCTGTTCGGTTTCTCAGTTGTTGCGGGCACCAGAGTCTCGGAGCAAGAGTCACTGAACAAGACTAAAAGAACAAGAGTCACGAAACAAGAGTGACGAAACAAGAGTCTGAACAAGAGTCTGGAAACAAGAGTCTGGGAACAAGAGTCTGGGAACAAGAGTCTGGGAACAAGAGTCTCGAAACAAGAGTCTCGGAACAAGAGTCTCGGAACAAGAGTTTCGGAACAAGAGTCTCGGAACAAGAGTCTCGGAACAAGAGTCTCGGAACAGGAGTCTCGGAACAAGAGTCTCGGAACAAGAGTCTCGGAACAAGAGTCTCGGAACAAGAGTCTCGGAACAAGATTCACTGAACAAGAGTCTCGGAACAAGAGTCTCGGAACAAGAGTTTCGGAACAAGAGTTTCGGAACAAGAGTGACGAAACAAGAGTCTCGAAACAAGAGTCTCGGAACAAGCGTCTCTGAACAACAGTCTCGCCTGGTATACCTGAGTGACCAGGTACCCAGACGTGAGTGATGAAGTGTTGTTGGATTTGGTTCAGGACAGTCACTGTTCTGCGGACTAGATTACTATTGGTGGCTTTAATAGTAGCCTGACTGTCGACAACAACTGATATCTTTCTTGGTGTTTCATCCAAGGAGTATATTAGCTTCGTACCTTCCGTCCTTGTTCTCTCTGATGGGAGTTTCTCGCTACCAGTCCTCCACTCTTTTCGGAATATGGTAATAAATTGATCTTTCCATTTCAGAGTCGTTATACTGAAGTCACTTCCCTTTATCTCGGCATTGAATCCCACTTCCATTAAGACGCTGCTGTGACCTGACGCAGTTGTTTTGAGTAGTTTCAGTTCCCGCAGTTTTGCTACAGAAAAGTGTCTACTGGTTTTGAGGATCAGAATTACTAGGGTCTAGGGTCTCCTTGGGAGTGGATAGCAGAGATCCTGTTATACCTGCTGCTCTCTGCACCTTGTGAAGGTTGGTTCCACCAGACCAGCTCTCTATAGAGGATGTGTATAAATCAGTGAATGATATACGGATTAAGTCCCCATCTACTACGCGCCTAGCGCCTTCTTTAATTCTTTCTCGGAGTTTTTCTTTCAAGAGAGTTTCGAGTCCATAATCTGAGCACTCTGTGCCAAGTCTTTACATTTTGTTAAGATTTATAAGCCATCTCAAAAAAATCTTAAGAAATCGTAAGAGATAATAATCACAAAAAAACCGTTGATTTCGCTTAACGACACAGTTGTAGTACCTATTTAAAGAAGCCTCTTTTATCTTCCCCCCAAAGAAACTTCACGATGAGCTCCACGAGTTGTGCGGCGTAAGACGGTATTTGCGTAAAATACGTACAGATTTGCTCATGAAGCCCATAACGGATAATTCCTATAATGAGGTAAGCCAAGACACTCCCCTCAATGACTTAACCATAACTACTTACCATACCCTTATTTAGTGCATGGAAACTATTAAGCGCCTGATTGCCAAATTATGCATCTTTATGCCCATGTATATACCCTCCACCGTACGTTGGCTACAACTGCGCAACGATGGTATTCGCGAGGTGGCCGAAAGTATTAACGATGACTTGACCGGTCTGTGTGTTGAGCTCAGTCAGCAGAAGGAGCTTATTTTGGAGGAGCAGCGACTGAAACGCGAGCGTATTTGTGGTCGTCTGGTGGAATTACGCATTGTCGAGGCGCCACCCCATCCGGCATTAATGGCCAAACCCGAACCACGTGCTCATCACCTCTGGGACTCTGGTTCGGATTCGGACAGTAGCACCAGCTCGCTGGGCAGCAGTATTGATCATCGTACCATGCGTAGTACCGAGGAGGAGCGTGCCGCTCGCCATCAAAGTTTCATACAAAACATGCGACGTTTCAATATGTTCAATGTGCATAGTACCAGGTGCAATTCGACAGCGATCAGTGCCTCCGAGACTTCCAGTATGGCCGTTCAGTTGCCGGGTATCAGTGAGAGTGGCAGTGGCAGCACCGATATGCAATTGATGGTTGGTCCTGGTGGTTCGGGAGATGCACGCGTCATACGTGTACCCACAAGAGGATCAGAGGATCCGCAATCCGATGATTCCGAGCGTGTGGTCAGCTTCAGTGACGAGGTGCTTGTCGTACAATATTGACAAGTACCTATCACACACGCATACACACACACACACCCACTACCTAAATTACGAAAGTTTTGTCAATGTAACTTAAAATATAATATATCTAGATTCTAGAACAAGGGGATATACGTAGGTTGCTATATATATTTCTGGCCTAATAATGAAAACGCGAATATTTATGATCAAAAATGGGTTTATTGTTTTTCAAAGTATTCTCCAGCAAGATTTATACACTTTTGCATGCGCTCAAACCAATTGTCGAAGCACTTTTTCCACTCCGATTGAGGCGCCTCCAAAACATGGATTTTGAACTCTTCAACAGCATCTTCTGGCGATGAAAATCGTTGACCACACATTTTTCCTTGATATGCGGGAATAAAAAGAAGTCATTGGGTGCCAAGTCAGGGCTGTGCGGCGGATGTACCATCAATTCGACGTTTTGGGCGTTCCAAAAGGCGCTGGTGTGAGCTGATGTGTGAGAGCTCGCATTGTCATGGTGCACAATGATCTGTCTTGTTCGTTTTTCGAATTTCTCCGAAGACTTTAGGCAAACAAATTGTGGTGTACCACCCAGAATTCACCGTCCTACGTTGCTCAAGCGGAACAGTCGCCACATGACCAGTTTTACCGAAGAAACAGGCGACCATTTGCTTCGAAGTGCTTCTTCCACGAACGACTTTCGTTGGATTTGGCTCGTCTTCGAAGACCCACACGGTCGATTGCTGTTTTGTTTCGGGCTCATAAGCATAGATCCATGATTCGTCACCTGTGACGATCTTATAAACGTCTTTTGAAACACCGCGATTATATTTTTTCAAAATTTGTTTGCACCAATCCACACGAGCCTTTTTTTGAGCGATTGTCAACGAGAACAAACCTTTTTTACGCCCAGGTGTTCATGCAATATCGAATTTATGCTGGTGGAAGAAATGCCCAAGGATGCCTCTATCTCACGGTATGTCACATGACGATCTTGCATTATCAGTTCACGCACGGCATCAATGTTTTCTGGCACAACGACTGTTTTTGGACGACCTTCACGAACTTCGTCTTCGAGCGAGCGTCGCCCGCGATTGAATTCATTAAACCAATTTTCCACAGTGCTGTAGGATGGTGCTTCATCGCCATACAAAGATTTAAGTTCATCGTTGCTTGTCATGATATTCCACGTCGAAAGTTATGAAAAATGATTGCACGAAAATTTTCACGAGTTAATTCCATTTTTCTGCCGAGGTAAGTTTTTGATTAATCGTTAATCGATATCAAACGTGGTCACACATGAAAGAGTTGTATGGAGCTTTTATCCAAACTTTTTTTGGGAAAAGGCCAATTGGTCCTAAAATGACTAGATGTGACCTAGGCCAGAAACCACGTACAAAAAAATCAATATATTATTATTTTCTGAGAAATTTTATGATTTACAAATAAATAAAAAAAAGTTCCGACTTCTTTAGCTAGCTAGAAAAATAAATGTCACTTAACTCGTTGGTGAATATTTAATTTATTGCATGTTAAGTACGCACAAACATATATATTTATATATATATATATAAAGAAAGCTATTTCAAACCCAAATCAGTCCAACAACCTAAAGGCTTCTTGTTCCATTCTAACAAAAAAATTTCTGGATTTGTTTTTTCCAAAAAGTATAAAAATATGATATCTAAGAGAATACAGAATAACGATTTGTTTGTCTTTATATTGTATATAAATATAATTTATTGTTTTTTTTTTAACATTTTGTGTGTTGTTTTTGTGTTGGTACAGAGGTTGGTTTTTTTTTTTTTTGTTTAGAGACATAAAAACAGGCGCCTAGTTGAAACCTTGGAGGGCAAACAGATACATACATACTTTTTATATATATGTATATACATAGATATATTTTTTCAAATAGATATACACATACTTAGATATCAAGTGAAGTATCAGACTTCAGACGTGAGCTGATTTTTTTTTGATTTTGCATTTTTTTTGTGTTTAGAAATGTTTTGAATACCCTGTAGACTGTACGTACGAAATTTGGATAACACAAGGTGCAAAGAGAGGCACTTAGGTAATTGCTATGAAATATATATACACTCCTCGTCACTTGGATGTTAATGGGAAACAATAATCTGTAAGGGATATAACAAAAAATTATCAAGGGTTTTTTATATAAAACTAAAACTAAAGCCTTCGTAAGATAAGGTCCCTGAAGAAGGAATCTCTTTAGCCTTTATCTTTGCATGATTCCGCGGATCCTGCGTCGTCTTAGCAAGTTTCTCGCCAGCTTATTTGGGTGCTATTACAACTTATCAAGGTATCGGGCGGCTTGGTTGTTGATGACATCTCCAACCATAGGAACAGCAAGGTACTTTTCGATGTATCTGGTTCTAAGGTACCATTCGGCACCAGTAATACGCCGTAAGATCTTGGCCTAAACCACTCTAATTTTGTTCAGGTGAGTCTTCGCCGCGATACCGTACCTCCTGTTGTGTGACGCCACTTAACCCACCGGTGGTGAATCCTTTCGCTAGCTAGCGTTATTACGCAGATCTACTAGTTCGACTTGCGATGTTTCTTACAACCAGTGGCGAATTCTTTAGCTAACTTAGATTATTCCGAAGACGATCTAGATTGACCCAATGTACCAGTGGTTTTTCTAAAGGCAGTATATGTTCGGTTTTTGCAAAGGTATTCACACGAAGATCCCGTAGATTTTTCTTATTTCAGTACACGTTTTCAGTTTGCAAAGCATTAAAGGAAGCATTTGCGACCCAATTATCTTTCCCTGATTTAAACATTCCATTTTCCAAAGTGACGAGAAATGATGTTGGTGGGGGGAGAAAAAGAAAAACCAATAAACAAAAGAAATAAAATCACATTTTGTGTGTATTTGGTACACCAAAAAAAAAAAGGATTATAATCATATAATATAATATATATTTAATAATAATAATAATAAAAATAATCATAATAGTAATAGAAAAAAAACATTAACAAACTGGTAGGTAAATCGTACGTCATATATGGTAGTAGTTGTAGTTGTTGTGTTGTTGATTTTAGAGGAAGGGGCGGGGGGAGGTTGGTAGTTGTTGTATATATTGCATGTATGCATATGTATGTAGTAAAGCTTAAACTGTATAACAATATTAATCTTGCTTTTAGTCTATTATGTATTTGTATGCATGTTTAATAATATGTATCAAGAATTTGTATTCATTTTAGCAAAAAAGACAGCTCAGCTCTTTTGGGCGGCGATTGTCTGTCTGTCTAACTGTGAGTGTCGTGCATTTCGCTGGTAGAAGAAGGTAGGAGGAGGAGGGCGGGGGGAAAAATTTCGGGGCATATAAATATGATTTTGTTTTAAGCTTAAAATTGTAAATTTTCTTTTGCTAGAATTCTGCTTGTTTCTCTCTCTCTCTCTATCTCTCTATTTCTCTCTCTCTCTTTCTAAAAGGCCATTTCTTTAAGTTACATATGAAACAAAATGCTAATTAAAAACTTTGTAGGGTCATATATAAAGGTTCTTATATCAGGTTTTTAAACGCAGAGTATGTTAGCTCTCTGATGATAAATTGGAAGAAGAAACATTTATTTAGTGCATACAGCAAAAGTCCATTTGAAAAATTATGCATGTTCTTTGTGTTTAATTTGATCATCAATTGTCGCTATTAGAAAGCTGAGAAAATTATGAAAATTAATTGATATTCTTTAAGTTTTGTTCGTAAAATTTGGCAGTTTGAATCTTGGGAACTAAATCTGCAGCTTAACAATGATGGCGAACTAAAATTAGGCGTTAAATGGAACACGGTAAAAACCATAGAACAGAAACCTAAAAGTATATGTTGAACGTCTAAAAACCTAGTATAAGAACCCAATATAGCATCCTTATGATGAACATATATTGAATATGTATGACACAACTTGGTAGAATAAAAAAAAAAATAACACTAGGCTGTGAGTTACAGTTTATAAAAGGTGTAGAGGGAGGAAGGTTCTAAATGATTTTTTTGCCTAAGGTAGTCTATTTTGAGTTTTTTTAAGCATTCTCTTGATTACTTTAATTATTTTCGTGCTTGCAATGAAATTAATTGTATTTAACTATTTATAACAAGGCTGCAAACCCCTAAAATTCTTAAGAAGTTTCAGTGCGGAGGTTTGAAACCGTTGAGGGTTCGGTTTGTAAACCGGTTTTGAAAAGCTTCGAACCCAAGGTTTTGGTTCATAACTTCAAAATTTTTGTAAGCAATTTCCGATCTAAGACCGCATTTACACGATGAAGCAAACCTCATGAAGTTTTCTAAAAAGCTTTTGCTTGTAGGAAAGAGGTGTAGAGGGGCAAGCTACCCTACCACACCTCTGTCCCATGAACAAAAGCTTTTTGAGAAACTCCATGAAGTTTGCTTCATCGAGTAAATCCCGACTTAGATGTTGGTAAAAAATACAAAGCTTTTGTGAAAACGTGGCAACTGCTTGCTAGAGCTTTGGAACGAGTTGCCAATGCGAGTAGAAAATGTTGGAAATGTTGCCAGTGTGAGCAGAAATATAGAAAGTACGATGTTGATTGACAAATTATTTGATCGGTTGTGGTGCAATGCTTGGGTTCGACTTCACCTAAGAACTTTACAAAAAAATGTTTTTTCTATATTTTGACTTGAACTTGAAGGCAACATGATCTGCCCGCTAAGTTGACATTTAACAACGAAATTTCTCTTTAAGTAGCCTTCAATAATATAAGCAAGATATATATATTTAAACCAGAGTATGTAAAATAACACACATTTTTTTTACACGCAAGATATTAACACAAAAGACAAATATACAAGCTGTAAAAATAATTATTTTCAGACATGAACATTTTTCTTTACACGCCAGATATTAACACACATGAAAAATATACAAGCTGTAAAAAATAATTATTTTCAGACATAAAAAAAACAAATTCTACATAAAGGCCTATTCTCAGATGACATACATTTTATTTTCTACACTATGTTTCATATAAATAAGACAGCTGTTCAAAATCATTCTGATTTCAAAGCTCTACAAAAGTGTTTCTATTCATATGAAGCATTGTGACGAAAATAATTTGTATGTCATTTGAGAATACGCCTTAAAGAAGCTTTTTTGACACGACTGTTCTTAACAGGTGTAAATTAATGACATGCCTGTAAATAACAATCGTGTCAAAAATACTCGTGTTAGTTACATGTAAAAAATTATTTTTTCCATATGTAAAATTTTTAATTTTCATGTGTAAAATAAATTATTTTTTCCATATTTAAAATTTGTTATTTTCATGTCTGAAATGAATTATTTTTTCCATATGTAAAATTTGTTATTTTTACACGCAAGATATTAACACACATGAAAAATATACAAGCTGTAAAAAATAATTATTTTCAGACATGAAAAAAACCAATTTTACATAAAGGCCCATTCTCAGATGACATAAATTTTATTTTCTACACTATATGCTTCATATAAATAAGACAGCTGTTCAAAAGCATTCTGATTTCAAAGCTCTACAAAAGTGTTTCTATTCATATGAAGCATTGTGACGAAAATAATTTGTATATCATTTGAGAATACGCCTTAAAGAAGCTTTTTTGTCACGACTGTTCTTTACAGGTGCAAATAACAATCGTGTCAAAAATACTCGTGTTATTTACATGTACAAAATTATTTTTTCCATATGTAAAATTTGTAATTTTCATGTGTAAAATAAATTATTTTTTCCATATGTAAAATTATTTGTTTTCATGTCTGAAATTAATTATTTTTTCCATATGTCAAATTTTTTGTTTTCATGTCTGAAATTAATTATTTTTTTCATATTTAAAATTTGTTATTTTTATGTCTGAAATTTATTATTTTTTACATATGTAAAATTTGTTTTATGTCTGAAATTAATTTTTTTTACATATGTAAAATTTGTTATTTTTATGTCTGAAATTAATTTTTTTTACATATGTAAAATTTGTTATTTTCATGTCTGAAATGAATTATTTTTTCTAAATGTAAAATTTGTTTTTTTATGTCTGAAAATAGTTATTTTTTACATATGTAAAATTTGTTATTTTCATGTCTGAAATTAATTATTTTTTTCCATATTTAAAATTTGTTATTTTTATGTCTGAAATTAATTATTTTTTGCATATGTAAAATTTGTTATTTTCATGTCTGAAATTAATTTTTTTTACATATGTAAAATTTGTTATTTTTATGTCTGAAATTAATTTTTTTTACATATGTAAAATTTTTTATTTTCATGTGTGAAATTAATTATTTTTTCCATATTTAAAATTTGTTATTTTCATGTCTGAAAATAGTTATTTTTTTCATATGTAAAATTTGTTATTTTCATGTCTGAAAATAGTTATTTTTTACATATGTAAAATTTGTTATTTTCATATCTGAAAATAATTATTTTTTACATTGATGTTATTTATCATGGAGTGAAAATAATTTTTGTGGATTTTACGAACGCGGGATGAAACAATCAGAATAAGTAATATTCCGAATTTTAATTATTTTTGGTGAAAAAATTATATATAGGTATGTCCTGGAAATCTCTCGAGATTTTCGTATAAACGACTTAATTTCAAACTAAACATGAATGACTTTTTATGTGAAGTGACAGAAATTTGTTTGCTTACTAGATTATATGGACGGAAAACCGTAAGAATCAAATCAATCTGGCTTAGAGCAGTCCATTTCAAATCGCTTAACTTTCGACATTTGATCTAGTAATTCGTCAAATTTGTGTCACTTCCCTTAAAAAGTCAAACGGTTGTAATACGAAGTGCAGTCGTTTATACAAAAATCACTAAAAATTTCCGGGACAGCTCAGTTTTGAAAACCACGAACCTTTATTCAAAAAGGACACTTTTGGTTCAGGTTTATTTACTTTTTAGGGTGTTCGGTTATAATAAACCTCAAACAGTTTTCTAGGGATTCGATTCTGAACCGGTTTGCAGCCTTGATTTATAATTATATTTTCCTATTAAATTTAGGTGGAATTGACTACTTAAGCTAAGGTCCCACAGGCAAATAATTTGCCCAAATTTTTATCAAAAAATTTGTCTAAATCGCCATTACCTTAGATTTTTCAGGACTTCAAACTAAGCCATGGGTATAAACGCAAATGATCTGATTAAAAAAGTTCCGAAAAATTCCCTATTTAGGTCTATTTAGCAACATTTTCTTCAAAATTTAGGCAAATTATTTGCCTGTGGAACCTTAGCTTTATAGGTAGCTAAATTTTAAATGAAATTTTGTATACAAAATGTTAAATGTTCTTTAAAAAAAAAATCGCAAAATTATTTGGGTAAAATTCAGTTTAAAGCTAAGCAAATCTATTCGAAGATTTAAATCAGCGGTGGGCAATAAAATTTTACTGAAGGGCGCATTTAACGTGCCGCTATGTGCCCATCGCTGATTTAAATGCCTAAAAATCATCAGGAATCACCTCACCAACCCTTCTATAAACTGTAAAAATTTAAAATTTTGCAACATTGTATAATTAATCAAGAGAAACATAAGAAAAGAAAAAGTATCGTTTAACATTTAAAAATTTAACAACTAGCATTTGATGATGATGTTTAGTTAGCATTAATAACATTTACATTTTGTGGCATTGTTTTTAAAGTTTTCTGTTCTTTTTTTTTTTTTTTTTTTGCTAAAAAGGTACTTGAAGTGTATACACTTAGGGCATAATTTCAACAGCTTTGTTTTTTTTTTAGCATAATTTTAACTAATTTGTTTTGTGGTTGGTTGGTGTTGATTGGTTGTTTGATTTTGGTGCCTTGAAAGGAGAAAACATGTTTAACAAGTCGGCATTTGAACTACATCTTAAATATATATGTATGTATATGTATGTTTATGTATGTTTAAATTTAAGGCTTAAGGTTAGATATTTTGTTGTTGTTGTTGTTTTGTGGTTTATGCTTAATTCTAAATATCTTTGATTTAACATTTTACTTGAGTGTCGTCGTGTTGTTGTTGTGGTTGGTTGCTTGATTGGTTATATACACACATATATATGTATATTTTAAACAATTTGTAACAGCATTTTATATAAGTTGCTAAGGACTCAATCATAAGGCGCTAAATGTTTTTTCTCTTTTTGTGGTAAGTAGTTTTTCTCTAGGTGTAAAAATGTACAATTTGCGTGTGTGTGTGTGTGTGTGTGTGTGTGTCTCCCCTCCTAGCTAAAAAATTGTGTTTGTTTTTTTTTTTTTGGTAATTAAACTTAAACTAACTAAATTTTGTTTTTTTTTTTGTTGTAAATTTGCTTTAGTCTTAAAAACAAAACAAAAAATTATCATAAAGTAAAGAAAAACAAAACACAAAGAAACATATTTAGAAACAACAGCAGCAGCAGCAGCAACAACAACAACTGGTGTGTGTACGCGTGTGTGTGTGTGTGTGTGTGTTTGGTGTGTCTTATGACAACGGTTTGCCGCCGCCGCCTGCTTTAGACCATATTCACCGCATCCAGGCTGATTTACGCTTAATCTTGGTACGCAATCCACGCAATGGTTTCACCTTATTCTTAGCCACATTGGCTGCAGCCGCTGCCGCCATGGCCGCACTCAGATGCTGTGGCAACATGGGCTGACCCACCAAACCACCGGTTAAATATAGACTGGAGGCGACTGTAGTCGAATTTCCACTTGTGGGTTGAACATTGCCATATAGCTCTTCATAGAGCGGACGTGATTGTTGCTGCTGGTGTTGTTGATGTTGCACATTAGCTGCCGCACTGCTAAGCAAGGCCATTTTACTGCCACTACCATTGGTATAGATGGCCATAGATGTGGGCGGCTGATGCTGCTGCTGCTGAAGATGATGATGATGTTGAAGATGTTGATGTTGGTGCTGATGTGGATGTGGCTGATGCTGGTGTTCCTCCTCGAGACTTTGACTGGAGGCACGCTTATGAGGTGAGCCATGACTGCTACCGCTGCTGCCATTGCTATGATAATGAGTGGTGGCCACCGAACCGCATTCAACTATTGAGGATCGCGATAGAGAGAGCAATGCATCCACTCCATCACGATGTCGCTGCTGATCGGCCAGCTCCTCGGGTGTGATGTTGTGACTGTGTAAGAGATAAAAAGATTGGCAATGCATTAGTTTTTAACATTTCTATATTCTTAGATCTCCCGACTTGTGAATGTAAAGCAGAGGACTCTGTTCAAGGTATTTGTTAAGCTAAGTTCAGACAGGCAAATAATTAATTTGCCCAAATTTTGTTGAAAAATTATCTAAATAACTATTACCTTTGACTTTGCAGGTCTTAAAACTTAAGCTATGGTTCTACCTGCAAATAATTTGCTTAAAAAGTTCTAATAAATTTCCTATTTAGGTCAATTTTGCCAAATTTTCTTAAAAATTTGGGCAAATTATTTGCCTGTGTGAACTTAGCTCAAGACTCATACTTTTCATTTCTCTTTCTATTAATTAAAAGCAAAAAATAAGAAAACGAATTTCCCCATTAATTTCAGTTCATTCACTTAATAAGCTTTGTTTTCTTCCCATTCATTCTTACTCTTTGTTTTCCATCTTTGTTTTTTTTTGTGCTTATCAGTTTTTTTTTTCTTTATTTTTTTTGTTACTTTTCTATTCGATTCATTTTTTATATAACCCCATTTTGTATGATCTTCTTTTCTCTCTTTCTAACTTATGAGTTTCTCTTTCCTCCTCCCCCATTTTAAGTTATTTTTCCGTAATATATTTTTCAAAGTAGAGAGAAGAATGCCCAAACAAGAATGAGACGATACATACAATCAAAAATAGAGGTAACAAGGTAACATCCGCCTATGTTTATATACCCCTGCAATTTCTTCAATTTAAATAAGCAAAGGTTTTTCACAGTTTCTTACAATAATCTCTGCAAAAGTATAAAAAAGCTTAGAAGCTCAAAAAAGCTCATACAAACTTATGCGTTTGAAGAGAGAAAATTCTCTACTTTCTTGGTATAAAAATTATTCTACAATCTGAGAATATGCTTACCTATTTTAACCTATTTCGACCTATTTTGGAATATGACATACGGGCATTTCCGCAGAAAAGTCTACCATGACCGAAAAATTAAAAGTTTATTTAAAGTTGTTTCTTACTTGATTTCGAAAAGGCATATATGGGCATTTCCATTATGTCGAACGGGACCTTCAAACAATTTTCAATTTTGAAAAGAAGTCAAAATAAAACGTATTTTTGTTTTGACAAAAGGCTTAACTTATAGCTCTTAATTTGCCATATAATTGGTGCTAAGGTTGATTTTGGGCAATTTTTACTTTTCAAGATAATTACAAAAAACTAAGGCATTCGCACGGGACAAAAACAGAAGTGATTTTGGCGGCCAACAATTGACAAGCCGATTTTAGCGAATCCTGAGGAAATATTGCAATCTTTTTAATTTTAAAATGTTTAACATTGATGTTGTTTAAAAACTTTTTTGATTTTACCCTAAAAAACGTATACTTTATTTTAAATTCAATTTTAAGCACTTTCGCACGGGACATGTCGCATGGTACTTTTATTTCCTTTTAAGGAAATAATATATAAATAAACGTATTTATTTGTATTTATTTTCAAATAATAACAAAAAACAAAAATTTAAAAAAATTTCAACTTTTCTCTCCACCGTATGCAGCTCTCTTTATTTTTTTTCGCCGTCGTTTTTGCTCTTTTAAATATAAAAAATGAAAACGTAAGATTTAAAAAAAAAATCATTCATGTAAGAAAAGTTTTTAAAATTCGCACTTAATATGTCGCACGGGACCAACTTTATTATAAGTACCAAGAACACAAATCTTCTAATTTTTCATCATGATTTTTTTATTTGAATTTTATTAAAAATCTCTATTTGTACTCAATATTGGATAAGACTTCTGCATGTACTTTCGACGCACAGATAACAAATGTTGTTCTTCAATGTCGCACGGGACATCGAAATATGCGATGATGCAAATCAAAAAATTACGTTTTTTAGCAATTGGATAGTATCGTATGCATTTTTTTTTTACTCTTTGTACCCTTGGAAAGATTTAAGAATACAAAGTCAATGCATAAAGAGTGAGATTTAGGAACTTTTATCAAAACAAAAAGTGCAAGGGAAATGTCAAAATTGGAAAAGTTGCGCTAGCGCTACTTTGCTTTCAAATATCTCGAAGTGGGTTATAAATAAATTTAAAATTGGTTTATATTAGTGAAATTTGACTATTGTCCTACGAAAATATCATAAAGCAAAGGGTTTTAAAAAACTTTAAAACTTTTTTTTTTAATTACTACCTAAAAAAATTTAAAACTTATCTCTTTCAATTGTTTTTTATATTTTATCGTACGAATGTTACGTCAGAAAAGAAATGCCCATATCCTTTTACATATTTAGAGTGTAAATTTATGCTTCCAACTAGGCGCCATCAAATCTAAATTTAAATAACAATCGTCCGTTATTTTTGTGTGCTTTATAAATCAGAAAAGCAAACCACTAGCGAATTAAGACTGGTTCGGTTCAGTGGTTTATGTAGCCTTCAAACCACCGGTTTGGGTTTTAACATGGTTTTTAGAGTAAACCAAACCGCGGTTCGGTTCACTCTGAGTTTTCAAGCATTCTACTTTCTAATAAAAACTATTTAGAAAAACTCTACATCACTAGAAGTATGCAATGCTTTTCGATTCGTTAAATCATCTTATGTCTAAGGGTTACATAAGTTAGGAAACTTACGTCATCAAACCGAACCGTTTTCATTTCTAACACGGATTCGGTTTGCGTTTCTGTTTCCGAGCACGCATTAGCGGTTCGGTACGGTTTGGTTTGGTCAGTTTCCACATTGGAAAAGTGGGTTCAAGCCGATTGTAAAGACTAAGCTTGTCGAACCTAAGGTTTGGGTACCAACCATGGATCATAGCTTCTCATATTGTAAAAAAAAAAAGTGTGAGTGTGTGTTTAACATGACCTAACACTCACTAGGCTTTGATGTGAATTATAATAATTGAAGAGTTAATATAACGTGAGAAATGCTGCGGTTGCAAATCAAAGATCAAAAACAGTGCTGGAAAACAATGTTGAAAAAGAATGTTGGAAAAGAGTGTTGAAAAACAGTGTTGGAAAACAATGTTAAAAACCAGTGTTGCAAAAAAACACTGTTGAAGCCGGTTTTAGAAAACACTGTTGAAAAATAGTGTTGGGAAAACAGTGTTGAAAAACAATGTTGATAAACAGTGTTGATAAACAGTGTTGAAAAACAGTGTTGGAAAATAGTGTTGAAAAACTCTCCAAATTTCACTACTACCATACATTTTTCGGTACAGAAATTAAAAGGTTTTCTTTATTTTTGGTTTATTTAAGCGACTCGTAGACTTATTTTTTTTTTTGATTATGCGTCAATCAAAACAATGATGCAGTTTTGTTGAGTGAAATCTATATAAGTATAATCAGATAAACAAAAGCCTACACCAAAAACACCGATGGCCTTTGTTATTTATTCAAATGCTACATTTATAGACTTTAACTAAGGCCAGCCCTTCTTATGATTTGACCTTGAGTTGGTTCATCCTACTCTCTGGCAATTTTAATCCTTTTTTTTAACTTACTTTTCTTCGCTGCTGTCATAAGCAGCATCTGAACTGGCACAATTGCTGTCTCCGCCGCCGCCGCCGCCTCCACTCATAACCAGATGATGATGGGCTTGACTATGTGATACATGCTGATGTTGATTACCAGCTGTGGTTAAGAGTTGGCCATTGCCATTGGTCAATGGGGTGGAGGCACCACTATCCGCATTGCTATTGCCACCCGCCGAATAGGTGTGATCCTCGCTGGGCGAACTGGTGATCACTGGAGCACTGCAGAGAGAGAGAGAGAGAGGGAGAAATAGTTTAAGAAACTTATGGAATTCTCCTGCTTCTTGTATTTACCCATTTTGAAAGGATTCGCTAAACGCCTTTGGTCCGTGTTTGAGGAAAAGCATAGCCGCTGCTGCATGAACATCATCCATACTGTCCGCTCCACAATCGCGTGCCAAACGCTCAAAATTAAACGCATCACCTGTTGTGGGAGCAGCCGCTCCTCCTCCTGCTTCAGCTGCCGCTGTAGCTGCATAATTGTACTTGCCGTTGCTATTGTCACCACCGGGCAGTAGCTCCTCATCCAGTACCTCGCCCATAAGTCGATTGTGAAAAGCCTTTGAAAGATTGGGAAACAATTTGGGATCAAAGCGGGAAGAGGCAGCTCCAGCTGTTACTCCTCCTCCTCCTCCTCCACCTGTATTAGCTGCTGCTGCTGAGCTGGTGGGCGTGGCCGCCAATTGACTAGCCCCATTGGCCACCACCAGGCCATTATTGCATTTGGTTGGGGTAGCCAAAGCCACTGCAGCTGCTGCTGAGGCCACATGCGTGGCAACTCCCACTGCAGCTCCATCAAGACTATCATATCCCGTTGGGATAGTAGCAACACCACCTGGACTCTTTAGCGACGGACTGATCTTATCCACCGCCGAGTTTGGAAAGAAGGGCGAACGATTTAGGGCCTGTATGAGATTTTGTCGCTGTTGTGGTTCGACACGCCAAAGGGAACCCTTGCCCATATTGGGTGCCTTCTCTACTTTGACAAAACTCTTGTTAAGCGACAAATTGTGACGGACACTGTTCTTCCAGCCATTGGGCGCAGTTTTGAAGTAGGGAAAATGCTGAACAATCCAGGCATAGATCTCCTTAACGGGCAAAGCCTTTTCATTGGAGCCCTCAATGGCCATGAAGATCAAGGAACTGCGGGTAAGAGAGAGATGAAGTGAGAATAGGTTATCTAGGTTACATAGGTTACACTTACCTAAAGCTATATGGCGGCTTATTGTTGGTATGCACAAGTGGATCATATGGCACATTGTTGGGATGCTTTTGTTTTTGTGGTGTGCTGGCACCGCCACCAGCACCACCGCCATTGGTGGAGCTGTTATAGCCTCCTCCACCAACACTGGCAGCACCACCACCACCACCTCCTCCTCCTCCTCCAGTTGAGCTGATGTTGTTGTTATTGTTATTATTCTTAAGGGATGCAACATACTGCTGCGGTGTACTGGTATGCATACGTGAACCGCCAGTTACCAAATCAAATTCTTTCAAAGAATCATCATTCTCATAGCTGGTATAACTGCTGGGACTTTGCAAATTTAAAAGACCAAGTCCACCACCGCCTGCAGAGGAACCATTGTGTACACTTGTCGGCGTCATTGGCGGTGGCGGTGTCACAGATAATTGCAGATTGCGTGGATGGAGCATAGTGTTGTTGTTGGTGGTGGTTGTTGTTGTTATTGCTGTTGGTAGTGGTGGTGCTGCTGCTGCTGCTACTGAGGTGGTGCTATAATAGGCGCCGGGCGGTAAAAGGGCAGCTATTCCCGCTGGCGTCTCCGATGAGGAGGCAATATTGGCGGGCGAGCTAAAGGATGAAAAAACAAAGAAAAGGTTGAACAAGATTCACCAACTGACTGACTGATTGTTTATCTACGCACAGAAAGCTTAAACTAGGAGAGCACGCACTTGGGCGTGGTTTTTTACAAAATTCTAACCCAAAGTAGGGAAAAATGTTTGGAAAAGTTTGTTTGGGGAACATTATGTTTACATTATGATTGACTAGGAACTAGGGATGGGCGCGTGTCTCTAACACGACTTTACTTAAAGTAAGAAACAAATTTAGTTAAAGAAGTCTTTTTATATTCAAAAGTGGAAAAGAACTCTCTCAATCGAAATATTGAAGTATTTGCTTAGAAAGCATTTTTCCAAAATAGTAAAACATTAGAGGGAGTCCTGAAAGTAATTTGCTTTCGAAATTCGATTTCGTAAAAGCAAATCAAAATCAGTTGACGGAACGACCTTTTTTGCGCACTGATATAATTTTGATTTCGTGAAGCAGTAAACAAAGTTTCAAAAGTGCAAAATCTATATTTGCCTCTTAAATAATTGTTTGATATCAGAGCATGTAGTTTTAGAATGTTCGCAGCTTTACAAAGCAGAATGTAAACTAAAACAAACTTTGGCAGCATCATATTCTTCGAAGAATACGGTCACACTAGAAAGTACAACGAATGATTTCGTTAAATCTATTAGTATGACCTTTAATTCCATACGTTTTCTGAACACACTGCACATTTCGTATGGATTTTGATCGAAGAAATGAAAATTGAAAGCATAACACTTTCAGGAATTCCTCTATTATTCTCATGTTCATTCGAGCTACTATAGTTATTTTCAATTTCAACGGCAACTGCGCCATCCTAAGTCTTTAAGCCTGTTTTTCGTCCCTATAGTCATCAAATTCTTGGAATAATTGCCCTTTTATTCATAGAATAATCTGCTCTCAAGTCTCTAATTATTGACAACATTTTAAAGTAGGGATGCCGGAAGTATTAACGATATATCGAATATGGATATTTTGTCGAAAAAAAACGATATACCATTATCAGATATTTTATCAACGCGATATATCATATATCAATTTTTTTTATACACTTGAAAAGTGTATATTAATTTTGCCCAGCAGTTTGTAACGCATAGAAATATTCATTTCCGACCCCATAGACTATATTATATTCTTGATCAGGACGACGAGCTGAGTTCATTTCCGCTTGTCCGTCCGTCTGAAGTAGTCTCTCAGTTTTAAAGCTATAGAGCTGAAATTTTGCACAGAGTCTTCTTTTTACTGCACGCAACTAATATGTCAGAATCGACCGGATCGGATGACTATATAAAATAGCTGCCATAGGAACGATCGGTCAAAAAAATAGTTTTAGTAGAAAACACTTTTTGGTTTTTCATCGTAGCATCACCAATCTTGGTATATATAAGTTCTATATGCTTTCATATAATACAGGAAAAATTGATCAAAATCGGATGACTATATTATATAGCTGCCATAGGAACGATCGGTCTAAGAACTACTTCTAGTGAGAAAACTTTTTTGTTTTCCATCGAAGGGTCATTAATGTTGGTATATGGTAGTTTTATATGCTTCCACATAATACAGGAAAAATTTATCAAAATCGGATGACTATATTATATAGCTCCCATAGAAACGGTCGGTCAAAAAACTACTTCTAGTGAGAAAAACTTTTTGTTTTCTATCGTAGCGTCCCCAATCTTGGTATATATTAGTTTTATATGCTTTCACATAATTTTGAAAAAAATTTATCAAAATCGGATGACTATAGCATATAGCTGCCATAGGACCGATCGGTCGGAAAATGAAAATTTTACTAAGAAAAGTTTTTTTTTATATATATCAAATTTTTAATATCAATGATTTAAAATTTTTTAATATCTGATATCTATATACTATATATATTTTACCGGTTAAATCAGTTGGAGTATAGTTTTTCAAGTGTATTAAAACTTCGGCGCTGTTGATCGGTCGGTTTTGCTGTGTTATACCGTTTTCGTGTTTAAAGGGCTCAAGACTGACACGAAAAAAAGAAGCAGAAAATAGACACGAATTTTTTTCAATTTTAAGGTCGGGGTAAGGGGGGGTCATATTAGGTTTGTAAGCTCTACAAGCGGAATAATAAATTGATCTAGGTCAAATTTCGAAAATTTAAAAATTAGGTGTTTAAAATCAAAATAAATTTTAAACTCGATCTATAACAATTTCGTATTGTAAGCTTTAGGAAGCAAATGAATGATAAGCTAATTTTTCTAACTCGAATATTATGAGTTTAAGGTCAAACCTTCCATGCAATAAATTAAAAAACTATTTTCCAATTTGGAAAATCCACCTCTAGGTAGAAAAACAAAAAAGTGTTCCCATTAGATTGACCTATTTTTAATATTATTCTTAGTCTATCTGTTCATTTTTTTTTATACTCACATGACATGCGAGTTGACATAGGTATAACCTGGCGGGAGCGAACCGGCGGCACTTAGCAATGTTGTGCTAGTCACCACCGGCATTGGCTCTGGATGGCTGCTGGGCGTCGTTACAGCTGAAGTGGCATAGTTGACCGCATCGAAAACTGCATTAAAATTGCTTGCTTTGGGCACAGGACTATTGCCACCATTCACGGCCGCTGTAGAGGAGCCGGAACCGGAACCCGAGGCAGCCGAACAGGAGCTAAGCGATGAATTATTAGAGGAGGCGGGCGAACTGACCACAGTTACCGTGGAGGCAACTGTACTATGATCCACATGTACATTCATTTTTTCACGCAAATATTTCTTATGCGGATGATGAGTGGCAGAGGATGATGACGACGTTGACGAGGAGGAGGCGGCAGCGGCGGCGACGGCGGCAGCTGCAGTAGTTGATCTATAAGAGCTTATAGCTCCAGCTGCCCCATTGCTGGTCACATAGATCTGTTGGGGCTTGAGAGCCACATTATTACAACTGTTGCTGGTCACCACAACGGGCACAAAACTGTGACCGCCACCGAGAGGATTTCGAGTTGTCATATAGGTAGAGGCGGCGGCATTTGGGGAGGCAGCTGACTTGGTGGCTTTGTATTCCACCACTGTGGTGGTACCACTGGGTCCCTTATGCACTGTGGTGGTACTATAAACCGCAGCTGCCGCTGATGGATCCACACGATGTTCATCCATCAGATCACTGACTATGCATAAATCTGCGGCTAAATTACGTTTCACCACATTTGGTGTGGTTGCTGTTGTGCTGGTGGTTGTTGTGACAATTCCTTTGATTAGATTGCTATCATTGAGCCAGGACAGGGAACGTAGTTCACCATCGTCACCCTCCTGGCCTCGGCTGGTGGCCACACCGGCTACTGTGGCAGCAGCCAAGGCTTCAGCTGAACTCAATTCTAATGGCTCAGCAGCCAGTAGGACTATGTTGCCACCGTTGCCGGTTCCTGTTGCTGCTGCAGCAACTCCGTTACCTCCTCCTCCCTCATAGGCCTGATAGCCACCCGTTGTGGCATTATGTTGCAAAAATACATATTTAGAGCTACCGTTGGCTGGCATATTGGCGGTTGTTGCTACTGTTGGTGTGGGCGCACCACCTGCAACTGTGGCTGGCGTTTGGGGAGCGGCAGCCACACTGCGAAAGCCATGAGCGGCAGCTGCCGCTGCTGCTACCACCGCTGTGGCCGTTGTGGCTGCTGCCGCTGTCTGAAGTTGACCACGCAGCTGGCTAAGATCGTGGCTGGTTAACAATTGTGTGGGATTATCCGTGGACATGCTGGAAAAGCAAAGAAAACAAGAAAGGACTAAAATTAGACCAAATTGTGCAGAAATCATCTTAAATTAAAATAAAATATATATATTTTTTGTATACCCTGCATCAAAGATACAAAGGGTATTATAATTTTATGTAACAGTTAGATGGAAGCATCGGACCCTATGTGAATCGCTGCTCGTGCCCACCACTAGTCTAAAAAATAACTCGATACCTGCGCTTAGGAACGTAAAAATTTTTACAAAACAAAAAAAAATAAATAAATAAAAATAAATAAAAAAAAAAATAAAAAAAAAATAAAAAAAATAAAAAAATAAAAATAAATAAAAAACATTTTTAATTAAAAATTTTAAGAAATTTTCACAAAAATTAAAAAAATATATACATGATTTTTTAATTTAAGTTAACATTTTTTTTATTTAAAAAATTTTTTTTTAGATATTTAATGTCTAATGACAAAATTTCGATAAAAAAAAATTATTTCTGATTTTCAATAGCATTTTCTAAAAAAGTTACGTATACTTTACAAATAAAAACTAATAAAAAAATAAATGAAAAAAATTTTTTTATTTTTTTTTTAGATATTAAATTTATTTCTGGTTTTCAATAGAAAATAAAAACAAATTAAAAAAAATAAATGATTTTTTATTTTAACTTCAAATTTTTTTTTATATATTAAATTTATTTCTGGTTTTCAATAGCAAATAAAAACAAATAAAAATAAATAAATGATTTTTTTATTGTAACTTAAAATTTTTTTTTATTAAAATTTTTTTTTTTAGATATTTAATTTTTTTCTGGTTTTCAATAGCAAATAAAAACAAATTAAAAAAAATAAATGATTTTTTATTTTAACTTCAAATTTTTTTTTTATTAAAATTTTTTTTTTATATATATTAAATTTATTTCTGGTTTTCAATAGCAAATAAAAACAAATAAAAAAAAATAAATGATTTTTATTTTAACTTACAATTTTTTTTTATTAAAATTTTTTAGATATTAAATTTATTTCTGGTTTTCAATAGCAAATAAAAAAAAATAAATGATTTTTTATTTTATCTTCAAATTTTTTTTTATTAAAATTTTTTTTAGACATTTAATTTATTTCTGGTTTTCAATAGCATTTTCTAACAAAGTTACGCATACTTTACAAATTTGCTTAATTTTGATTTAAGACCAGGGGTCGGCAATGGAAGCAAAGAAGTTGCCACTGGCAACTAAGAGGATAATTGTATAAATATACCAAATATGAGCAAAGTGCTTTCAAAAGCTTTTCTTTTCAGCAAGCCCAGGCAAGGTGTATCATTTAAAACAAGGTGTATTTATTACTGGTGTGGCAATAAAAAGCTTTCATTTCATAGCTTACATATTGTCTGTCTCACTCTTGCTCATTTAGGAAAAAGCTTTCAGTTTACATATTCTATTGTTCGCCACACCGTATTAGCTCCACCTTGATTCAAAAGCTTTCATTTCAAAGCTTACATATAGTCAGTTTGCTATTCATGCAAACGCTGTCTATCCCAGTCTTGCGCATTTAGCAAAAAGCTTCGAGTTTAGAAATTTTATTGTTCGCCTCACCTTTAATAGATACATCTTGGAATAAGGTACACCTTGAGCCCAGGCAGAAAATGGGAGCTTTAAAGCTAGTTGGTTGAATGTGCTATACACCAAGACCGGATTTACACGATGAAGCAAACTTCATGAAGTTTTCTAAAAAGCTTTTGCTTGTAGGAAAGAGGTGAGGAGGGGCAAGCAACCCCACCACACCTCTGTCCCACGAACAAAAGCTTTTTGAGAAACTCCATGAAGTTTGCTTCATCGTGTAAATCTCGACCAAGATGTATCTAACAAGGTGTGGCGGTTAGACAAAAGCTCAAGTTTCATAGCTTACATATTGTCAGTGTGCAGCTAACACTTGACGTGAACGGTTGGTCCACGCACGGCTGTTCTCCATGCGCACATGTATGCGCGTACGACTTACACACACATACATACAAAAATATGTGCGTGCATCTCAAAAAACCCCTGCAATTTTTTAGTGTGCCTATGACACTCGACGCGTACGGTCACTCCGCGCTTGAGCGAGTGGGTGGGTTCGTGTAGCGCACACACAGCCACACACACACACTTTCATGCAAACGTTGTCTGTCTCACTCTTGTGCAGTTACCTAAAGCTTTTGAGTTTACATATTTTGCTAAGTGCCTCACCTCATAATAGATACATCTTGAGTGGGTTCGTGTAGCGCACACACAGCCACACGCACACTCTTTCATGCAAACGTTGTCTGTCTTACTCTTGCGCAGTTACCTAAAGCTTTTGAGTTTACAAATTTTACTAAGCGCCACACCTTGTCAGACGGGATTTACACGATGAAGCAAACTTCATTAAGTTTTCTAAAAAGCTCTTGCTTGTAGGAAAGAGGCGAAGAGGGCCAAGCCACCCCACCACACCTCTTTCCCACAAACAAAAGCTTTTGCCAAAACTTCATGCAGTTTGCTTCATCGTGTAAATGCGGTCTTAATCGGGATTTACACGATGAAGGAAACTTCATGATGTTTTCTAACAAACTCTTGCTTGTGGGAAAGGGGAGCGGTGGGGAAGCTTACCCCTCTACACCTCTTTCCCAGAAGCAAGAGCTTTTTCATAAACATCATGAAGTTTGCTTCATCGTGTAAGTGCGGTCTTAGATACACCTTGCTTAAGTCCAGGCTGAGAAAAGGGAGCTTTAAAGCTCGTTGGTTGAATGTGCTATACACCATGGTGTAATTATTACTTATGCAGGAGTCACTCAAAGCTTCCACTTCATACGTCACATATTCATAAATCTCTCACTCTCGCGCTCATTCTCACGCTTTAAGAAAAAGCTCTCAATTCACAAATTTTAGTTACCGCCGCACCAGTATTAATTCCACCAAGCTCTTCGTGGCTTCGAAAATAATAACAGAAACGAAGTTCAAGCAATCACACAAGCAGATGGCAACAAAAACAAAATACATGCAGTGTGCGCAACCGAGAGTTGGACAGACAGACTGCTGCTCGACTCGGGCCTCGCTCATAAAGGTTGAGTACACGTAGAATAAGAATTAAAAGCGATGCAGTCGAGTGGCCCGTAACATGAATTTGTGTGTTTCTATACGCATATACGCACATGTACAAAAGCTGTGCCCTATGCATTCTCATTTCCAGCTTTACGCACACTATTAAAAGAGTGCCCACCTCTGATTTAGAAGTAAACAAAATGGCCAATTTTTGAACTGAATCATTTTTTTTTGTTAAATTTTAACGATCAGTATAAAAAAAAAAATGTAAGTAATTTAGTTTTTTCTTTCGTAGTTGCGCTTTGTGAGAATTATTGGAATGTTAAACGTCGCGATAACGGGTGATGAGGGGGAGGGGAGAGACCCACCCAACAAAGTTTGTATTATTATTTATTGATTTTCAGAGGCCCCGCGCTCTATAGAAATGTTAAAAAGAAAGAGAATTACTGTGACAAGGCATTATTTGTTGTTGCTTTTGTTTTGATATTGTTTTGCATGAGATTATTATTGTTTTGCTTTTGCAACAACAAGAAAATGTGCGCGCCACAACAAATAACGCAAAAGTCAAAACAAACGCAAAAAAAAAAAAAAAAGCTCTCCCGCCGACCTCCAAAACGCAAAAAAAAAAAACAGTATCGCGTCTTAAATTATTAGGCAGGGTGTCGCTGTCGCTGGTTATTTGTTGTTGCCACGCTGCCCAATAAACAAAAAGCTTGCGACGCAGTTTTTTTTTTTGAAAGTTTGTTGTCTTGACAACTTTTTGCTGATGAAAATTTTTGCCAAACGTGGTTTTTGATTACGTTTAGGAATTTTTTTTGCATTCAATTTTTGCCTTTGACATAATTAATTAGACAGAAAAGCATGTGCTGGACTAGCTCACTCTCTTCTCTCTCCTTGTGTGTGTGTGTGTTTATTTTTATTAGCGCTCTCTCTCCCTCTCTATCTCTCTGAGCCGCTGTTTCTCTGTGTTTTGGTTTTGTTTTTTTGTTTTGTTGTTATTATGCTTTTTCGTCGTGAAGATTAGCTTTCGAGTTGTCAGTTTTTCGTTCTAGAAACGTCAACTGTTTCGGTGGTGAACTGTGGACCTTTTGGATGCGCTGCTGCAGCTTTAAATGTCACCACCACCACCACCTCCCTCCGGGCCCACCTAAAAGTGGCAGTAACTTGCATTTTGGGCTTTGTTCTTCTTCTTCCTATTCTTTAATTAACAGCACACAGGCAAGCAGCAAGTGCTGCTTACGTTATGGAGGTAACTGTACCTGCTGCTGCTGCTGCTGCCGTTAGCTTAATGAAAATGTCTGCTATTTGACGCTGCTTTAACTGAAGGATGATGATTCATACATATGCAAGTATGTATGTATGTATGTACAATGTACGTATGTATCCAAATCCGTCATAACAAGAGAAATAATAATGAAGCTACTTGAGTAGCGCCAGCATTCAGCTTAATAACAAAGTGATTTAACGTTAGTAATACTTGTTAAAAAAAAAAACAGCTCAACTAGTAGATACCCTGTAAGTTAAGTTGAAATTATAAGCCATGTTCTGAATTCCACTTCCACAAAAGTTTTGTGATTTCAAACCGGTTTTTGGGCCAATTTGGGTCTCCAAATCACAAAACTATTGTGGAAGTGGAACTCAGAACATGGATGTATATCTTTTTTGTGAACGTTGCCAAACAATATTTAAAATGTTAGGCTGAACTTCCAATCTTTTTCAAACTTTCAGTATATGTGTATTTTGAGATGCTGATTACGAAAAAAAAGGTCAAAGTTGGCGCAAATTAAGTTTTTTTTGTGTTAAAACCGGAAAAGTCCCGTTAGTTTAGATTTCTTACGTATATCTCAGAAGATATTAACTTTATGAAGAAACTTTTCAGACAAAAATGGAATATATCGAGCCCTGACCGCAAAAATAACGTAAGCGTTATTTTTTCGATAAAAATTCTGTTAATGCAAATATGATCAGCAATGTCAATTATATATAAAAAAAAAAAAAAAAAACACTTCTGAAAAATATTTTTTTTGGCGCTTACATTATTTTCGCGGTTAGGTTAGTCGATATGATGAAAACATATGTTTAGTGACTTTTTATCAAGTTAGTTTTTGAGAAAAACACAAAAAACATGTCCATCTAACGGTCGTATGAATTTGAATCAATCATTTCAATTTATATCAATCAATAGTTTATCAAAACGATATCGATTGAGTTTTTTTTAGCGCAGGGCACGAGACAAATGTCGCATTGACCGCCACGAACACTCAATATTTTGAATATCGAATTATTAACTGGTCTTGTGCACGTATCCTTCGGATTCTAAGCCAATGTATCCTTTCTAACAATCAGTATAAATATCTGGTCCTACTAGTACGTGTTTTTTGATTAAATTTAAGAGTGTCTCCTTATCTCTTTCAGTTTGTGGACAGATTTCAAGACGATATTTTCGGAATACCCACGCTCAACAAACCCTAAAATCTAGAAACCCTCAAAAACCCAACTGCGTTCATATTTACGTCTGCCAATTTTACACTCATCAATTTCTACAATTTTTCCCATTACGACCAATAGAATCCCTGTTCCTGAAACTCCTTTTTTACGGAAATCATGCATACCTCGCACAGTGGTCGGACTTGTATGGAAGTACGCGACAAAAATAGTTCTGCGTGTCCTTCAGGTCTGTAATTTAAACAGTAAGCTTATAACAATACTCTAAAACTATTTTTAAAACATTGGGCGTAGTTATACGTCCATACCACTCATTTGCATATAAAAAGAAATCCATTATTTTTGGTTCCAAACGGTTTATGTGCAATGTTCAGCTCCAGTGCAATCGAAACAGTGCTAGCATGACGATGACGAAAAGAAAATTTGTAAATTAATCATCAAATAATTGAAAAACAGATTTTTTCAATAAGGTTTTTTTTGCAAGATATTTTTTTAAATCCACTTATGAGAGGTTCTGAACTTAGTAGTAATTTATTTATAAGGTCTTTATTAGTTACGAATCGCGAGATTTTTCGTTTTTTTACCTTTTTACTCTTAATATTGGCGTTACTTTGAGACATAACACTGAACTGCGTAGCGAATGGTCACACTAAAAAACCCTGTTTGTTTCAAAAAAATTAGTTATTTATGAGATGATCGACATTCTTCAAACAGTAAAATTTTTATTTTTTTATTTTTGGAGTATGGGACCGACCACTGTGCCTCGCGACAAAATGAAAATCGGTCAGCAACAGTTTCAAAAAAAACTAGTTGGTTCTCGAGGAGACTGCATTTTCTGATGGTCTGATGAAAACTTTAATTATTGAAAAGAAGTAAGTAACGTTCAACGTTCAAGCCAAGTATTTTTCGCTACACTCCTAGAATGGTCATATATCACTTCACTTTTCCCAAATTTCTAAAAACTCTGGTTGACAATATGTCCAATTGAATTTTTGAGCTAATTAAAGGGAGGTTTTACTCGTTACTAAAATAAATAAAACAAATTGTTACCCAATCATTTGTCTACCGTTTGTTCGTTGTTCTTGAAGTGCGGCCATAGTTGTGCACCAAGCATAAAACGAAAATTAAAAATAAAATAAAATGTGGTTTTGTTTTTTTGCTTTTCTTATTTTGATTCTCTTTTTATCAGCATTCACCAATTGTAGCTCTCTCCTCTCTGAGTATTCGTACACTGAAAAAATAGGGTGCGGCCATAGTTATGTATCGGAGTTAATCATCATTTTCATATTTTAAAATAGCACATACAAATAGTGTCTTAAACTTTTGTGGAACCAAACCAAAAATGTTGGTTCGAAACAGGTTCAACTATTTTTTCAAAAGAGGTTTGGTTCACAGTATCAAAAAAATCGGAATTACGGGTTCGAACCGGTTCGGTTTAAAAGCGGCTTGCAGTCCTGATTCTATTAAGCATAAACGATATCGTTGTGCCCATTAAATTTTAATTTATTTTGAAAAATGATTTAAAAATTGTTTACGAATAATTTTCACTGTCCATGATCAAATATTAAAAAATTTTGTTTTTTTTGTTTTTTAAATTTGTTATTATATTTAAGTAAAATCTAACAGAATTTTCCAAGAAATTATTTTATATGAACTTGCAGTTAACAAATCCACCCGCTGCTACCCTATATATAAAAAACAAACACAAACTGATATGAAAACCTCGTGTGAGATACTCTCAAATAAATATTAAACTTGGCTACCAGCATGTTGTTGTTGTTGTTTGTGAAAATTGTCAATTACCCCCGCCAAATGAAATGTGGAAATCTATGGAAAAAATGTTAAATGAGTTGCTTCCTCATTTAATCAAACAAAAATGTGTGTATGTGTGTGTGGGTGTGAGAAGAAGAGTTAAGGGACAGCAAAATAAATATGAATAATAACAATAAATAATTTTAAGAGAGAGAGAGAGAGTGGGGGAGAGGAGAGAGCCGGCGTCTGTGCAAATTAAATTTGCAAAATATTCATGATATTTAGTGTTTTTTTCTTTGTGTACAACCAAAAAAGAAAGAGAGAGAGAGAGAGAGAGAGAGAGTAAGTTTTGCCAGTTTCCGGCCGTCAACAAGATAATAATAATAACAACAATAACAACAGCTGAGCATTTTTTGAGAACTGCCCACTCTCGTTTTGCCACTCTCTCTCTCTCTCTCCTTCGCACTCTCTCTGTGTATAGAAATATAAACAAAAACGGTTTGTAATTATTTGGCTATATACACACACACACATATGCAAATATTTTGTTTGTGATTTATTTAACACTTTTTTTTTTGTGTTTTTCTTCATTTAATTGTAAATTTTGTTGTAAGAATTTTCCTGTTAAAAAAAAAACTGCCTACAAAGGCCGACCACGCGGCGTATACGTAATGCCCCCTGACGTATGCTTCTTTCTCTCTCCCGCTCTCTCACTCACACACTGGTGGGCATTACGTATACGACGCCTGGGCCTGAAAAAATTCAAACACCACAACTTAAAAATGTGTGGAAAATTCTTCTTTAAATACAAAAATATATATACATAGTTTTATGTATATGCATAGCATATACATACATATGTATATGTATAACAAAAATATTTCACTAAGAACAAACAAAACAAACAACAACAACAACTACAACAAAAATAATAATAATAAAACGCAACAAGGCCGCTGCCGCGGTCGTCGCTGTCGACGTCGCCGCGGCTAGAAAAAATAGTGTGGCGTTTTATAATTGTTGCCCATAGAACGCCGCTTTTTAATGTGTGCGTGTGTGTGTGTGTGTGTGTACGACAAGATGGTCAAGTGCGAGCGAGAGCGACTTTAGAGGCTCTAACTAAACTCAAGTTTTTCCCTCATTAAAACAAAACAAAAAACCAATACAAAGCTGCTGCTGCCGCTTTGGGGAGAACTTTAAAGGCAATTTTATTGTGATTATTATTCGTATTATCACTTAAGTGTTGTTGTTGTTGTCATTGTTGTTGTTGCTGCTGCTGTTGTTGTTGATTCGAATGGCAATTATGTTACAGTAAAGACTGCCTAAAAAAAAACTACTAATCATTTGTAATTTTTACAGTGTTAAATAAATAAAAAAAATTTCTTAAATAATAATTTAAGAAATAAAATTTTAAAAAATGAAACTAAATCCAAAATGAATAACAAATAAACAACAAATTATAGCACACAAATACGAATTATAATTTACAAAATACTTAAAAAATAAATAAAAATAAAAAAAAAAGTACTTAGAAAAAAATTAAAAAAATAAAAAGTAATAAAAAAAATATATTTATATAAAAATAACTCAAAAAAACAAACATACAAAATATTAAAAATAAACATAAGTTTACTCCCATGTTTTCTACAAATCGCTTTCGACCCTAAAAACGACCTAAATTGTATGGAAAGTAATTTAACTGAATTGATTCAATTGTTTGCTAAAATAAAGTGGGTGCGTTTATAGATATGCACCAGAGGTCAGCATACCAAATTGTTCGTGTTGGAAACAAGGATCCATTTTTGTGAAGGGTCATATTTTAAATCGTAGTCTACGCCAACTTCTAATAAATTAAATAATCGAGCAAGGTGTTAGTAGAAACTTTGAATCCATTGCGCAACCCCAAAAACTAACTTTTTTTTACTTTTTTCTTTTGGTATGCCATTTATACACCAAAATGCAACTTTTAAGGGGGTGAGAATATAGCGTTACATGAACAACCTCAAAATTTAATAGTACAAATCAAGAATACAATCTGGTTCAGAACCGAACCGTACCGAATTGCAAATTTGTGCTCTTACGACGAATTGCTAACCAAACCAGTGCACACTGGTTCAAACTAGAGAAAAGCAAGGGAAAGAAAATTCGATGCGTCCCGATCCCAAACCTGGTCTATCCCGATTCTTTTCGATTCAATTTAGGACCCATCCAGCTATATCTTGTTCAAACTGAGGTTCGGTCATAAATTTGTATCTTTCAAACTGTTGCAACAGCCGAAAAAATTTTTGTAATTTTTTTTTTTTTTTTTTTTTTTTATTTATTTTTTTTTTTTTTTGTTTTTAGTTATTTTTTTTTATTTATTTATTTTTTTATTTATTTTTTTTATTTTTTTATTTTTTTATTTTTTTTTTATTTATTTTTTTATTTTTTTTTTTTTTTTTTTATTTTTTTTTTTTTTTTTTTTTATTTATTTTTTTTTATTTTTTTTTTATTTATTTTTTTTATTTATTTTTTTTATTTATTTTTTTTTTTTTTTTTTTTTTATTTTTATTTTTTTTATTTATTTTTTTATTTATTTTTTTTATTTATTTTTTTTATTTATTTTTTAATTTATTTTTTTTTTTTTTTTTTATTATTATTTTTTTTTTTTTTGATCTGATCTGATCTAAAGTCCGAGAAAATGCCAAAAACTTATTTAAGTGATTGGTTTGCCCTTTAAACTGTCGCGTCTCAACTTCAAAAGCGCGTCCTTAAGAACAAAGACAAGTCTTTGTGTTGAATCAGTTCTTAAAGTTCCGAAAAATGCCAAAAACATATTTCTGCTTTCCCTATTTTTTTTAGATTGAGCTTATTTCTACTGAATTACAATACTTAAAGGCCCTCCCTTAAAGAAAACGTCCTGGCTGTTACCCAAATATGACCGGAAAGTATTTTCCCTGCCTTTTAAAGGACCGAAACTTCGAAAAAATGCCGTACACTTATTTGTGTTTCTAGATCGCTCTAAATACTGTCCGGTAAGTATTTTTCTGGATTATTAAGAATCCATTCTTCTATTTCTGTTCCTAGATCGCCTTAAATTCTGCAGAATTCCAACAATGAGAGTCCTTCCTTAAAAGATTACGTCCCGGCTTTTCCTTAAATATGTACGGAAAGTGTTTTTTGAGTCTCATAAAAGTACGAAAGTTTTAAAAGATGTCGGAAACTTATTTCTTTTCCTAGATCGCCTTAAATTCTGCCGAAATACAACCCCATAAACCCATCCTTAAAAGATAACGTGCCGGCTTTTTCTTAAATATGTACGGGAAGTATTTTTTTCGGACTTTTAAAAGTACGAAAATTTGAAAAGATATCGAAAACATTATTTCTTTCCCTGGATCGCCCTTAATTCTGGAAGGTTCAACCCTTAAACTCTTCCTTAATTCATCACGTCCTGGCTTTTCCTTAAATATGTCCGGAAAGTACTTTTTAAAAGTTACAGCAGTTCAAAAAAAAGGCTAAACACACATTTCTGTTTTTTTATTTTTATATTTTATTTTTTGTTTGGTTTTATTTTTTAATTTTTTTATGTTTTTATTATTTTTATGTTATTTTTTTTTTTTTTTTTTTTTTTTTATTTTTTTTTATGTTTTTTTTTTTATGTTTTTACGATTTTTTTTCTGTAATAATTTGATTTTGTTTTGTTATATCTTCTGACTTAAGTCAAAAAAAAGTTTTCTCTTGAGTTAGGATTTTGTCAATTTCGTTTTATCCACAAGTTTGCTGATGTAAGGCGGCTACCTTAAGACAAACATATTTTTAAATAAGTGGACTTTTTTCGGAAAAATAGTTTTAGTCGTTCTCTATCTTTGGTTGTGACGTTTGATCCTCAAAAAAAAATGGATTGATCTGTTTAGATGCCGGATTTATACTATGAATCACTTGAGTTCTACAAGAGCAGTAACTTTTTTGTAATCAATTACAGTAATGGAAGAGAGATAAAGTATCTGTTAAATCTTTTTTGGACAAGAGTGTACTCCACCGGGGTTTCACTGTACTTGAAAGCTAACTCACACCTACACACACACACGTACACAGAGGCAGAGAGCTTGTGTTGTTGACGTCGTCGTCGTCGACGACACGACGCTGCATTAAAAGTAGACGCCGCCGCTGTCGCTGCCAACAAATTTCAACGTGGTTTTTTTATTTTTAGTTTTGTTTTTTTTTTTTTTTTTAGCATGGTTATGAAATCGGAAAGTGAAGAGTTCAGAAGGAGGAGGGGGAGGTGGTCTTAGTGTTAGCCAAAGATTAGAAGCAAATTAGTTAAATTGTGTGTAAGAAAAAATCAAATGCAAAATTTATAAAGTTTACATATTTATTTGTTGTTATTGTAGATGGGCTATGACGCGGCTCTGGCTCTCTCTTGCTCTTAAAGCTTACGCGGGCCTCCTTTGGCTTTGTTTGCCTGTTTGGTGTTTTGTTATTTTTATTTTACACACACACACACACACGCACACAGAGATCTGCTGTTGTTGTTTTTGTGGTTCAACATACCTCTGTGCCCTACACTTGGACAGCCATACAAGGTGTTGCTTTTGTGATAGTTGTTGCAATTTTCAGATACACAAAGAAAAAAAAATTAAATATTTGTAGATATAGTTCTTTCTTTTTTACTATTTTTTCTTTAAATTGTTTGTTAAATCTCGAACCGTAAAGCACGCGAGCAGCCAAACGAATGAAGCGAAGCGGCGGCAGGCAAAAATGAAATGCCAAGCACACACACACACACACACACACAGAGAATAGCAGACAAAGCTTTCATTGTGCCAGAGAAAGAGAGAACGGGCCAAGAGAGCGTCGCGCACCGGCAAAGCTAGAGAGAGCCGCGGGCGTTCGCGCATGACATTGCCATTTATTGAAAAGTGAGCGAATACAACAAAAACAACAACAACAAATCCACCAACCAGGTTGGCCCTCACATGCGATTTACCTAGAAAAGGATCCAAAACAACAACAACAACAAAAAACAGTTGTGCCCCGCTTAACCAACAGCTGTTTGGGCTAGGCTTTGAGGGAATTCCTATACACACTCTCCTTCTCCTGTTCCGTCTGTCTGTATGTGTCTCTCTCCCAACCGCCCCCCCTCCCTCATCAAATGCCGTGACTCACACAAGTTTCTTGAATGGAATGTTTAAAAATAAATTAATTGCACATTAATATTGGTTATTTGTTTGTAATGACAAAAAAAAAAAAAAAACCCAATAATGTTAAAACTTACAGATAAACCCAAGTAACTGATATACTACAGGTCTGCTAGATTCATGTTAAACAACCAAAAAATATATTTGTAATCAAACACGTTTCGTGAGCTTCAGTGCTCAGCCACTCTCTCTCGTGTTGAAAAGAGATTTCCACAAATTGCTGTAAAACTTTGAGCCTGTAATGCTTTGAGCCTGAATTAACAGAGAGAACAGAACAACAGCTGTTCTGTGTGAAGTTAGCGGCCAATTTTTGTATATGATACTAAAAAGGGGGGTATGACAAGGTGCATGCTGCAATGACACGGTGAGGCAAGGTTAAACAGGCTTAAAAACAAGTTATGACCTTGAACCCTACCACACTCCATTTTTCGACCTGGGTGTTGGATTTTACGGAATTGTAAAAAAGTCTATCAAAATATTTATTAAATGAAAACTACAAAATAATTTGAAGAACAAATAATAATTTATATTTATAGGCCATCGATAAACATTTATTTTTTTTGCTGACTTTTATTGCAATGGTCAAAATTTAGAATTATTTTTTTTTCCGATATTTTAATACTCTGTTAATAACAGTTATAATTACACACAATTATAACGGTAATTGGAAAACTTTTATTATAAAACTCATTTAAAACAATTTTTTTAAGACTTTTGTGATTAAGTTGATAAATAACCGTTTCTTAAGACTTTTGTATTAAACTCAAAACACAACAATTATTAAAGACTTTTATTTATCACTCAGAAAATAAAAGTTATGGTAAGATTTTTATTAATAAACTCTGTAAATAAAACTCAGTCAGAGACTTTTATTATTTAATAACACTATAAAAGTCTTTTAATTTATTATAGCTTCAGCGGTTTGAGCTTATACCTTATCATTACCTGCGATAAATAAATAAGACTTTTATATTGTGTTTAAAATATATAAGTCTTGCACTGAGTTTTATAATAAAAAGCTTTCGATTACCGTGATTTTCTCAGTTTAATAATATAAGTCTTTCGATACCTGTTAATATCTGAGTGATAAAATAAAAGTCTTTGATAATTGTTATGTTCGGAGTTGAGTAATAAAACAAAAGTCTTTAGAAACTGTTATTAAATTTTTTTTATAAAAGATTTTTACAACTGTTATTTACTGAGTAATATAATAAAAGTCTTTAATTTCTGTTATACTTGGAGTTCAAAATAAAGTTCTTAATAACACTTATATTTGAAGCGTAATAAAATAAAACTCAAAAAAATGTTCTGATATATGGACTTTTATAATATAAGTTACTAGCTAATACCAATAAAATAAGTTTAAAAATTGTCCTTTTAAAATAAGATGAAGCTATTGTGAAAAATTTAACTTTCTACCTCTAACGGTTTGGGTTGTGAGCCCGTCACTAATCAGTCAGTCAGTTTGAACTCTTTTAACTATATATAGCTTAACTGTTAGCGTCCCTGGATTTAACCGATAGAATATATATATAGATATAGATGTTACAAATTTATAGATATTTATAAAGTCCAAATAATTAAGAATCTGATGGTTGACTTCAAAAACAAATTGTTTTCCGACCGTTCATTTCAATGACAGCTATAAGATATAGTCATCTGATCCCGGCGGTTCCGACATTCTAGTTGCGTGCAGTAAAATTAAACGGTCTGGTAGCCCCATGCACATTCTCAGAGCACATTTTCAGCATCTGAGTAGGGCTTCTTAGAATGCTTTGAGATTATTCTCGGAGCGCACTGTAAGATCCATGTAATTGTTGTCTGAGTACCTAGCTTAACTAATAACTTTTAAGTGGGGTCTTACACAAACTGTGTAAGTGCTGCCCATCACGATTGTGGCCAGTGCTGCCCAACGTAATAATTTGTTTTGCTTCTAACTCAACCATCGTACATCTGATCGGGAAACGGTGCATGATGGATCGATAAGAAATGATGATTTAAATTATGTCTAGAAGGTTCGAACAATTTGTCTCTAAAATTGTGCGAGATATAAAGTTTTTTCTTTCAAACGCAAATATTGAACCAGGAATCCAAACTCGGAAATAAGGAGTGGTTCGGTTCCGTGTTTTACAGAGATTTTAAACCACCGGTTCGGTGCATAATATAGTTTTTTGGCGGTTTGGTTCAGTGACTCACGGTTAATATATTCATCAAAAATGAATCTTACGACATTTGGCATTTATTTTTTAAATGAATTTCCTAGAAATCGTTATATATTATAGAAAGATAGATGTAAAGGCGTCGTCCATTAGTACAAAGATTGTCTTGAAGAGCAAAAATGCAATATTAACCTTGACATTTCAAAAAAGATGCGTATCAATTGGAATCCCAGCTACAATATCAAATTTAAGTGACCGTCTAGCCTCGGAACGAGAAGAACGCGTACTAATCTCTCTATAAACGTTAAATAGAGATTTGAAAGGTAATGCAAAGGCAAAATTTAGATAAACAAGGAAACACTAACATTTTTTGTCAACGAATAATTTCGTTCGTTTCGAGTTTGCTTTTCCATATGCTTTCAGTGGGTACTATTGGTGTGCGTGTGATGTGATTTTAAGCGCGTCACGGTTGTCACGATGTTACACATACTTTCGTGCGTGTGCATCCGTGATTCGTGCGTGTTAAAGTTATACATCGTGAATATATGCAGTTATGCAGTCTTCACGAAATTTTGTGCTTTTATATTTCATTAATAAAAGTATTCCTAAAAACAGATTTGCTTTTGTTTTCCCATTTAGAGAAAACTATGAGCTTACACATTTCAGTCCGCGCCCCACCAGGTACAAAATTCCAACGTTGTCTCTCTCACTCTCGCTCTTTTAGCAAAAGCTCATGTGGCAATGAATATGTGGCGAGTTATTTGGCATTTATCTGAACAAATAGTACGGGCACACTTAAATTAGAGAATGACAGCAGTTCCACGAATCAACAATTTCGTTTGCGTTTGACTTGAAATATGTAAATAAGAGAACTTGTGAATGGAAATCAAGGTAATAAATTGGTGAAGCGACGAAGTAAAAGGTGATATAAAATTCACAAAAAAGAAATTTTGGCATGTTCGTTTTAGCTAGACACAGGTGGTTTCAAGGTGTATCTATTATGGTGCGGCAAAAAATAATAATGTGTAAACTTGAAGCTTTTTCTAAAAAAGCAAGAGTACGTTTGCATAAATAGCACACACTATATTGTCAGTGATGAAATAAAGTAATAGATACACCGTGGGTGGGTTCTTGCGGTGGGTTCACCGGTGCATTTAAAAAGGAGCAAGTGATCTCGTGATTAAAAAACTCACAAAAGATATGGAGAATACTGCTTTAAGCAGGTGCATATAATTGCCAAAGATATGCGCCGTTGTTTTATAGGGGTTGCATTTTTTAACGTGCGTGATCATTCGTGCTTGAATCGTGCGTGACGTGAAACGCTCAAAAAAAATGTGTGCGTGAATCGTGCGTCGAGATTTTTATTTTGTGAAACCTGCGTTACGTGAGGGAAAAATCGGTTACGCGCGCACCTCAGTAACGCACACAGTACGTGCACATTCTACCTATCCCAAGATGGAATTTACAAGGTGAGGCGGCGACTTAAATTTGTGAATTCAGAGTATAAAGTGAAAGCTTTGAGTAACCGCTGCACCAGGTCCCTGCTTTAGCTTACAACACTCGAAGGGGATATTAGTGATCAAGATTGGTTATAATAGCTCCGCCTGCCCATATTCACCTTCCTCTCCTAAAAAGCTTGCAATGTTTTGCATAACATAAAAAAATCAACCCAAAGCGAAAAAATAGAAAACCACAAATGTGCTTGATTGATTAATAAACAATTAAATTAATTTTAAAAACAACATAAAAAGAAAACGAGCTCAAAATAGATGATAAAAAAAAAAAACAAGCATTCGATGTAGACACGTGCAATGCGTAACAAGAGGGAGACAGAGATATACAAAATGAGCGTAAATGTGGCTTTTGGGCCAAAATGCAGCGTTTATTTTGGTTTTTTGTGGTATTTAATTTTAGCCCGAAGCATTGTCTCCTTAGCTTAGCTGGCTTAAAAATAAATACATTTTTCCTAAACGCAACAAATTCAAATGGAGAGACAAGTCTCTTTCTCTCTTTCTGCCTCGTTTTTCTCGAGCGCTAGAGAAAGAGAGAGAGAGAGAGGGAGGGAGAGAGAAAGAGTGTTTGCAGTTTAGCCGGCTTTTTTGGTTTTACTCTGTTGCCAGGCGGCATTCCTTTAAAATTTCAATCTATTTCGTGCCTCATCCATGTGTGTGCGAATGCAATTGCACAACAACAACAAATTGGGTCAAACACATTGAATATAAATAAATATAGCAACAATTTTCTTTGATAAGATTTGTGTTCAAAACTAATCAACATGCCTCGCTCCAAGTAAACAAAAAACATTTTCACTTTGAAGACGGTTAAAATTTGAACAACGACCGACAAAAATGTCGCAAACATTATCGATCGTGTGATGTTTGTTAACTTTAAACTTTCCACAAAACTAAAATTATTGATATGATAAACATACATACATACATAGTGTGTGTCTCTGCCCTTCAATCAACCAATTGACACACACACAAACACACAATACACATATAGAGTATGTATATAGAGTATGCATGCGAGTAGAGCGCGATAAACGTTTCCCTCTAATTAGCACATTTTTTCAACGACCGACAAAACATTTGTTCAATGCTGCACCGACAAAATTGAAACTGAATTACATACATACAGATATATCACCCGACATATATATATATATGTACATAAGTGTATATGTTGTTAAACATTTAGTTAAATAGTTGTAAAAAAAAAAAAAAAAACGTGTGTTACGTGATCAACCAATCGATTTTGCATACTTAATGTATGCATAACCCCAGAAATGGACAACACTAGCACGAAGCTACATATAAGTGGATTCCATGCACAAATTTTCCATTCCTAATGGACCTAATGCCGTTCCCGTTCCGAACTCGGCCTTAAATTTTTAAGTCAATCCCGTCAATCTTAAAAAAAATTTGCTCGAGTTCGATTTACCCTTTACTCAGGAAAGGGACCAATAAAAAATCTTGTATTAAATCACAAAATGTTAATATTAACATCAAATGCAATGATTAACATTAACTTGGTTGACTGAGTGCACAGTGACCCCAAATATATGAAAAAATTGTTGACATTTTCATATCTACGCTATTCATTATCCGATCTTTCTAAAAAAATGTCACATATTTTAGTTATTGAAACGAGAAAGCAAAGCTAACTTTGACTGTGTTAAAATTTTAATAAATTTAACAGGTAGAATATATATAGTATATAGATATCAGATATTTATAAATTCAAAATAATTGAGAATCAAAATTTCATCACGATACCATAAAAGCAAGTAAGAAAGTCGGTCAAGCCCGACTGTAATATACTCTGTACCTGTCAAAGATTGTACATAGCTGAAATCTTTAAGGGGTGGGCCCACAGAAACTGTGTAAACGATATCGGCCAGTGCTACCCAGCGCAATAATTTGATTTACTTAAAATTCGAATATCGTTCATCTGATCTGGAAACGGTGTATGGTGGATCTATAAGTAATGACGATTAAAACATATGCCTAAAAGGTTCAAACTATCTGTCTTTAAAATTGTGGAAGATATTCAATTTTTTTCAAATTGTCGGGGTGGCAACTCTACTATCGTTCATCTGATCGGAAAACGATGTATGGGGGCTCGATGAGTAATGATGAGTAGAATATATGTCTAAAAGGTTCGAACAACCTAACTCCAATATTGCGGGATAGATGCCCGTGGAGGGCATCTTCAGAGTCTCCTTGGTCATAGACACTAACTGCTTATCTTTGTACTCCTTCATACTCATCATTGGGCTCAACCATGTAGACCACCTCAAAGCAAGCGACCTTGATACGCTCCACAAAGACCTAACCTGATCCTTGGACTCGCCAGTGATGAAGTAGATGTGATTCTGGACCTCCTTTATGTGCGACACATAGTCGTAAAGCGGGTAGTAGTCATCGCCCGAGGCAGAGGTGTGGAAAGGGAAGAAATCAGTCCATTTGGCGTGGTAGTTGCTTTCCTCATGGAAACCCAACTATAGGTTCTTGCTAAACTGATCATAGAACTTCTTGTAGTCTTCACCAGATTCGTGCGGATCACTCATAGGATGGGACCACACCCCTAATGAAGTTAAAATACTTGGAAATTATGTCATCAAAGTTGTCTTAATAAAGACACGTCGCACGTACAACTTTATGTTGTTGTGTTTCTTTTGTTTTTCGAACAGATCGAACAGGTACTGAAGAGCAAAGCAGGAAACTACAGTTGACCCTTCACCGAGAAGTGTTTTTCTTCCAAATGATCCTCCCAGTCGTTGGTCAGAGATTTGTAAAACTAGCCGTATTTTTCCTAAGAAGTATCATAGGGTTTGCGTGTCCAGATGAGCTTGGTTTTGTTAAGCTCCACATCTTCGGTGTACTTCTTCTTGATGGTTTTATTCTTCTTGGCATTCTTATACTTCCTGTCAGGCTGATCGGTGTACATCTACACAGGATTTCCTCGGTATTTTCCCTGACGCTTTGGTCAACTACGGACAACTTTAGCCCTAATTCTTGCCTAAGGCTGTTGAATCGATCATTGCTTCATTAGTCTACTGCCAATATTTCATTACTTGCAACGCCCTGTTGCCTTTCATTCTCCTTTGGCATCATTCTTCTCTCCGCAACCCCTTGCTGCCTTGCTTTCTCATTCGGTATCGCCCTAGCTCTAGTAGGAATTCGTGTGACGTGCACATCCACACCAGTATTCGAGGACTACCCAGAGAACCTGGTTTACTGATATGTAAAAGGGAAACATTGGGCGCGTTCAGCACGAAACACTTGATCACTGATCAGCTTAATAAAACTGCTCTTATTATTTAGCATACTTTTAGGGGGTCTGGTTAAATCGACATTTGGAAAAGCTTAATGTAAATATCATCTGAAACACAAGAGGAAAAGTAGGCTACGTAAACTACCAAGAAATATATCATTGATCAGAAAGCAAGTTCTTCTGCTGAACGCAGCCATTGAATTCCAAATCCAAAGCAATGCAATCAGCTGTTATTTGTTTATGTTAGTTTTACTTTGACCATTCGCGTGAAAACGTATTGAACATTTGTCAGTGGAATAAGAAAATATTCGAGAGGTTCATATCAGGGAATCAAACCGAATCGAATTTCGGTTCCGGTTCTGGTACGTACCGAAACTAATGTTTCGGTAAAAGGTTCTGTTTAGGTTCTATTTTATTTCGGTATTCGGTTCCGTATCGGTACCTTGTGTTTTATTTCGGTATACCGGTATATACTGATATTTTAAATCAAAATAACAATTTCATCATAGTTTTTGCATATATTTTGCTTCAATAATTTACAAATATTATTCATTTATCCTTTTTAATAGGTTCTTTTCAGTATACGGTTCCGGTTCGGGTTCCGGTTTGACACTCTGGTTCATATAATTACCATGTTGTTTTTGTTGTAAATTGTTAAAATATAGGGGACCAAATTGGCATTAGTAGATTCTTATAAAATAATTTTTATATTTTGTACCTAATTCGCTCTAAAACTAAATTGATATTTAAATAATGCGTTAAAACAACTGTCAAAATTATATCAATTTCAATAAAAACAGCTGTATTTTTTTTTTGTGATTTTTCTTAGAAATTGAAAGCGTTTCGGACAAATTCGTCGCCTGGATTTGTGCGTGCAACTTGTAACTTTCTTTTGACCTGCTGCTGTGCTTTGCTTTGCTCTATTTCAGTTATTTCTGTGTTCTGTTGTTGTATAACCCAACAGCGTGCTGCTGCTGCTGCTGCTGACAACAAAGTTGTCGCTGTCGTCGTTGCCGTCGTCTCCTGCTGCTGCTGCTGCTACTTTTAAGTTTTGTTTGCATTTTGCGCATTGTTGTAGTTGTTGCTATTGCGGCTTGTCGGCTGGCTATATCTTATCGCTTAAACAAAGTTGTTGGCATAGCGCTTTTTGTGTATATAATTACATACACACACACACACACACACACATATGTATATACATACCTACATAATTATTTTCATTTATTTTTTATGTAATCAACCAAACACAAGCAGCAGCAAGTAGAGCCACATGCGCCTCAGACTCATCGGGCAGGAAGGTTCTCAAAAAAAGCACACACACACACACATGCACATCGTATACACGGGCAAAGCGCACGCAATGTGCTTGGTAGGTGCAAAGTCAAAAAGCTGAGCCAGAAAGAGAGGGCGGCCAACACGAGGCAACGGCGTCTTCTTATTGAGTGGGTGGTGGTGCTTGCCCTCCCCCCTCCCATCACCCCACTTACTCAACAAATATGTCATAAACGTTATGCCTTCATATCAATTAGTTTTTAATGCTCCCCTTTTTCCCCAATTGATTTTTAAGTCACGCACACTCCCTGATTAGGGGGGTGTGGGTGGTGGAAGGGGGGGAAGGCCAAAGCTTTTTTTACCCATTGCATAATTGTAAGGGAGTTTAGGGGGCAGGGCAGGGCAGGAGGGTAATCTCACGTGAGTTTCGATCTTAAGCATAACCCAGTCAGCGTCTCTTTCTCTCTAAATCAAAATCCACGATCGACTTACGAAGACGTGGGACGCCAAAAAAAAATAAACGGCGTCGTCTCTGTATATTTTTCTTGCTGACACAGCCGAGAGACAACAACTACACGACGAAGACGCATTGTCTCTGTGTGTGTGTGAGTGAGGGTGAGAGGCCAAAGCAAAAATAAACGACAACAAACTGAACTAACACAGCCGCCCCCCATGACCAACAGACTGGGACACTACTGTAGAAATTGTAAAGCACAAAACGCATTTAGTTAATGAACGGTACATTTCCATTACTAAACTGTGACTGAAATCGACGAATTAAAAATTGTACAGTGTGTGTTACGACATTCCACGTTAACAAAATGCGTAAAGGACATACAACTGTACAAGGGCGTAGACAGTTTTCCCTAAAGGGTGTCGGGCCCAAAATTGCTTGAATATTTCTCAGGGACCGTAACTGTTTTAACTTACGATGATTGATGTACTCCATTTCATAAGGGGAATTATTTTTCGAAGTAATTTTTTCACTTCCATAACTGTTATTTTCTGTACCTGATATTTCTTCAAAATATCCCGTCGTATACGTAATATTTTGGCACAAAGCTGCGAGAACAGTTGAAACAGTGTTGAAAAATAGTGTTAAAACAATTTTGGGAAACAATGTTTAAAACCGTGTTGGAGAACAGCATTCGAAAACAGTGTTGAAAGCCGTGTTCGAGAGTGTTGGAAAACATTGAAAAAATAATGTTGAAACAGTGCAGGAAAATAATGTTTGAAACAATGTTGAAAACAGTGTTGGAAAACAGTGATAAAACAGTGTTAAAAAACAATGTTTAAAACGGTGTTGGAAAATAGTGTCGAAAGCCGTGTTAGAAACAGTGTTGTAAAATAGTATTTGAAAACAATGTTTAAATCAGTGTGGGTAAACTGTGTTCGAAAGCAGTGTTGGTAAATAGTGTTGCAAAATAGTGCTCGAAAACAGTTTTTCAAACACAGTGTTGAAAACCACCCCAGGAATCTTGCTTCAGGATTTTTAAGTGCCTTCCCATAGTGTTCTGGTGCTGGTTGGTGCTTAACAGCAGCAACTGCCCACAGATTTTTGATGGGATTGAGGTCTGCTGACTCCAAAACTTTTACAGAATTTCTTTCGAACCATTCCTTTGCATTTTTGCTGGTTTACTTGGGGTCATTGTCCTGTTGGAAGATTCATACTAGTGGCATCTTATATTGTACGAAGAATAGCAATAAAATCTAAAATATTGACGTATACGTGTGGGGCTGCAGGCTTTTAAATTGAAACTGATTCCACCGCGACGCAGTGGTATATTAAGCTTCTCTTGCCCTCGACGATCAACCTTTTGACATGAAACTGGGCCAGGAATCGTGTTCGTGCACTTTTTTCTGTCTCAGAAATCAACCAATTTCTCTAAACGATTTTCCATTTAATATCATTATAAACTTGCAAAGTGTATATTATTTTTGCCCAGAAGTTTGTAACGCATAGAAATATTCATTTCCGAACCCATAAACTATATATATTCTTGGTCAGGCCGACGAGCTGAGTTCATTTCCGCCTGTCCGTCCGTCCATCTGTCTGTTTCTACGAAAACGAATCCCTCAGTTTTAAAGCTATCGAGTTGAAATTTTGCACAGAGTCTTCTTTTTACTGCACGCAACTTATATGTCGGAATCGGCCGGATCGGATGACTATATCATATAGCTGCCATAGAATCGGTCGGTCAAAAAACTAGTTCTAATTAGAAAAACTTTTTTGTTTTCCATCGTAGCGTCACTAAACTTGGTATATGTTTGTTTTATGTGCTTATACACATTAATGGAAAAATTTATCAAAATCGGATGACTATAGCATATAGCTGCCATAGGACCGATCGGTCGGAAAATGTGTTTTACTAAGAAAAGTTTTTTTTTATGGTATCAAATTTTTATTATCAATGATTTAAAAATTTTAAATATCGGATATCTATATTCTATATATATTCTACCGGTTAAATCAGTTGGAGTGAACTTTTGCAAGTGTATTAAAACTTTGGCACAGTCGAAGTTTGCTTAGTCTTCTCGTTTTTTTTAAGATATCGCGATTTTTCAAACTACAGTGTTTTACACGACACTTCGTATTAATTTACTTTAGTCTTGATGATCAAAATAATGAAATCAATGTCCAATTTCTTAACCACGTGCTTTTCACCAAAGTAAATCTGCGAAACAAAGCGGTTTCTATGAAGAATGCGTTAGTGGTCCTATTATTTATTTGCTATTTTTTAGCCCCTTTATCCATAGGGCAGTACTACTTTTATCTTAGAGGGGAAATACTAAGCAATATATTTAACATCAAGACTTAAAAAAATACAGCTCTAATTATTTATTTTTTGATCAATTAGACTTAGGGCCGATAGGGTGATAGATAGTGCTATGTAGGAGATCGAAATAGTGGTCCTACTATTTTTTTCCAAACTGTATATCCTTGAAGAACAACCTAATTTCTTATTTTGTCCTTGTATAAGTTAATGTTCCATGTATTTTATGTATGTATCTAACTAAAAAATAAAAATATATATAAAAATTAAAAAAAAAAAAAAATTTTTAAATTTAAAATATCGGAGAAATAAGATCCAAAATATTATATAATCGGTTCAGCACATGATTATTGTTATTAAGCAAATATTTTACTGTTTTTTTTTATGTCACGCACGAGTTTTTTTAACTTCGATTTTATTGAATCGGTAACTGAAAATCAAATTTAAATATTAAAAAAAATATATATTTAAAAAAGTTATCAAAATGTGGTTATTAAATTAAAGTATAGTTAAGTAAACAGAGTAAAATTCAATGGATTTCCAATATAGACAACTTATTGTTGAATTTCTAACACCAACAGGTGGTTATCTAATTGAAACAGTAACAGCTGATTTATTGGGTCACCGTAAATAGCGTGTGAAAATGTAAGTGATGTCAGCATCTGGGTTTAGATTTATCAATTTTCTTCTTGCATAACAATTAAGTGTTATATTAGCCGGGGCAGCTTAAAGTGCGCCCATTTGACTGGCCGCGACTGTGACGCTATGAAATATAAACATCTGTAAGTACGTACGTACGTACGTGTGCATATATGTGTGTGTGTGTGAGTGTTTATTTGCAAGGCAAAAAAATAAAAACAAAATGTTGTATTGGAAATTATGCGCAGCAAATAAATTTTATAACAAAGACGTTACAAAAGAGAAACGTTAAACACACACACACACACACACATTAGACATGGGAAATCGGTGAGAGTCATCAATGTAAGTAGCATGCGGGTGCTAACCGAGCCGCCCCCGCCCCTTAACACCGCCATACTAACAGGGGCTATCTATTTCGGTTTGAATTGGATTTGTATTTTTGACAATTTCAATTGTTAACAACTGCAACAAGCGTCGAGGGGGGGCGGGGCGCGTACACACAGGCGGGGGTCAGACCCGCACACTCGCACACACACACACAGACGCACTCTCTTCATTTTTGGGTGACAAATTTATTCTACAACTAAAAATATTTCTTCGATTTGTTTGTGGTTTTGTTTATTTGTTGTTCTTTCAAATTTTAGCACTCACATTTTGTTGTTGTTGTTGTTGCGCCTACGCGCACGCACTCTTTTTCTGGCACGTTTGTTCTCTCTCACTCTCTCTCTTTCTGTCTCTCTGTTGCTGTGGGCGGCACTTTGCAAACTTTTTGCGGTTTATGTTTATTGGTTTTGTTGTTGCTTCTCTGACATTCGCGCACCAAAAAAAAAAAATCAAAGAGTTTGTAAATTCAACTAATTATTATGAAAATCAGTTATTTTTCTATTTGTTTGTTTTGTTTGTTGTTGACACACGCGGGGACCCACAAAAAAAAAACCACACACACATCCGTTGCGCTGAAACGCACAATGCAAAATGAACGCCAACGGGAGACAGCCAAAGCAAAGCAAACGCAGTAGGCGGCGGCGGCGGCGTCGACGTCACTGTTTTTCTCTGTTTGTTGTTGTTGATGCTCGAGGTGGACGAAAAACATTTTTTTCAGAGTGCAGCATTGCCAGCCTGAAACTCAAATTCGAATAATTGTTATTTTTTCAAACGGTTTTTTTTTTTGCCATTTTTATTCGTTTAATTAACTAATTGATCGGTTTTTGATTTGTTTTTGTTTCCAGCACAAACAAATACAGAAAACACATGGCAGCCAGGCAGAGAGCGAGAGAGTGCTTGAGAGAGAGAGAGAAAGAGCGGGTTTTGAGAGCGGATTCGTAAGCGCGTGGCAAACACATGGTTTTTGTTTTTGCCAAAAAAAAAACAACAACTCAGCATAACTGGAAGAAGAAGCAGCAGCAGAAACTGCTTACAGTTAGTTCTGAGCGCTGGCACAGTGGTAAGAGTGCATTTTAAAAATGCAACCATTAATTTAAAAAAAAAATACAAAAATACTTTAAGTATATTAATTATTAATTTTAATATAAAATTAAAATTTGGTTGTATAAAATAACCAAATCACACACCTCCCAAATAAAAAACCATTTTATTGTTTACAACGCTAAAGGGTAGAAAAATTATCTAAATCAAACTAAAACAAAGAAGAAAGTCGATCAAGCCCGACTTTAATATACTCTGTATCCGTCAAAGTTTGTATATAACCGATAACTTTTAAGGGTGGATTGACGCTCCGATTTTTGAGCTTTTTTTGGGAGTTTTTTGTTGAGATTTAATAATAATTGAGATTTGTTAATAATTTGTACATAAGTATACAGTTAAATTTGTAGCATAAAATGTTTAGTAGAACCAAAGTTATAGCGGTCTGTCGAAAAATGGACGCCCACTTCCGCCATGATATCAGCTGATTGCCTTATTTGAAACAAAAAATTCCGGCAAGTCTTTGATCTGTTTACTTAAATACACCAAGTGGACTGCGATAAAAAATTTTTTAAATTGTCTTATTGACAGATTTCGGAGCAACAAAGTCAGAATTTTATGTATTTTTTGTCACGTATTTTATACAAAATAATAAAAAATTTCTAAATTTTGGAATGATAATAGTCCACTCGATGCGTCTAGATGTACTGAGTAGACTTCCCAAATTTGAAGTAAATCGGCCAAGTCGTTTTTGAGATATGATGAAGAAAAACGTGTTTAAAGTTTCAGGTACAGTTATAACTATGAACAACATAGTTATTTCCCTTCTAACTGCTGTATCTTTAAAAAGGCTCCGAATACCGAAAAATTCCTTAACCTTCGCATTCTAGACACATTAAGGAAACAAATTATGCAAATAAAAAAAATTGATTTTCTAAACCCATTAAACCAGAGCACCCCCTTAAAGCAAGAGACCCATCGTTTAAGAATAGACCAATTCTCAAATGAAATTTGCAGATGGATTTCGTAGCAATCTACTTCATCCTCATGGATTTGAAAAACATGTACATTGTTTTGCATGGTAGGTATATTTATGCATGCGCACATACGGTCACACTTTACGAAACCAGCTGCCGCCAAAAATTTGTTAATTTAAATTACTGAATTTGTAATAAGAATTAAACAAATGGAAAATATTGGATAGGCTTTTTATATAGTGACGACCACTTCGATTGGATCGACGTCTCCTCCTTCTGTTTCCAGGTCATGTTGTCCGACTATTTGTAATCCAACACATCCTTATTCTCCTGAACGAGATCCACAAGAATTTGACCTCTTCAACCGTTAAATGCTTGCTTTTTTCTTTTTTCTATTTTTTTTATTTTAATTGGCGCTCAAAAATTAAAAAAAAAAAAGCTGTTTGTACCCGCGCTGCCAACCTATATTTAGTGCCTTTCCAACACTGCCGGTGTGACCGTACCACAATACCTCTAGTCCAAATCCATCTACATGAGAAAACGAATTGCGCGAAATCCACCTACATGGATTTCGAAATCCACCTGGATTTGCAATAACGGAAACATGAGAAAACGGCCCTTGATGTATCTTAAAATTAGCTATAGTTGAAAAAAATAAACTATAGATTAAAAGTAAATAGTTTATCTACTCCATAGGATTTTAAATATTCCTGTTCTTAAAAAAATATTTCCCTCCCATGCTCAAACCCGCCGATTATTTCTGCTCTTATACATGAACACAATCACAAAATCACATAAAAAATCAACAAGTGTTAAAACACGCTTACAATTAACTACAAACCACTGTGCCAGAGGTTAACTTTTAGAGATTTAAAAATGGAGTATTATAGCATGACCATTTCAATAATTTCAACTTGTTGCATTCAATTCATACTTAAGTGCATCATTATAATTATAATGACGATTCAGAATTGTTGTTGTTGTTGTGGTAAGCCAAAGTTTCTGACGTAATATCACAAAGTAAGGCTCCACAGAGTGACGTGGGGCCACTGTGCATGGCGAGTGTTGTATTTATTATCGGCAAAAAAGTATTCATCATCGCATTTACATAAATGCTCACACACACACACACGCTCCCAGAGACACGAGATTGTATAAGTGCACATGTGTCACACGCAGAGAGGGCAAAAAAAAGTCAATCACACAAACACAACCGCAATGACAGCCGAATCTTTCTGGCCTACTGGCGGCTTTGCGGTGTATGGGTATTTGGTTTGATTTTGAACAAAAACAAAGCGTAAACACACAAAAATCGCCGTTAGCTCTCAGCTACCATGAATGACAGAGAGAGATAGAGAGAGAGAGCTGAAAATAAACAAACAAACAAACAGAGAATAAAGCAAAGACAACAACGCAGACGCAGACCATGAAAATGAAATGTGGCCAAAAAATAGTGGACAGAGAGACAAGTACGATAATAACAAAAAGCAAAAAGAAAGCCAGACGCGATAAGCAACAACAAAATTCTTATCGCTCACCCGCAAGCAACAACAAGTGAGAGAACCAACGGCGTCTACGACTCTTACTCTAATTGGAATTGTTTGCTCGTTTTCCGGCCGGTTTTGGCTGTTTTTTCCTACCCACCTCACAACGTGGCCAAAAATACACTCACATTAGAGATCATCACAGAGAGAGAGAGAAATACAAAAAAAAATAGAACACTCAAACAAATAGAAAAAAAAATTATGTGGGACAAACGGCGCATAAACAAACTACAGAGAGAGAGAGAGGCAGCCAGACGATAAGATGGTGGGCGGTGTGGGGGGTGTCAGCCCCACCGATTGTTTACACACACAGCTACTGTGTTGGCAATGCTGCCCCTGCCTCAGGTTCATCATCCATCGCGGAGTTATACAATCTTCTTTTTCTGGCAGCCAGCCCAGCCAGTGAAATTGCCATCGATGGCCAAAACATGTAAAGGAATTTTCATATGTATCACAAACCAGTTAGAACCATGGCAACGTTAAAACAAAAACAGTTAAACAGGTGCAAAAACAAAAAAAAAGCATAACAGAGAGAGAGCGGCCAAAACAAAGTAAAAGAGCGACAGCTTTGAAAGCGTGCTTAAGCTTAAGTCTTTACTCCGAGCCAATAAACAGGTGAGGCGCGTTTCCACAAAAGTTGTCGGCACACAAATTTTGTATGAATGTGCAAGGTGTACCTAATACGGTAAATAAAAGAATAAAGAGTGAGAGTCAACGTCAATATGTAAGCTTTATGTATGAAATTAAAGCTTTGTATGAAAATTAAATATCCGCCTCTACTAAGAAGAAATGTCAACTGAAAGGAAAGCGCTTTGTTGGACCGCCCCACCTTTATTATTGCATCATGCTTTAGAGGCACAGTGTAACCAACCCAACGAGGCGAAAATGTTAGCCTAGAACTGTCAGACGTCACAATGCGTTGTCAACACGTGATGAAAGCATACAATAGCAAATATTTACAGATAAATTTCGGGGCTTTGCCTATCTACGTATGCTCATATATTGTACATTATTGTGTGTCGTAATTAAGGTATTTTAAGGGTAGTTTGGGCTTGAAATCCATTTTTGGTGCATCTTTTAAATATGCATCGTCTTAACCAGAGTTCTCCAGCCATAGCCCCTGGGGGGGTTGAACACATTTGGCAATTTGACACGGACACGTTCAATTTAGGAGCGGCAAGTTCTTACTTTTATTTTTTTCTATTCCTTGATATATTTGACATTCTAATCCTAAAAAAATGTAGAATTCAGAAAACTTTTCAAGGCTGCTATCTGAAATAATTTGACACTTTTTTACCTCAATATCATACCATCATACCAAGATCTTTTTGTTTGAGTTCCGATGCGAGGAACACTTCCGCTTCACCAATTTGAAGGCGCCATGTGCAAATTCATAGACTTGGTAGCACTTTGTACAAGCCAGTTCTCTAGTTCGTCCCCATTCTCATTTTATGTTTTTACGAAAACTTCCCACAAATCCCGCTTTTTCCGCCAAAAGAAAATTAATCAAAGAGGAGCTTTTTCTTTAACGCTTATAACATTTAAGTCACTCAAACTAGTAGTTTTCAGCATTTGAAGACAATTCTTAAGGGTTAGCATCAAAATACTCCAGGTAAAATTTAAGCTTTTTCGATTCATATTTTAACATAATGTACTAAAGATCTCGACAATAAAATGTTCTTTTATTCATACTTAGACGGGATTTACACGATGAAGCAAACTTCATGCAGTTTTCTAAGTACACAGAAAAAAAAAACTGTGCCATTCGGGCTCAACTCAACACCAAACGGGATCAAAAATGGGTTGATCTCGGAATGGCTTAAACTGAGCCCGAGTCGGGATAGGCGCCCGATAAAAGTTCAAAAAATTTAGACCGCCCGGATAGATTTTTTTTTTCTTATAAATTTGCATATATATATTAATAATTGTATATTTGGGATTCACTTAAGACTTCTTTAATTTGAAGAAACCTATATAAATAAATTAATAAGAACTTACTTTAACTTGCCTTGTCTGGGAATCGAACTCGGGACCCCGAGACTCAAGAACGTCTGCGTCTCAGCGCACTCGACCGCGCCGCGCTTGCCAGACTAGGCACCCAATGACATACAAGAGCGTTTGCTCCAGACGACAAAAGAGTGAAGCCAAGAGAGCGAATTTGCTATTGCTCTCAGCTTGTTCGCTCTCTCACTCGATATTTAAGCCCGAATCGGATTAAAAACAATCCCAAAAGGGATCTATCACGGATAATCAATCCTAAACGGGCTTAAAATTTCAATCCTTCCGTCGGGTTTAAATCAAGCCTTTTAGGCTTAAAAATATCCCGGCATTTTTTTTTCTGTGTAGGCTAGAGATTTAAATGTACTTCTATACTTTTTGTTTAATAGGTCTGAAAAGAAGTCCCCTGAATTTCACGCCCCCGACTAACTTAGTCGGGATTTACGCCATGATGCAAACTTCATGAAGTTTTCTTAGTAGGCGTGGAATTTACTATTTAGAAATCTTTCAGACCTTTTAAACGAATAGTAATGAAATACATTGAAATCTTTCAATTAAATAAAATAACTATAGGTTGTCAATGCCCAGTTTGTTAACTGGAAAAATAACAAAAACTTACTTAACTTTTACAGATATTGTATATGACTACTTAATCCGATTCGTTCGGTTGCTTTGGTTTTGAATAAAATTTGAACTATTCGGGGGTCACAGAAATCTTTAGTGATTTTCGTATAAACGTATTCATTTCAAATTAATATTGTATAGATTTATATGATAAGTGATAAGAATGTGTAAAGATATTATTACAAATGAAGCGATAATCGTACGAGTTAAGTATACTAGGTTTTGAGCAGTCGGTTTCAATTCGCTAAATATTCACCAGATCGAGCTCCCGATAATATACTAGTAATAACCATATAAAGGTATACAATTTTATTTTGAAATCCAAACGTTTATACGAAAAACTCTATTGCTTTCCGTGTCACACCCCATAGACTCATTTAATTGACACTAAAATAATCAAGTAATTTGAGTTTTAAGCAGGGTGTCAAAACGGAACCCGAACCGTAACCGTATACCGAAAAGAACCGATTGAAACTCAGAACCAGAACCGTAACCGGAACCGTTATTATTTATTTTTTGCGTACCGGTATTTCGGAACCTTTATTTTTGGAACCGAAATGACCGAAAAGAACCAAAACATTGTACCGGTACAGTTTCAGTTCTGAGTTTTTTTTTATTATTTCATTTTTATTGCTTCAATCAGGGATTTCTGGTAAAACGCAGGGTAAGCAAAAACTTACAAATGTAAAGTTAAGGGACCATCGGTATATACTGAAATTTTCAATAAAAATAACAATTTCATCCTATTTCGTTGCATCTATTTTGGTTCAATAAATTCCAAATATTATTAATTTATCCCTAATTTTTGCATTTACAAAGGAAATGAATTAATAATTGGCCCAAATGGACATAACTTAATAGCAGGGTTAAATTGTGATCGGTAACGTTATCTGAAAACAGTGTATTTTACATTTCATCAGATATCAAAAGATCTTCTCGCTCTTCTATTATTAGGACATTTTTTTCTTAGGTAAAGTTTATTATGTTTAATTTTCCTTCTTTATAACTACATTTTGTTGTGTAGGTTGCTACCATTTCTATTATATCTTCGGATTAAAGGATTTTTAAATTATACCGTTACATACCGGTACGTACCGGTATACCGAAATAAAAACCAAGGTACCGGTACGGAACCGAATACCGAAATAAACTAGAACCTTAACAGAACCTCTTACCGAAACATTAGTTTCGGTACGTACCAGAACCGGAACCGGAACCGAAATTCGATTCGGTTTGATTCCCTGATAGAAACAGACGGACGGACGGACAGACGGACGGTCAGACCGACAGACGGACGGACGGACGGAAATGAACTCAGCTCGTTATGCTGATCAAGAACATATATACTTTATGTGGTCGGAGAAGCTTCCTTCTATGCGTTACAAACATCGAGACAATTTTAATATACCCTCTGCAAGGGTATAAAAATGCGTTTTGACCAGAAGGTAGTTTGTCTGTTGCCTAGTGATATTTGATTATATCATTAAAGAATTTTCAGAGATAAAATAAAAATTTCGCCCCGGGCGGCAGAACCTCACGCTAAGCCACTGTTTTATCGATAATTCTATCGGGACTAAACTGAAGTTTAAATTTTAAACTGAACATGAGGCTCCGGTTTAGTTCGTTTCATTTATCCAAAGAGTCAATACTGATCCTTAACTTGAAAGTTAACTTAAAAATATTAATATATTTTTTTAAATTTATTTGATTTTGATCTAAACTTGGCCAAATTCTGTTAAAGATAATTTTTACTTATTCAGCCGAACCATTATCCAAAATAAGGTAGTTTGGTAGTACATATATGTGAGTTCATTGGTTTATAAGGTTTGATTTGTGATCCGGCTCGAGGGACCCAAAACGAAGGGCTTCAGTTAAATAGCCCTGTTCCCGACTTGGATTTCGATTAAATTATGCCAAATCGAAATTAATAACTTTAATAAGACCCTTAGCATAAGGTTCAAAATTTTAAGGTACACACTATTCGATACCAGGGACTTTTAGATTAGTTCTAAGACGTTGTCTTGATAACAGAATAGTGGCGAAGGCAAAGTTTTACGTCATAACAAATGACGACGACAAATGTGGAAGATCAACACAGATCACTCACTCAAACCAAAAACCGAAAAAAAAAAATTAAATACATTTTTCAAAAAGGCATTTTCAAAGAGAAATAAATACCTACACTTATACGCGTGCATTTATATGCTTGTGTGTGTGTGTGTGAGTGGGTATAATCATGTGATACCAAAAATAAAGAAAAATGTGAAAATCAAACAACAGCGTCAACCGACCAAAGGCACTAAAAAGTCACAAGCAAAAGTGGAGCAATAAAGCAAACTAGAAAAAAATATAAAAAAAAAAAAAAAAATAGTGTGTTGCTATGTACACGGCGTCCTCATACACATCTATGTATCTATTGTACATCTACCACCTTCTGCTTCTGCCACATCCACCATTAAGCATTTACATTTTTTTGTATTTTGTCATTTACAATATGCAAATGCCTCGAATGCTGCAACAATTAAGAGATACGCACAATTTCAAACAGGCAGCCAGGGGATCGGATCCGGCACGGACTCGAACTCGGACTGTATTAAATTTCAATGCAAATCAGCAAAAAAAAAAAAAAAAAAAAAAAACACTTAAGAAAAAATCATTTTTAGCAAAAAGAGAGCGCCAGAGCCAGATCACTGAAAATGAAGAGGCTAAAAAGTTGTTGACGGGGACGCCAAATGCCTAACGAAGGACGGACGGGGTCGGTGACGGTGCGCACAGTGGTTCGAATAGGGTTGGAATCAAAATGAATTAAATCTGGTTTTGAGTGTACACTTTTATTATTAAAGTGCGTCTAGTTTTAGTTGGTTGTGATCCTTTCTAACTAATGGGTGATTCATTAATAGTTTTTTTTCAATATTTTTTTTTTTCAGATATGACGCGTTAAGGATTGACTGACAAATCACCATGGAAAGATTCACACCGCACTTTGAAAAAAATGTTTTTCGTGCACCTCGAGCTACATATAATATGCATTATCTACCTTCCGAGACCACTAATTGTAGATATAGACCACATCCAGCCCGTAGTGAGCTACTGGAATCATCGGCCCGTATTTTTTTTAACAATGTAACAGAATGTAACCATCAACCGCGAAACAATGGCTTTATTGAAAAATCATTTCGATGAGCAGCTTATCCGGACCTGTCAACTGCCCGCCTAGATATCATGTGATATAACACCACTGGACTTTTTCCAGTCGGGTTACTTGAAGTTAAAAGTCTTGGTCGATAAGCCAGCTACGATTTAAGACTTGGAAGCCAACATTATTCGCGTAATTCGCGAGATAACCGTAGTAATGCTGGAAAAACTGATCCAAAATTGGACCATCCGAATAAACCATTTACGGCGTAGTCGCGGTCAACATTTGAATGATGTCAGTGCTAGTTCTTTGAGCTCATACTAAAGATTCCACCATCCAATTCCATTTTTAATTTCTTAATGAATCACCCTTTATAAATACATACTCAGTGTAAATGCAAATATTGTGTACCTAACGTCCTACGTTCTATGTCCAACTTTTTAATTTACCCTTGCAGAGCGTATATTCAAAATTGTCAAGATGTTTGTAACGCATAAAAGGAAGCATCTCCGACCCCATAAACTATATAAATTCTTGATCAGCATGACGAGCTGAGTCTATATAGCCATATCCGTCGGTCCGTCTGTCCGTCCGTCTGTTTCTTTGATATTTCCTCTCTCAGTTTTAAAGCTACCTTGACACAACTTTGCAAAAAGTCTTTAAATACACTTATGCTGCACATTTGTCGGAATCAGCCGGATCCGATGACTATATCATATAGCTGCCATAGGAACGATCGGTCCAAAAACTAGTTCTAGTGAGAAAAACTTTTTTGTTTTCCATCGTAGCGTCACCAATCGTGGTATATCTTAGTTTTATTTGCGTCCACACAATTCTGAAAAAATTTATCGAAATCGGATGACTATAGCATATAGCTGCCATAGGAACGGTCGGTCCAAAAACTAGTTCTAGTGGAAAAAACTTTTTTGTTTTCCATTGTAGCGTCACCAATCTTGGTATATATTAGTTTTATATGCTTTCACACAATTTTGGAAAAATTTATCAAAATCGGATGACTATAGCATATAGCTGCCATATAAACGGTCGGTCCAAAAACTAGTTCTAGTGGGAAAAACTATTTTGTTTTCCATCGTAGCGTGACTAATCGTGGTATATATTAGTTTTATATGCTTTCACACAATTCTAGAAAAATTGATCAAAATCGGATGACTATAGCATATAGCTGCCATAGGAACGATCGCTCTAAAAACTAATTCTAGTGAGAAAAACTTTTTTGTTATCAATGCTAGCGCCTTTCAAAAACTGCAAGGGTATTTAAAACATCGGCGTAACCGATGTTAGCCTTCTATTTTTAAACCTCATTCTAGGTGGCATAAAAATTTATTTCGGCACTATGCTTCATATAAATAGGACAGCTTTCAAAAATGCTTCTATTCATATGAAGCATAGTGCCGAAATAAATTTTTATGCCATCTGGGAAGGAGGCCTTTATCGAAACAAACGTTTTTTCGATTCGAATGATTTGGTTTGATTCTCTGATGGTAAGGATCTTCCTTCGATTACTTAACGTGTTAATTTCCATTAATTTGTCATAGGCTCTGTCACACTATGCAGATTGCATGGCCTGACAACTTCTTCATCTACGTAAGTGTACTTACATACACAAATATATGTATGTAGGGGAATTCGGTGTGTGGTGCATGCGGTGCGGGGGGCTAACGTATGTATGTATGTACATACATTTGTATGTTTGTATGTAGCTGCAGTGGGAGGGCAGGCGTACGTACGGACCTTTGGCCATGTTTCGTTTTGTTCCACTGTGTCCCGCGTGTGTATGCGACTGAAACAGGGTGTAAAAATAGGCAGAAAATTGCATAGAATTGAAAAGTTTTCAATTTCATGCACGAGACAGAAGAAAACGCTGCCGTTGCTGGGCTATTAATTTTTCATTTCCACTTTTCCTTGTGTGTTTTCCCTATACGCTTCATTTCGTTTCGTTTTGTTTGTCAATGTTCTGTTGATAAATGTCAAGTAAATGACAGCGGCAGCGGCAAAGTCAATTGTTATTGTTGTTGTTTTTTTTTTTGCTTTGCGTTGGTGTTGGGCGGCCTTTTTTTACGCACGTTTTTTCTTTTTTTCTTTTGGTCGCTTGTTTCAATATGGTGGACAAATATACAATATTTATAAATGTGTACATTCATTTGTTGAATAACAAATGTGTATATGTATATGTATCAAAGTAATTAATAATAACAACAAAACAAAAATAACAAAATATTAGCAACAACAACAACAACAGCAGCAGCACCAGGAGGCCATATACCATAGAGATGGGCGCGTGAAATGATCGTTAATGGCCTGAAAATGCAGCAGATTATTTTCAAAAAGAAATGTTGCAACATTTCAACAGAATTCCAATAATGACAACATTTCTTTCATATATTATTCCCATTTCTAACGTTTTCTGACTTACCTTTTTATACCCTTGCAGAGGGTAAATTAAAATTGTCACGATGTTTGTAACGCAGTGAAGGAAGCATTTCCGACCACATAAAGTATATATATTCTTGATCAGCATGACGAGATGAGTTCATTTCCGTCTGTCCGTCCGTCCGTCCGTCTGTCCGTCTGTTTTTATGCTATCTCCTCCCTCAGTTTTGAAGCTATCTTGACCAAACTTTGCAAAAAGTCTTTAAATACAAATACGCTGCACATTTGTCGGAATCGGCCGGAACGGATGACTATATCATATAGCTGCCATAGGAACGATCGGTCCAAAAACTAGTTCTTATGAGAAAAACTTTTTTGCTTTCCATCGTAGCGTCACCAATCGTGCTATATATAAGTTTTATATGCTTCCACACAATTCTGAAAAAATTTATAAAAATCGGATGACTATAGCATATAGCTGCCATAGGAAAAATCGGTCCAAAAACTAGTTCTAGTGAGAAAAACTTTTTTGTTTTCTATCGTAGCGTCACCAATCGTGGTATATATTAGTTTTATATACTTTCACTGAATTCTGAAAAAATTGATCAAAATCGGATGACTATAGCATATAGCTGCCATATAAAAGGTCGGTCAAAAAACTGTTTCTAGTGAGAAAAACTTTTTTGTTTTCCATTGTAGCGTCACTAATCTTGGTATATATAAGTTTTATATGCTTCCACACCATTCTGGAAAAATTTATAAAAATCGGATGACTATAGCATATAGCTGCCATAGGAACGATCGGTTTAAAAACTAGTTCTAGTGGGAGAAACTTTTTTGTTTTCCATTGCAGCGTTACCAATCGTGGTATATATTAATTTCATATTATTCTACACAATTCTGGAAAAATTTGTCGAAATCGGATGACTATAGCATATAGCTGCCATAGGACCGATCGGTCTAAAAACTAGTTCTAGTGGGAGAAACTTTTTTGTTTTCCATTGCAGCGTTACCAATCGTGGTATATATTAATTTCATATGATTCTACACAATTCTGGAAAAATTTGTCGAAATCGGATGACTATAGCATATAGCTGCCATAGGAACGATCGGTCTGAAAACTAATTCTGGTGAGAAAAACTTTTTTGTTTTCAATGGTAGTGCCTTTCAAAAACTGCAAGGGTATTTAAAACACCGGCGTAGCCGATGTTAACCTTATATTTTTTTTTAAATTTTATTTTCCTTTTTTATTTCAGTTAGATATATTCATTTACAGGAAACATTAACGTAAAATGGGACAAAATTAGAAATTGATATTCCAGGATACACATTTATTCCCATCAATCAAAGATTTATTATTAGAAGGAAATGTAAGCTTTTCTATAAAAACTCACAAAACATAAAACATGCGTTACAATTTTTTTAGAAACATTTCTCAATAATAAAAATATCTCTTCTGAGACATATTAAAAAAAAATTTACGATTTTAACCCAGAAAAAAAAATTGGCGCTAACTTCAACTAACAACTAACTGTAATTTAGAGAAAAACATAAATTTTTTTCAAACATCGGAGGTAGGAATTTTTCCAAAGTTTTTCTACTACTTAAAACGATATTTTTTTCTGAAGGTACTTACTGTAACTACTAAAATAATGAAATAATACTAAATTATTTATATGAAAGTATTATCATCAGTTGATTTGACTTTAAAAAGTAGTCGCAATATTTGATTGATATAATGATATTTGATTATATATGATATTAAACAATCTGCTGATGACTTAGGCAACGCGCTTGAAATTTCTCTCTTTGTTGTAAAAGGAAATCCATATACCCCACGAGCCTCTTATTAAAAACAATGCAATCAACTGTTTTTTGTCATACTGTCACTGCGAATCACAACAAATCGACTCTTTGTCAATGTAAACGGCAAAGTCGATTAAAAATGTTAGAAATAATGTCAATGGAAAGGGGCTATTAAAGAATAAATGCAAATGTCATGGTAAATGTCTAGCATATGACATTTTACCCCAAAAATGACGAAAGAAATACTACGTTTATACGCACAAAATTTACCATGATAAATGCCCATAAAAGTATGCAAACTTTATTTGATCTCATTATTATCTATTTAAACGAGTCGGATATGGCAGCGTTATACTTAATTTACACTGTGCATTCGTTCATATTGTCGAAGCAGTTATAGTTATACAAAATAAATTAGTGTTAAGGCAAATATTAAAGAAAAATGTTTCAAAAAATATTTCTATTCATGGTCATAGCATACTTTGAAGGGCATTTATCATGATAAATTTTGTGTGTATAAACGAGGTAAAAGTGTCTTTGACTAAAGTATAAAATTCCATTAAACAAGTTCCTAAATAATCCCAAGTGTTATACAAATCGCTTTCGACCCAAAAAACGACCCAAATCGTATGCGAATTGATGAAAACTTAATGCTCTGTCCATCGATGACTATATTTTGAAATTTTGTAAGCCAGGACGGATAAACTTTCGAAAAGGTCCTACCTCCGATTTAAAAAAAGGGGTGCTGATTACGAAAAAAAAAAATAGTCAAAGTTGGCGCAAATGGATTTTTCCGGTGAAAACCCAAAAAAATGGTTAAAAATATGTTTTTTGAACTAATTTTATAAAGAAATGTTTCAGACTAGAATTGAAGATATAATGGAAACATATGTTTTTATTTTAGGTAACTTTTTATCAAAAAACGTATAGTTTTTGAAAAAAAAAAATACAAAAAACATTTCTTTCTAAAGCCCTATACGGACCTGCGAAGCAAGTAATTTAGCTTACTTCAGCATATATTACGTACAGTTGGAACATAAGTGTAGTGTGGCCAGATTCATAAAGAAATTTAATTTCAGCCAAGGGAAATTTAATGTCAAGGCAGAAGAAGGGTGAAGTAACATTGTTTGCATCAATGTTTCTTCAGTTGCTTGAAGTAAAATAAAGCCTACATAGCTAACATAGGATCCAATCATGTGCTGTTAAGCGCAACAGTACTTTTTAGCTCCGTATGAGCTCAAAGTAAAGGGTGAAGGAATCATTACTTCTGCTTCTTCTTTCCACAAATTTTGTATGAAACTTCGCGATACTTCGCAGGTCCGTCCGTATAGGGCTTAACGGTCGTATGAATTTGAAAACTCTTCCGTTAACATTAAGTGATCCGATTTAAAACACGATTTCGACATATTTTCGCGGGCAGATGTTTCAATAGTTTTGATAAATAATCAAATGATTAATAAATATATAGAAACCATATTTTCCGCAAACTTTAGCGTGCCCTGGTGGATCGACTCACGTGTCCATCGCTAAGCACAACAATTGCTAGCCGCATGCTCGCTGCCTCTCTTGCTCTCTTTCTATCTCGTTCTCATTTGACAACAGACGCAAAATGATCTCGTTTACATTGTCTTTGATTTTTGTTTTGGTTGTTGTTGTTGCTGTTAGTTGCGACGTCACCAGCTCTGGTTTTTATTTTTTTCCCTTTTATTGTAGTTTGTACGTATTCAATTAACGTACATATTTCAATTTCGCATGCGTAGAAAGAGATAGCACCAAACACTAACAGAATTTATATAAACAAGGTTAACAAATACCTCAAAAAAAAAAAAACCAACAAAAAGATATAAGAAAAAAATCTTGGTGCGTAATGAAAACTCAACCAACAACTCTTTGCTACACACACACATACCCCGCTCCCCTCCCACATTAACAGAAATCTGTGGAAAATTTTCTCATAAATATGCATGAACAAATAAAAAATTTGTTGTATATATATTACTATTTAACATAATTCGTTTTTTTTTTTAAATATTTGTGCGCACTCGTTTTATCGCATGTTTATGATAATTTCGTGAAGGTTAAATCGACTGAATTTGTTCATAATCAGTGCAAAATCATTAAACTAGCGGGCGGTGGCGTCGTTCTTTGAATTGTTTATTTAACTCAAGCAATTTGAAATGCGCGCGCTTAACGAAATGGGCAGCACTGAACCCAGTGAAAATTGAGCAATAGATGGCGTCACTAGGTAATGTAACGGTTTTCGTGAGAAATAGATGGCGCTTGGATTACCGTTATGCTTTATGTAACGGTTTTATTTTACTTTCGCGGGGTCCAATGAATTATTTAAGCACATTTAAACTACAACGAGGAAATTATTTTTGATTTTTATGCTTTGTTTTAAAGGAAAACAATTTTTTATTAAATTAACCGGTTAAATTAAACGTAACCGTAACAAATAAACGGTTTAATTTCGGTTTTTACTCTGTTTGTAAAAATATAGAATAGTTACGATTAAATTAATTTTATTTGATGACCACATTCCCCATTCGTGTTTTAGTTAAAAATTCTATTTAAAAAAGGATGTGAAGTACAAGGGTTTAATAGAAACTGATTATGTGGGACTTTGAAATGGAGGAAAATAGTTTTGGATACTAAATTTGAGCTCATATATGATGCAAATTGTGACGAATTCATCCATGTGAGAATCATAGACTAGATTCTACATAGATTCAACCCACAAAATTCATGGTTCGGTTTTGGGACTTATCAATATTCATTGCGAATGCCATGCAAATTAGAAATTGCAGGCATCTGAATGGAATGGGCGGTTCTGAAGCGATCTGGGGTGTTCATGATAGAAGATTAACTTCACCATGAAACCTGCCACTCAAAATGTTAGCATGATATTAGTCCACACCAAATTTCAAGTTAATAGCTTAAATAATTTCTAATATTTACCTCTGAACCACTTTTAAAAACTCCTTAAATTTGGTTTGGAAACGTTTATGATCCAGGAAAATTTATAACTCCATATAACCATTCTACTTACCAAACCATTTCTAAGAAATGGCCCTAAAGCGTTTTTGAACCAGTTCTTTTTGGTTCGAAAACGGTCCTAATATGGTGAGATGTTCTACTTCAAAATATCAACCTTCAACCAAGTTTCATGTTTCTAACTTAAAAAATTACTTAGATATTGCATCGAACCACTTTTTAATACTGGTTCAGAACTGGTTTGATTCCGGAAAAATAAATTACTCCATATTATCAATCCAAAAAACAAATTTCAAGTTCATAGATTAATTATTTCTGGAAAAATGGCTCCAAATCAGTTTTGCTTTACTTTTTAAGACTGGTTCAGAACCGGTTTTGATACCGATAATTAACTAACTTCGTGTTAACAACTTAATCACCAGGTTGTCAATTAATAGCTTACATAATTTCTGAGAATTGGCCTTACAGCACTTTTGAACCAGTTCAATCTGGTTCGGAACCGGTCTTGAAACAATAAAATTTCTTACTCCATATTATCAACCTGCACAACAAATTTCAAGTTTCTAGTTGAAATAATTTCTAAGATATGGCTCCGAGCCACTTTTGAACCACTTTTTAATACTGGTTCAGAACCGGTTTGTCTCTGGGAAATTAATTTTTTTATATTATTAACCCAAACACAAAATTGTAAGGTTATAGCTTAAATTACCACCCTTTGAACCGGACTTAAGCCGATTGCAGCGCCACCTATCGAGTTCATTTGTGAACCTAAACCATCTATGGACCCAAATCGGTTCTTCCGCTTAGAAGGAGTTCAGTGACAAACGCTGGGACAGAAGAAATATATATATACTTTATTCATTTATAGGGTCGGAGATGATACCTTCTCGCTGTTACACACATTTTCACAAAATTTTCACTCTTCGTAACTTGGGTTCAGTGTATAAAAAAGACTTCTGAACGGGCCACCAGGATTTTATATTGATTTTATATATTTTTTTAATATCGATACTAGAGGTACGCGCGTACCTCTAGTACGCACGATTTACGCACACAACTTTTTAAGCGTTTTGCGTCACGCACGATTCATGCACGATTAAAGGAGAGGTCACGAATGTTCACGCACGACCAACCACCCCCGAATTTTTGCGAGGAGAGACCTTAATTCTTTCATGAGTGTAGTGGCCACACTACTCCTTTTGTATAGAACAGCTTCAAGTAGCGTATACACGAAATCAGAAGCAAATCAGTTTTAGGAATAATATTATTAATCAAATATAATAGCAAAAAAAAGTTCGTGACTTCTATTCACGATATATAACTTTAACACGCACGAATCCCGCACGGATCACGAATGCACAAGCACGAAAGTCGGTGTTTTTCTCACGATCACGTCGTGAAACATCGTGACACACCAAGACACGTTTAAATTCACGTCACGCGCGCAACTTTAATCGATACGGTTGTGGAGTTTTACCCCCTCCGGGAAAACACGGTCAACTACCCACCAAAACAAATCGCCTGACCTGTCTATTTAAATTTCTTATTAACAGTTTCCTTTAACTTTCCATTAGTGAAATAGTTAGTCTTTAGAACATTTGTAGGAGGACATTTGTATTTAAACTCTTATTCACAAAAATTGTTCAATTTTCTTAACATTCATTAATGAGCCAAAAAATATTTACGAATCGGAAGTACCTTTTCTTAAATGAATGTACCTAGGGTAAGGTAAAAGGTACACAAAATTTGTATCTAGGTATGTACCAATGTACAAATACTTAGGTACTCCCCAACACCAAAGACATTCTAAGCTAACAAGATCACAGAGCATTATTATTAGAGAAAAATATTGCGACGCCTCTCAATTTGTGGCGCTGTTAAGAGATATCACGCATGTAGATGCTTTTGAAATGTTGCCATTAATTTCAAAATGTTTCTAAGGTCTTATCACACATATAGGAAATCACGGTGGTTAGAGAGAGTCGGAAATTGTCTTGACTGTACTCAGAGAGCGACAATAACAAAGAACAGCTGATTATTTCGCTGTTAAGTTTGTGGCGACCGAGCATTCGTTATCTCTAATAATAATGCTCTGTGACAAGATGGGTAACGACCATTGAACTGAACTGCAGGGAGCAAATGAGAACTGGGATGCACAGACATGTAAAATCGTAGGATTGAAATTTCATGAAAATTTCCAATTGCAATTCAATTCTATGGTCGTTACGTATCTTGTTAGCTTAGAATTTTACAAATTATTATATGATGATAACGACCTACTATAGTAGGCTTTGGTTATCTTATGAATATTTACCTAATAAGTAGGCCATGCAATCAATTTCTTTAGAAAAATTCGTACGAAGTCCGCTTCAACTTCTATTTTTTCAGTATACATCCATAACTTGTCCTGTAAACATCAAATAAAACAAATATTTTACATTTGTAATTTTACACAGCTCGTAAAAAAAGCGAAAAGAAACGTAAATTTATAAATATTTCGGTTTAGTGAAATCGCATTTAAGATAATTTCCGTTATATCGCCGCTAATTGTATTTTCGCGTTGATCAACACTGATTTTAACCACCTACAGACAACAGGCAAGTGGCAACATTGTTTGCAGAAGACGTTGGGAGTCAATTGGACTTTATTGCTGCACCTTCTCCAAAGTTTTAAGGATCCAGGGATCGGCGCCTAAAGCCTACGTATGTATACCAAAACTAAAAGCAAAGAATTTACAATACCTAGAAGGGGACATCTCATACAAACAAATTCGTATGGCGGCCGCATTTTGCAATAAAACCCGCCAGAAATTGTCATTAAGTACACGATCCGACATAAAAAGATGAAGGAGCGAGGAGTTATGAAGCATTACACATTCTAAAAATAGAAACACCAAGTTAACCCCTTTTTTTTTGCTGTACATAAACCAAGACGAGATTCAAAAATTGTCTCATACAGACGTGGTTTCTAGGTATTGCAAATTCTTTGCTAAAACTGAATTTGCTTATATTTGTATTTTGAATTCAAATTTTACAAATTTTACAAATTAATATGTATGTGAACCTGGGCTCTGAACTAACCTTTTGTTGGAGAGAAAAATAGTCCCAAGCTCGCTCTTATTAATATTTAATCGGTAAATTTAGCACTTCATACTACAATTATTTAACTCATCATTGTTGAATTTTGACCTCACCTTATATAATTACACCATGATTCTACTGATCTCTTAGCCGTTTCTAACTCCACCAGCATCAAGATGGCCGCCATTCGTCTCTCCGAACAGATAGTCCAGACACGCGCTAAATGTACCACTTTCAGTATGATTGCCAAGTTAAACGTCTGGGGCACTAATTTGAATGATATATCCATTTGCGGTTCTATGCCAAGGCTGGAGATTTTATCTCTTAGTATTAACAAAATTTCGGACCTTAGTGCACTGCAGAACTGCCCTTGTCTCAAGGAACTATATTTAAGGCAGAATTTAATAGCCGATTTTAGTGAGCTCAATTACTTGAAGGGTGCAACGGGACTGAAAGTGCTTGCGTTACAAGAAAATCCCTGCGTCGAAGCGGCGGGTTTGGACTATCGTGGCATTGTGTTGCGCATGCTGCCACAACTGAAAAAAATCGATAACACCGAGGTGTGTGATATGGAATTGGAGGCAGCACTGCGTTATGAATACTATGAGATACCAGCGAGTACAGAACCGGCAGAGCCCATTGAACCACCCATCAATCCCAAGGTGGCGGCAGCTCGGGCACGTCGCGAGGCGCAAGAAAGGGAACGTGAACTGGAGTTGGAACGTGAGCTAGAATTGGAACGTGATCGCGGAGGCAGAAATTTGGCCAAAAACTCACAATGTCATCGTATAAATCGTAACACCACAGAGGCACCATTTATGATGGATCATGCGGGAGCCGGAGGCGATAGTGCTAAACATAAGCCCACACCGGTAAAACATTCGCCAAGGCCTCCAGTGCAGCCAAGGCCTTCAGTGCAGCCAAGGCCTCCAGTGCAGGCACGGCCTCCTGTGCTGCCAAGGCCTCCAGTAGAGCCACTGCCTCCAGTAGAGCCACTGCATCCAGTGCAGTCACTGCCTCCTGTACAGCCACTGCCTCCAGTGCAGCCAAGGCCTCCAGTAGAGCCACTGCATCCAGTGCAGCCACCGCCTCCAGTGCAGCCACAAGCTTTACCGACACCACCACCATCACCAACACAGCCACCACCACCTCCGATGGAGCCGGAGGCGCCCCTTAATATGGTGCCCATACCAATGATACCGCGTGGTTCATCGTTGCCACGCAGCAATCCTGACCAACTGCATCACCTTATGATGCCAGAGGTGCTTGAAGATCACCGCCTGACCGCAGCCTCTGTTGCTTCAGCTGCTGCAGCTGCAGCTGCCGCCGTGGCTGCCCAAGAACGTCAGGATGTCTTTGACGCTTATGCCATTCTACATGCCAATGGACCCGGAGACGGCGCCAGATATATGCGACAACAGCGTCGATCGCAGTTCTATGAAACACCATCGTTGCCATTCAGTGCTGGCGGTGATCGTCGTACACGTCATAGTGCGAATCTCTTATCGGCTGCCTTGTGTCTTATACGCGAAATGGATGCACCCGCTCTAGAGGCTTTGAGTCGTGCCATTCACAACCAGGTGACCAGCTATATGCCGCCAAACTCCGAGTAGAAGAAAACTGTTGCATTCACTTGCCCTGCTGCAACACTATTTAGAACTTAATCAAAATCACTTGGATCAAAACAATTTTATTCTTCAAAATCCCTGCTAAATCTTAGTTTATATTTTTCTTCTTTTTTTTTGTGAATCTCGTGGAAATGCGTTTCAATAAATTTGTTGTGGATTAACCATGGTACCCCACCATGCACTATGAAATTTTGAGACGTTTTTTTATTATGAACCATATCGATAGGAAATGAATTAAACAATGAATGGTTTTTAGATTTCCATTTCACGGCTTATCCTTGTTGGCTGATGGTGTGCATAAATCCTGTCGGGATTCGATTATATATACATAGCTAATCAATTTTAAGTTTGTGTGAGTGCTGCCCATAACGGTTGCGGCCGGTGGTGCCCAGCGTAATTATTTGTTTTGCCTTTAACTCGACCATCGTCCATCTGATCGTTCCCAAACTTAAAGGATCAACTCATTAGTCTCTGCCCAACGATTGCATGTCAACAACTGCCTTCTCGTCAGCATGGCTATAACTGCTTGGGAATTCCAAGTCAGCAAGAGTGTAAAACTGAATGCATTCGAGCTAAGCTAAAAACGAATGTGGAGTTTTTTTGTGAACGTCGGGCTTATTTTGTGAACGAAAATTCTCGAACGAAATGGTGCAAGAACGAGCCCGCTTGGGCTGGGATTTGGAAGGGCGTTTTCTTTCTTAGTGTATATCTTTTAGAAATCTGCAAAAAAAATATAGTTTTTCCTGTTTTAACGGTTTTAACCTAGTGGCCTTGTGTGGCTCAGTGGACCCTTTACACATTAGGTCCACCTTTACAGCTGTTGTCGCCATTTGTGAAGTATGTAGCCATGAAAAAGCTTCTCAAAAACTTTGCCGTTCGTCCTTTTCCGTCCCTTTCTCTTGAGCGAAAATTAAAAGACACACGACCCATGAGATTGAGAGATGCTCGGCTTGGCCCCATTATGGGGCTGTAACAGCCAATTTTTACCTCTAACTTTTTTTTAACCTAGAAAAATACATTAGCGCCGATTTTTACCACGGTTTTCGTAATAGGCACCCCAAAATATATATATACTGAAAGTTTGAAAAAGATAGAAGGTGAGAGCTTTGAAGGAAGTATGAATTCGTATGAATTTCGTCAGAATATTTTCATTTCGGGTGTTAATAACTTCTCCTAGTGTTATAAAGCCCTTAAAAAGTGATATAAAGCCCGGCGAGCGAAATAAAGACTTAAGTGGTTAAAATTTACTTTTTTTGGTAAAGTATTCCAATAGATTGACGGAAGCTCGGCTTGGCCATTTGGGGCCAAGCGGGGTTTGCCGGCTTGAAGTCATTGAGTTGTATTTGCACACAACAAAGGCAACTTATGCATTCTCTACCAAAAAGTTCTTTTTAAAGACCTTCCGGTCCTATTATCAATAGTCTCTTCGGTTTGCAATTAACACCTTAAGCAGTTGGGAACTGCAAAGAAATGTAAAAACCTTGTGAAATCTGTCGTCAGCGGTTTGTTGAATGCTTAAGCTTAACGGCAGGCGCTTTAAGTAAGCTTTAAAGCGATAGTTAAGTTTGAATGCAAACAATCAAAATAGTTTCCCTTGTTATACACTTGAAAAGTGTATATTAATTTTGCCCAGAAGTTTGTAACGCATAGAAATATTCATTTCCGACCCCATAAACTATATATATTCTTGATCAGGACGACGAGCCGAGTTCATTTCCGCTTGTCCGTCCGTCCGTCTGTCCGTCTGTCTGTCCGTCTGTCTGTTTCTACGCGAACTAGTCTCTCAGTTTTAAAGCTATCGATCTGAAATTTAGCACAGAGTCTTCTTTTTACTGCACGCAACTAATATGTCGGAACCGGCCGGATCAGATGACTATATCTTATAGCTGCCATAGGAACGATCGGTCGGAAAATAAGTCTTAGTGAGAAAAACTTTTTTATTTTCCATTGTAGCGTTACCAATCTTGGTATATATTAGTTTTAGACGATTTAACATATTTCTGGAAAAACTGATCAAAATCGGATGAATATAGCATATAGCTGCCATATAAACGGTCGGTCAAAAAACTAGTTCTAGTGGGAAAAACTTTTTGATTTTCCATCGCAGCGTCACCAATCTTGGTATATATTAGTTTTAGATGATTTTACATATTTGTGGAAAAATTTATCAAAATCGGATGAATATAGCATATAGCTGCCATATAAACGGTCGGTCAAAAAACAAGTTCTAGTGGGAAAAACTTTTTTATTTCCAATCGTAGCGTCACCAATCTTGGTATATATTAGTTTTATATGCGTTTACACAATTCTGGAAGATTTTATCAAAATCGGAGGACTATAGCATACAGCTGCCATAGGACCGATCGGTCGAAAAATGTGTTTTACTAAGAAAAGTTTTTTTTATTGGTATCAAATTTTTATTATCAATGATTTGAAATATCTGATATCTATATCCTATATATATTTTACCGGTTAAATCAGCTGGAGTAAAGTTTTTCAAGTGTAATAAAACTTCGGCACAGTCGAAGTTAGCTTTGCCTTCTCGTTTTTTAAAACTTTTGTTTAGTTTCGTTTACGAAATGGGAAGAGCGTGCCTTCTCTTATATAGTATTTGACGTCCTTTTTATTAATGTTACTTGGCGAGTATTGGCTACATTATTAAAATTTTTTCAAATTATTATTTAATTATTTAAAAATAATGATTGTGGTAATGGTTGTATACGCTTTGTTAAATCGCATCTGGTCACACTAAAAATTGATAAATTCTGAAATATAAAAAAAAATAATTTCTAAATGTATTTTTAAAACTTTTTGTTTTACTTGTTATTCTCCACTTGTTAACAATCCTGGGCTTGCAGCCGCCTCCACTGCAGTGTGGGTGGAGTAAACTAAACGAAAGGAAACGAACTAAAATACGAAACTTGTCAAAATGCGGGACTGCCATTGGGCAATCCTTGCTGGGCGTGGTGTGTGGCGGGATGGGGAGGGACTAAATAATGTAGTAGAAAAAGAATGTTTGCAAGAAATTTACTAAATCTCAACGCGTTCTCAATTGGAACAATTGAAGATAAACCTAAATTTGTTTGCCTTGGGAAAGCTGTTGTTTGCCTTGTACCCATCCAGCAAATTCGAGACTCAAATTGACTGACTTCCTCCGTCCCTTTTTCACAATTGACAATTTGCAATCTAACGCATGTGTTGCCAGTAACATGTGGCGTCTTTGGACCCATTCCCGTCCCCCATCCCTCATCCCCGATCCCAATCCCCGAGCCACTTGACAATTGTCAACAAAAGCGCACGTAAAGCGATTACTGGCAGCGCTTGAGTGCAGGCAAATGGATATGGATGCCAATGCCACACAGTGACGGATATTTGGCAAATCCGTCGCCAGCGACACTTAAGCTGCTCAGGTACGAGGGTTGGCTTTTATATTTCTAACCTAAATATGGAACCAACCTGAGGATAACAAAATTTTAGCCGAGTGTCCCAAAAATATAGGCAAATATGTTTTTACGTATCTAAGAAGCTATGAACCAAGGTTCGAATCGAAATCTTAGTTTCGATAAGCTTAGAAACCTGGTTCGAGTCTTCGAACCTTCTGCAGATTTTTAGAGGTTTGTGTTTCTTGGCTTATTAATCCCAGCCGAAAATAGTCAGAAATCATCAAAATTAAATATCTTTGTAAACTCAGAAATAAAATTAAGAGGATTTTTTTATATCAATAAAAATCCTATTGAAAAATAATTTTTTAAAGATAAAAATGCCATTTTATAATAAGGATCCTTGAATTGTGTTAAAAATGTTTCTTTTACAAAATTCTGAAAATTCTTCGATAATGGAGAGAGTTTATAATCATGTTTCATCTGGTTGAGCATCGCTTTCCACATTTGAACTGGGTCAAACTGGTGCGGAATCAGTTTTAAAACGAAAAAAATATCTATCTTCAAGTATTCTAACAAAAACAGATATTCTTTAGTTAGCAGCTTAAATATTTTCTGAGATTAACTTTGAATTCGAACAGGCTTTGAAGCTTTGAAGATTTCTTACTTACTTTCTTACTTTAAATATCTTCTAAAAATATATCTCAAAAACACGTTTGAACCAGTTGAAACTGGTTTTGAAACGGGTTTGAAACGAATCCATATTACTAACCCTATGAAGAATTCCGTGCTTAAACAAGGGACTTTCAGTACAAACGATCTCAAAAGCGGACTATGTTCGGAATTTCCAAATCTGAGAACAAATCACTTATTTTAAGATAGTTTCGAGACTACGTGGGTTGCTATTTAAGTTTCTGGCCTAGGTCACTTCTAACCATTGTAGGACCAATTGGCCTTTTCCCAAAAAAAGTTTGGACTTTTATCGATAAAAGCTCCATACAACTCTTTCATGTGTGACCACGCTTGATATCGATTAACGATTAATCAAAAACTTACTTCGGCAGAAAAATGGAATTAACTCGTGAACATTTTCGTGCAATCATTTTTCACAACTTTCGACAAGGATTATCACGACAAGAGTGCAACGAAGAACTTAAATCTTTTGTATGGTGATGAAGCACCATCCTATAGCACTGTGAAAAATTGGTTTAATGAATTCAATCGCGGGCGTCGCTCGCTCGAAGACGAAGGTCGTCCAAAAACAGTCGTTGTGCCAGAAAACATTGGTGACGTGCGTGAACTGATAATGCAAGATCGTCATGTGACATACCGTGAGATAGAGGCATCCTTGGACATTTCTTCCACCAGTATATATTCGATATTGCATGAACACCTGGGTGTAAAAAAGGTTTGTTCTCTTTGGATCCCGCACAATTTGACAATCGCTCAAAAAAAGGCTCGTGTGGATTGGTGCAAAGAAATGCTGAAAAAATACGATTGCGGTGCTTCAAAAGACGTTTATAAGATCGTCACAGGTGACGAATTATGAATCTATGCTTATGAGCCCGAAACAAAACAGCAGTCGACCGTGTGGGTCTACAAAGACGAGCCAAATCCAACGAAAGTCGTTCGTGGAAGAAACACTTCGAAGCAAATGGTCGCCTGTTTCTTCGGTAAAACTGGTCATGTGGCGACTGTTCCGCTTGAGCAACGTAGGATGATCAATTCTGAGTGGTACACCACAATTTGTTTGCCTGAAGTCTTCGGAGAAATTCGAAAATCGAACAAGAGAAGACAGATCATTGTGCACCATGACAATGCGAGCTCTCGAACATCAGCTCACACCAGCGCCTTTTTGACCGCCCAAAACGTCGAAATGATGGGTCATACGCCGTACAGCCCTGACTTGGCACCCAATGACTTCTTTTTATTCCCGCACATCAAGGGAAAAATGCGTGGTCAACGATTTTCATCGCCAGAGGATGCTGTTGAAGAGTTCAAAAACCATGTTTTGGAGGTGTCTCAATCGGAGTGAAAAAAGTGCTTCGACAATTGGTTTGAGCGCATGCAAAAGTGTATAAATTTTGCTGGAGAATACTTTGAGAAACAATAAAACCATTTTTGATCATAAATATTCGCGTTTTCATTATTAGGCCAGAAATATATATAGCAACCTACGAACAGGACCTTTAAAAGTTTTGTCCAACGTTTTAAGAGAAGTTGCAAATCGGCTAGATATATAAAAGGCAACCCTCGTTATTGTGTATACACTGTGCGTCCATTGTGTAGAAGAAAGACTCGACAAGGCAGTCGACTCAAAATTTTTCCCAATTATATTAATTGACCAAATCCCAAACCAGCCAATTCATTAGCCATCTACCAAATATTTTTTTCTCAAATTTTTTTTCTTTCTAATTTTTTAAGATTTTGAACAGCCCAAAATCAAAACCAAAAGCGCGAACGTCTGTCTGGATGTTTTGTGATGGATGGATGGATGGACGGATGGATGGATGGGCCTCCAAACCACAAGCACTCATAAATGGGGGTGGCGCTGCTAAAAGCAAATGACAACAACAACAGCAACCACATTTAACAAACACAAAAAAAAAAAAAAACGCAGAAGAAACAAAGTTTAAATCTAACAAAAAAAAAAAAAAAAGGAAAAAGTGGAAACGACTGCGGCACATTGCAATTTACATGCAAACAAACAAATAAGCTCAGTCAACCCACAAAAGCACCCAACCACCCAACCATCCACCCCTGCTGCTGTTCTGCCCTCTACCCGCTCCCCTTGCCCCTGTTGTCTGTCGTTCGTTGAACATTTCAATCAACGCTCGAGTTGAAAAGTGAAAAAAATAAAAGCAAGGATAATATGGCAAACGAGATGGGGGGAGGTGGAGTGGGGGGAGGTGGTGTTGGAGGTGCAAGAATGGGTAGTGCGGTAGTCGCCCAAGCGGAAATGGATGCGCACACAAAAGTGGCACAAATTGTGTGGCATGTGTGAGACGTTGCAACAAACAAAACAACAACAACAACTAAAAGAGAGAACTATCAGTCCAAGGATATGTTGAAGTTTGGCAACATAACCGATGAAGATCGCCAAACATTAACAGAAGCTTAATTTTGCTCGTAAGTAGGCTTCACTGTGCCTGAACTACTCACCCGAAATTTGAAGGATCCCTGGAAAATTATAAGTGCAAGTGTACGAATCCCGAAATTTAAATTTTAGTTAACTATAAACCGGACCACTTTTGAAAAAATAGTTTAACCTCAACCTGTTCCAAACCAAAATTTTTTGGTTCGGTTCAATAAAAGCTTTAACTTTTAAACTTTTTGAAGTGTTTAAAGATCTCATTAATGTAAACTTACCTGTCAATAAATAAGTTCTAAACATTATTTTTCATATTAACCCATTCTTACCGGTAGCTATTTTCGCTTAAAGGTCACATAAAAAAAATTTTATATTTTGAAAAAAGTTCTTACAAGTCTATTCAGTGTTTTTTTTTTAAACTTTTTGTTTTTTTTTAATTTTACCATTTTTTTCGAGCGAGAATTTATTTTCTTCGAAAATTTCCTCGCCAGACTGTAGTGAAAATCAGGTAAGTAAGCAAATCAATCCTAACCAAAAATAAGTAAGTAAGTAGATAAGGGACCAAACTTTATATCATTCCAGTTTTATATGATTTCCGGGCTCCACAAATAAAAACATAATGGGTTAAAGAAATGAATTGCTTTTCTATTTAAATTAGATAGAACTTGGGATTTACCAAGACTCGAAATAAAATCTGGGACCGAAAACCTCGAATTTCCGAAGCTTAACCATTGGTAAATTTTGCATCTCCATAAAAAATATTTGGGTTTGCAGCCCTGGTTTACCCCCAAACTAGGCCAGGCGAATGAATAAATACAAAGAATTAAGCGGGGCAACACTGGCCGCAATCGTGATATTTTTTTTTTTTTTTTTAATTTAAACAAAATTTTTTACATTTTACTGTTACTTTTAAGTAACTTATAATGTAGTGAAACAATCGTGATGGGCAGCACTTACACAGTTTGTGTGACCCCACACTTAAAAGTTATTAGTTATATACAAACTTTGACAGGTACAGAGTATATTACAGTCGGGCTTGACCGACTTACTTCTTACTTCTTTGAATTGCACAAACCGTAACATAAACCGAACCTTCTACATTTTTGACCCCTCGTACCTAAACCCAAACCAAACCACTTATTCCAAAAATAAGGTTCGGTTAGGTATACGAAAGAAAATCTTTATAAGATTACTCCAAAGGGCATAGCCGGGTTTACTAGGCGTAGCGGCCCCCGATCTTATTCAAATTTCAAGTATGCAGTTTTAAAGTACATCAACTGAAAGTAATTTATAGATTTTTTTTAAACTTCTAGTACCATCCCTGAATTTTTAATAACGATTTTTATCAATTCCAACACAAGCGTTTTTCGGGCCAACTATTCATTCGAAAAATTTCAAATTTTTTATTGCAATAGGTGGCATGTCAACACTCTCCCAGAATAATTTTTCAAATTTTTAAAATGCAATCCGCGACTTACAAAATTCAGCGAAATTTTTAACACCAATTATTTTAGACTTCTAGTTGGGGTACCACTTTTGTATTTAACATGGTTAATTGTCATATCAAGATACAATTTGAGGAATTTTTGCAGAGTTTTTGGAGGTGTGAAAGGGGTTCAAAAATAATAAAAAACAATTATATGTATTTATTTGTATAAATTTAAAATTTTGGAATTGATAAAAATCGTTATTAAAAATTCAGGGATGGTACTAGAAGTTTAAAAAAAATCTATAAATTACTTTCAATTGATGTACTTTAAAACTGCATACTTGAAATTTGAATAAGATCGGGGGCCGCTACGCCTATTAAGCCAGGCTATGCCCTTTAACTTTAAATTACCCTCTTGAAAAGAAGAGAAGGAAGCAATAAACAAATATCAAATATAAAATCTATCAATGATGTTATTGATTCATTCGAAATTTTTCAAAGAGGACATACTCCGAAAATACACTAAAAATATTGCGCTAACCTAATTTTCAAGTTTGTTCTTTACAATTTGAGAGCTCGTATAGATGAACAGCTTCAGGAAGATATATTGCCTACATAGAAGAAAAACTCCGAGATGTCCGGACATAAAATTAGTCCCAACCGATGTCAGATAAAGCTGGTTGATCCCGGATTTTCTCAAACCAAGTACGTAAGGATTGAGTAAGGATTTTCCGATTCCGAAAGGTCTTGATGTGCTTGATTTTAACTCATCCTAGGCTTATTTCAACAACACACGGAATTGATTTTAGTAACTTATTTAAAGTAAAGAGAACTTGATCTAGGTTTGTTTTTGTTCTTTCGCTATTGCAATTGCAAATCCGTACTTACTTTACTTTCGATGCAGGATTATTTGATATGGAAGTAGGATCCGTATTTGAAATAGTACTTTTCGGATTGGTACAAGAATTTTGGGATTATTTTGATCAATTTTTTAATCTCGTATTAACGTATATTAGGCAGATCTTAAATGAAATCAATTATAAAATATATTTTCTTAAAAAAATTGAATCATTATGAAATATAAATAAGTGGAAAAATAAGCTTTCTTTTTTGTTTAAGTAAACTGAGGTTCGAACCAAAACCTGGGATTCAGAGGATCCTGGAACCGGTCCCCGAACCAGCCCAAAGATTCCTCACGGGTTCGATCCTCTGAACCGAACCTCTGTCAAAATTTTGAAGGTTTGATTTGAAGTGAATGGCACATAAACTCCTTATACTGGCAGGTTTATTTTGGATTTTTGCTGCGCCCGCAATTTAATAAAAAACCCTCATATTTTCCTTAATATTACAGATGGGTGAATTGGACCTTCTAGACATAGGGATTAATCATCATCATTTATCGGTCCACCATACATCGTTTTCCGATCAGGTAAACAATAGTCGAGTTATAAGAAAAACAAATAATTATGCTGGGCAGCACCGGCCACAACCGTGATGGTTGAAATTTATTTGTTATATACAAACTTTGGCAGGTACAGAGTATATTACAGTCGGGCTTAGCCGATTTTTGATCGGCTTAGTAAGGTAAAATTTCGTAAAATTATGATTTGAAATGAAAATTGTTAAGTCCGGAAACTGTTTTGCTTGGAAAAATTGTATATATGCGGGTATGTATTTGTAGATAGAGGGAAACTCGTTGTGCAGAAATTAATTTGTCATGCACTTAAATAAAGTAGTATTTTAGGCTTGTGGCAACAAGCGTGTGCGATGGTGGACTGCGTAAAGTTATGAAAATCTATTACAAAATGAGCTAAGCTAGTCCACTTAAAAGTAAATCAAAGTTTGAAGGAACATACACACTTACCATAGACAGCGCCAGCACTTTACACAGTTCGAGTGGCGCCATATTTGAAAGTTAACAGTTTTATCAAATCCTTGCATTTACTGAGTATATAACATAGACTTTTTCCTCCCTTTTTTTGATCAAGCTTGGCTGAACTTATTGGTAGGTAAAATATCCATTATTTAAACAGTGAAATTTGACAACACTGTTGGATTATGCAGTGACAATTTGAAATCTGTGCAACTTACTTTAAGTGCAATAACATTGCAATGGGTAACAGCCGCTGTTACACACAGCTACCCCCCATATCCAGGTTCCTGTCCCACTCCTGGTTCTTTTCCAAGGCATTGCCATAACAACCGTTAACCGAAATACATTTAAAGGAGGAAAAGCAGAAAAAAGAAGAGAAAAGAACGGAAAGAAAGTACCAAATCCAAAGTGTAAACATTCACAGCCTCCTCCAACTAGTACGGACCAGAACCAGGCGGTTAGGTAGGGAGGGGTAAGTGTTGCCGCTAGACAATGCGCCTGGACAACAGCTTCCTTCCGAGCTGACGTTTGATGTTCAGACGAGAGCATAAATGGAGATGGGGAATGGGGGGGTTGGACTCTCTAACAATTTCCAACGCAAACACACGCAACTGCTAAAAAACGGTATTTATTTCAAACAAGGCCAAAAAATATGCAAAAAAAAAAAGAAGAGAGAATGAATGAAACGTCACGGATGCTGCACACATTGCAATTGCTTGGCAACAAAAGCTGGATCGGCTGCTGCAGGGTGTCGCTAATGAAGTCGCTAACAGGCAGCAGCAGCAGGAGGAGGAGCAACAGCATCAGCCGTTGTTCCATTATGGAAAAAATAAAACGCAGCTTTACATACTCATATCTGCATGCCTTTATTGTAATAGAAATTATAAGCTTACGGTCTGCGGGCTGTTCCTCATCGCCTCATCTCATCTTGTCCTCGCCACACAATTGCCGAGCTGTCGTTTTAGCAACACGTTGCCCATAACCATAGCCGGCGACTGGGGGGACTGCAGCTTTTGTCTAACGAGGACAGGAAAGTTCTTCGCCTCCATCACCTACCTTGCTGTAGTGCTAAAGTGAAATACGGCAACGTGTGGCCTGTGAGTTATGGTGAGATATCAAGTGATTAGCCTGATTTGATATGAAGTAAAGTTTAGCAACGTGGCTTACTGAAAATTGCGATTAACAGCAAAACATCAAAATATCGTTTGTTTTCCTCTAGGAGAAAGCGTTGGAGAAAGCGTATAAATATAACGATTCTGAAATTCAGCGATATTGAAAACAACGGATTACAGAAAAAGATCAGTTCTTTTTTTTAAATTGAAAATTAACGCTCTTTTTCTAACGCTCTAAAACAGTGAGAAACATTAAATCTACCTGAGCTTTTCTTACAATTTTCTTAATATTAAAAAATTGTATACCCTTGCGGAGGGTATATTAAAATTGTAACGCATATATATTTGTTTGATATCCTACCACACAATTCTGGAAAAATTTATCAAAATCGGATGAATATTGCATATAGCTGCCATAGAAACGGTAGGTCCAAAAACTAATTCAAGTGGAAAAAACCTCTTTGTTAACAAGGGTATCAACTGCAAGGGTATTAGACCTCTACTTTTTTTCTGTGTAGTTCTATAATGAAAGTTACCTCGCTGGAATCCTTTAAGCCGGACCATAGTTTTTTTTTTAGTCTGTCGAATTAAAAAAACTTATTTCCGTTTCTGATTAACCGCAATTCCGCCGAATCTCTATCAGGCAATGAAGTTAAATATTGTGAATTTCTTGAGGGCCGTTCTCAATGATAGTATCAAGTAAGTGCCTTAACCCCGTTTCTGATTTCAAATCACTAGAGCCCTGCCAAATTTCAACCTACACGGTGTGTCCCACAACTAACCGAACTTTTTGGATATAGAATAAGATACACGTTAAATTATCTTCGGAAGATATTATTTATTGAAAATATGTTCTATTTGACTCAATACAACGTTGTGGAATATAGGAATATTCTTAAGTACATTGGTTACGGCTGTTTGAATGGGTGGGATATCATCAAAAATGCTCCATTCCTGTTGGTTTTGAGTTTTGGAAATAGAAAATAGTTGCAGGGTGATAGATCAGGCGAATATGGAGGGTGGTCACTGAGAGAAATCCGTTTTTCATAAAAAATTCGTTCACTTCTTTGGTCTTGTGAGGTGGTGCATTTTTGTGCAATAAAAACAACCAATTTTTCTTCTTAAAACGCCTAAATAGTATTCTCCAGTAACAGTTTGACCTTCCGAAACAAATTCCTTGTGGACACTACCCTTCGAATCATAACGAGAAGGCAAAGCTAACTTCGACTGTGCCGAAGTTTTAATACACTTGCAAAAGTTACCTCCAACTGATTTTTCCGGTAGAATATATATAGGATATAGATATCAGATATTTAAAAATTTAAAATCATTGAGTATCAAATTTTTGAACACTCTACCTTAAAAAAAAAACTTTTCTCAGTACAACACATTTTCGATCGGTCCTATGGCAGCTATAAGATATAGTCATCCGATTTTGATAAAACCTTCCAAAATTGTGTGGAAGCATATACAACTAATATTTTCTCACTAAGACTTATTTTCTGACCGAGACTTCTGAAAACGACCATTTTTAAATCGTGTAAACCACGTATAAACTTGGGTACGACTCATACAATCATCAGTACACACTCACTCATTTCATTATTTCGTATGTCTGAGTAATTTTTTTCCACAAAATGCCCATTTTGTTTTTGTATCATTAGCACACTTTCTCTTTTATTAAAATGGCTGTAACTTTGACATCTGTCATCCGATTTGACATGAAAATGTCAGTATCTCGAGAATATTTTTGTGCAATAATTTATAACGATTTTTAACGTTGAATATCAAGACAGGAGTGCGTCGACCAGCTTACTTCGACTTGTGGTAAAAAAGCGCTACGCTTAGCCACTAAGTCCGCATTTCCACGAAGAAGTTTCCTTTATAAAGTTCTTCATGAAGTTTTTACTTGTAGAGAGGTGGCGAAGAGGGGCAGCATTTCGATAATTATAATTTGCTTAATTCCGATTGATTTGATTCAGTGATGATTTGAGGGTTATTTGCTTATCGATAACTCTTGTAGTTAGATAAGTTGAGTTAGAACTTAACGAAGCAAAAACTGCATCATGTAATTGGAGTCGTGGAGTTTTGAAAACAAAACAAAAACGAAGTCGAAGAAAGATTTTTGAAACAAACTATATCGTGTAAACACGTACAAAGTTTCGCGATTTTTTTTTTGGGAGCGAAGAAGATGTCATTAGCAGACTTTGCTGTCGACTCTAGATCGCAATCCAGACTAAGACTACTTAAGAATTCCAAAGCATGACGAAAAGACAATAAAGCTTTTATGCTACAATATGAAATAACGCAATGATAACAAGTGATAAAATGACAAAGTATCCCTATTCAACTCAAATGATCAGCCGCATTAGCACCATACTATATACTCATATCGCTGTCTCTGTCGCCCGTTTTAGCATCCTTTGGTCGCTTCTGCTTGGTTCGCTTTCTTCTATCGAGGGCTTTGAGGGTGGTTTCTTAACACTTTTCCTGCTGCCGATGCGCAGCACCACCAACACAGCAACAAAAACAACAACAACTGAGGCATGGCACAGGCACACACACCCACCTCTGGCTAAACTGAGGCAGTCAGGCTGACTGGCTGGCTGGCTGGCTGGCGGCTTCTGCTTACGCCTCGTTTCATTTACAACAATTCATAATTTTAAAATCGTACCGAACGCACTCGCTCGCTCGGTCCCTGGTCCTGGCACAGGGACTGAAACTGGCACTGCCACTGACACTGGTGCCGGTGCTTGCTCTGCTGGCTCGGGCTCGCTTTCGCGCGGCTGCTGCGACTTCTGTTGGCGTTCATTTCATTTGATTTTTAACTGTCATCGACGGCAGTTCTCAGTTCACAGCCACAGAGCAACAACCGATGCAATTTCAATTCCGTGGCGTGTGTTTTCAATATTTTTGTTATAAATTTTTTCTTGTGGTGACATTACGAAAAGTACAATACAGATCTTAAGTGTGTGAAATTTCAGATCAAGTTTAAAAGGTGAGGTGATGATCTGTTGATATACTTGGAAACGGGTGGATGACATTATTGTTAACTGATAATATTTTGTTGCTTTGGCAACATAATTTTGACCAAATAAAACGAGATAATTATGCCGACTCAATGTACTGGACGTAATACTATCGGTGTGCCCTTAAAAACTAACTTTAGGGCCTATGATTTCCCATAAATATATCGAGTATCAATTTTAAAGTTAAAGCCACGTTGTGCTATCTTCTATTCAAATGACAAAGTGAATAGCTAATACAGACATTATTCTGTTTGTAGGTACGACGATGTTGAACATCATAATCATCTGGAGAAACATGATTTGTAACATCTTTAATTTCGGTACAAAAGATTTTTTGGTAGGCGCAAAATTCAATTTTTCTAAGCAACCTTTCCATGCTCATTTCAATTAAATTTTCGTGAGAACAACTGAGAGCGATTGTTGTGATCTCAGCAGTCAAAAATGAATTTAACACCGATTTCCTCCTAGGTACGTTTCGGCTACTTTATTGACTTCTTTGGAGAGTCTGTTTATTGAGAGCGTATGTTGTTCTCTTTTGTTTTCAACCAAATGAAAAGTTTCGATGCTGCTTAAAGTTGTTGTTGACAATTATTGAATTGATGGCCTGAGCCTTTGGTTGGTGGTCATAGAAAACAGAACACTCGTGAGAACAGAAACAAAACATAGAAACTTAAAAAAACGACAACCTCATAAGAAAGATAGTATTGCATTCAAAATAGTTGGTTCAAGAAATTCGGAATCAAAAATTTATACTTGGATCAAGAAATTTGCGTTCAGATCAACAATTTTAGTTCTTATCGTATTTTTGACATCACAAAATTGTATAAGAAACAATATTGTAGACTTCGAAACTGATCAAACTGATCTGCGAATTGTGGCGGATCAGAAAAGATATAATTTTTATGGAAATAGGAGGGCACTAATTCATAATCCAGCCATCTGGTCAGTTTTTGACATTTTTGTCGAGTTTCCAAAATTTTGTATATATCTTTTTATAAGAATAAATTTTATAGAGTTCAAAATTACGGAAAGAGATGAGAATACCGCTAAACCTAAGCTGATCAGTAAGATCGGGCGGAAAGAAACTGATTTTTATGTCGTCTGGACGGCACTACTTAATTTATAGTACCGAAATTCCCACAGGTTTGCTTAAAGAAAAAATTTTCTTGATTTGAAACGACAAGACGACAATTTAACGGCATAAAAAACATAAGAGATTTTAGGAATAATAAAAAAGTCGGGACGAGATAAAATTTAAAAATTTGAGATCGGGATCTGGACGGGATAAAAAAGAATTCGGGACGGGATTTGTATTTTGTATTTTCCACGTCCATCTCTATATCTGCTTTGATTTACGTTTCTCTTGAGCCCTGGCTTATACCCTAAGCAAAAGTTATAAAATGTAAGTTAAGTTTGTGCAATTTTGTGTAAAATTCGGAAGAAAGCATCTCCTACCCTTATTGTATATATTCATGAGGTACCGGTTATTCTTACTGTTGTCTTATAATTATATAAAAAACTATGCAATCAATACCAAAAAACTTGGCATTTGAATTTAAGTTTGCAGTCGCCTTTCCACGCAAATCGAAAGGATTCTCGACGTTAGAAAAAACGACATATATCCGACAGAAAAGGCAATATTATTTCGTTTTTAAATGTGCTAGGCGATATTTTGTCGTCGGAATTATGTACACCAAAAGAAAAAACTTGGCTATAAAAGATCCAAAAGCATGAACATACGTTGACGTATGTTTCTCAATCACTTTTGTTCTTAATTCATGAACATTTTGGGATTGTGGATTGGGAATAGATATTCCCCCAAAAGCGTAGGAATCGGAGACATCGCTTTACTCTTTTAGTACCACTATATATTTTGATTCATTTAGTTCTTTCTGAAAAAGAAAGAAGCTGAGCAATGTCAGATATTGTTCTAAACACGAGTGGCAATACATCTCAGCGCACTACACCATCGCACACGCTTCTTACCTTACGCATAAGATGCTGTTTATAGATTTTGTTCTATGGTTAAGTTATAAACTGAAAAAAATAAATTTTATAAACATTTTGAACGTTTATGCCAAACAACGCTATACGTGATAGAGAACAGCAAGTTTATTCATATTATTATATAAACCAGCTTTGGCTCTCATTATTCCCTGTACCCATAAAAATGTGTTAAAAAGATGGAACTGTTACCTCGTTTATACACTCAAAATTTATCATGATAAATGCCCTTCAAAGTATGCTATATCCTTGAATAGGAATCATTATAGAATATGTTTCTTTTATATTTTACCTGAACACCTTTTTTATTTCGAATTATTTTATCTGCTCCGACTATATGATTTAATGCTCAATGTAAATTATATAAGACGCTACCATGACCGAATCGTTCAAATAGATAATTATTAAAGCAAATAAAGTTTTCATACTTTTAAGGGCATTTATCATGATAAACTTTGTGTGTATAAACGAGGTATATATGTAACAGACAGAACGAAACATTTGAGATCCTGTAAAGTATACATATTCTTCATCAGCATCAATAGCCGAGTCGATATATCCATATCCGTCTGTCTGTCCGTATGTCCACCACCTGTATGATCGCGTCGATCTCAGAAATTTATGAGGAAAAAGTTTGTGGGTTTTGAAGTGGGTTTATACCATAAGCAGATCAAATTATTGGAAAATTGCCAAACATGCAAACAACAATCAGCTGTCAAAACCAAACTAAGGGCTACATCGCGCTGAAACTTGACATGTCTGCCTAAATATGAATGGACTGTAAGGCTCCATAAATTGCAGTTGTTCTCAGAAAGAGTCCACCAATTGTACCAACCTCTCTGCCAAGTTCTAGTTCCATTTTTCCAAAGTGTCTATTAAATTCAGTTCAACTTTGACTCTGCCCAAAATTATTTAACCATAACTTGTACGCATAAAAATGCACTCAGTCAAGGGTTGCACACACACACACCCACACACATACATCAATCACCACTCAGACAAACCTGCTCCAAAAAAAAGGGTTCAAATCAAATTCGATTAGGGTAACGATGTGCGATGTTCCAACGACCAACTTGCAAATGAAATTTTGTCAAAACCCAGACGGACCAAGCAGGGCAGGTCCTGGTCGTGGTCCTCGTCCACACACACACACACACACACGGCAAGGAGCCACAAGTGGCACATTATTTTAATTTGCAGTCAAACGTTGTAACGTTAACACCACCAACGACATGTCAGCAGCAATTTCGTGTGCGTGTGTGCGCGTGTGGGTTGTGAGAAGGATAAGTATGAAGACAGGACAGTTTCAAGCCAAAGCCCCCCAAAATGGGCTATGTTAAATTTTATTTTCTGCTGCTTAAAAGAGTTTAAAAAAATAAATAAAAAAGAACTACTAAGCCAAACTGAAACCGAGGTTTAATCTAAAAATCATGTTGTGATTTCAACTGGTAATTAAAGTTCTCTTTGAACCACATAATTGAATTAGTCCTCGGTGTGCATTCCTGGTCCAAGTCCCAAGTATTTTCGCCTAAATTTGTGTGCCACACTTGAGTAAAAGTCTGCAATTACAAATTTCATATGATTTCAAAAAGATTTGCAAAATTTGGTCGTCATCGGGTAACTATATCCTATAGCTGTCTTAGGTTCGATGGATTGAAAAATGCGTCTAAGTAGGAATAAATCTCAATGATAGCGTTCTTGAACTCGGCAATAATGGATATTGTATGCTGAATTTATTCTTTTAGTTGTCATAGGACCGATCGAAACTTTTATGCTTTCAATGATAGCGATTGTAAATAATATATTGTTTTAAACGCTTCCGCAAAATGTGGCCAATATCGGATAATTATATCTTATAGCTGCCATAGAACCAATCGGTCGGAAAATTGGTCTAAGCATTCTTTAACTTAGTAACTGAATAAAGCCCCTTGAGTAGATGGAATCCCCGCTTTCTTGAAAAACTGACGAGAACCTTTAACAGTATTTTTAAACTCGGTACAGCACCAGCAATTCATATTCTTCCCTATTTTTTAAAAGGATCCCTTATTTTGAAGATATACAACCTAGGAAAGGTTTACCAACGAAACGGAAGTGAAACAGTGTTGTCTACTTAGGCGGGTACGCAATCAAAGCCCTATTATATGCTAATGATATTGTAGTTTTATCCCGATCACTGTATTATCTGTTTGCTATGGAACCTCAAAACCTCACAGTCTCCAGTACTAGGATTCAAAAAACTCTGGATAGGTCTGACACATGATGAAAAGTGGCAATTAAAAGCCATTGAGCTAAATGTAGTTAGAAGCTACAAATATCTAGGAGAGCATTTCAACCACAATCTACTTCTAAAGAACAAGCTTACAGACTCCAAAGATGCTATCAATTGCACCTGGGGGACTATGCTCGGCAAGAAAGATGTTCCAACTAGCACCAAATACAAGCTCTTCAGTGCAGCTGTGAGGTCTATTAAGTGTGGGGAACTTATCACTTCGACGAAGTAAAAGGACTACTCAGATATTTTTTAAAAAGTTTCCACCTGCCTCAGTATACGCCAAACTGAATTTAATACCTGGAAACTGTCCTTCCGCCTCTTAACGTGTATACAGCTGATATTCACTTCAAGTACATGCAAAAGGTGATGCGTAGACCAGATCATCGGTTTCCAAAGATTGGGCGCGTTCAGCAGACACACTTGATCACTGATTAGCTTAACAAATCTGTTAGGGGGTCTTGTTAAATTCACTTTTGGAAAAGATCCATGTAAATATCATATTAAATACAAGAGGAAAAGTAGGCTACGTGAATTACCAAGAAATATATCATTGATCAGGGAGCAAGTTCATGTGCTGAACACTGCCATTGGCCTAAATAATAAGATTAGTTTTATTAAGCTGATCAGTGATTAAGTGTCTCTGCTGAACGCGCCCATTGTGTCTTCTTACTGAGCGAAAAGCTGGAACACTTTAAAGAGTGGGAAAATCTACTACGCGAACAATTACGTTTGCAAGAATCTATGGAATGGGCATCTTGGTCAAATCGAATATTGGTTAGGTTGGGTCAGAGCTACAAAGATGATTTCATAAAAGAAGCGCAGAGCAGCTCGGGTCGTGTGCTTGCTTTCACCTCAGTATAGACAATTACTTCTCTGATGATTTCAAAATTAAGCAAATTCGAAACATATTCATAGCGCGAGGAAAGATACTGACTCTTAACTTCATACCACATATCAAGCAATATGAGGTTGCGTGAGGATATATATCTCACTTTCTTGTTGATTGACCGATTATGACTGAAATCAGTCGACTGTATTTGGGAGAACTCATCATCGGCAGAAATGAGATCTTGAATCTCCTAAATGGGAACTTGGATAAAGTTTAACTTTTATGACTTTTTCCAAAATTTGACTGAATTTGAATAAGGCCTATATGAGTGGGTTTTTGGGGCTTTTAAAACCTTCCAAACTCGTGGGAAGTAACAAAAGAGGAGGCTTACAAAACTAAATACTGTAATAAAAGCGATTCCTTTGCGTTGGATCTCTTCGAGGTATACATAGTATTAATGTTTTTCCACTTTTAAGCTTAACTTTTAAAGGCATTTAGGAAATGTGTCATGTAAATCGCAAAAAGATTGCGAATGTGAAAATGGGAGCATGGCTGAAAATAATAATTGTATTTTGCATCTTGGATGCCAGAATCCAAAGATTTTAAAACTTTATAAAATATATGGTTTCGTTCATGGTCCAGTTCAATGAATGCTAAAAATTCCTGAACCGTACGGATTTTGCATTCGAAACTGTCAAAGAAAATATAGGTAAAAAAAACAGGTTAAAGAAGTAAAATTGTTGTTCAAAAACTTGACCGATTTATAAGCTTTCAAACAATTCTATCAAGTATATATCATTAAACTCTTATAGAAACGATATTTTGTAAAATAAACCTACTTGTTTTCAATGGTAGCGTTTTGAAACGCGGCAGTAAGCATATTTCAATACAAATTTTCCGTCAAATTTGTTGGCAATCGGACGAATGTTCCCTATAGCTGCCATAGAGAAACGATAGTTTCGAAAATAAGCTGACAATAACTTTGGCATAAAATCTGTTGGCCCAAAAAACTTGTCACTTTTATGCGAACTAAGCCGGATCACATGGCATTGAAATTGTCAAGGGGGTGGCTCATGCACAATATTAACTCTGGCGGCGCGGCGTCCACTCCCACCCTGATATTTACACGTGGTTGGTGGTCGGCTTAGCGTTGTTTGATATGCTGTAATTATGTTATAAGGTTGCCCAGCAAAAGTGCCAGTTAAGTGTGCGTGTGTATCAGTGTAAGTGTGCGTGTGTGTGTGTGTGTGCCTGTGTAAGGGGTTGCATTCAACTGGGTGGTGGTTTTGATTTATGGCATATCAATCAGTCGAGCATTCCAGTTTTCAGTTTTCTATTTTTTTTTGCCTGTTTTAAACCCCGTCTGGGATTTTTAATTGTCGCTGTTTGCGAAGAGCAAATCATGTTTCATGCAAAAGTTCCTCTTGGCGAAAATAAAAATAAAACGAGAAGGCAAAGCTTACTTTGTCTGTGCCGAAGTTTTAATACACTTGTAAAGGCTTGTTAATAACGGTCCTACCGTTAACCTATAATTGTAGATGACAGATTTTGACTAAATACAGAATTTGATTAAGAATCTGTTTGTTTACTTTAATTCAAAAACTAAATCGGGTTGCCTACTAATGGCCGATTACTAATGTTCTAGAATTAGATAGCTGCTTTACTTTGTTATTTGTTAGTCTATGTGACTATGAAGCAGAAGAGAAATCGGCCCTAAGACTCATCTCCTATGACAAGTGCAGATTTTTATTATATAGCCAAGAATATGCAATACCTAGAAGTGACATCTCTTACAAAAAATTCTAAATTTCGCAGGGGGACAGCAAAAAAGAAGCTTTACCTGTTTATTCAGTTTTCAGAAAGTGTAACGCTTCGTATCCGCTCGTGCCGTCATCTTTTTTGTCGACTCGTGTACTTAAGGACAGTTGCTGGCGGGTTTTGTTGCATTCAAGGACGCGTGCCATGTATTTCTTTGTGTCTTGTATTTTGTTGTTGTTTGAATTTAATGCGTTTTGAAAGTAATAAAGGGCAGAGCTTTGAGGGTACAATGGGCCATTACGAGTACGACTTTTTTCCTTTGTGTATCCAAAGTTAAAGGAAATGGCAGAAATCGTAACCAATATTTGTTTCGGGTTTAATCTCTAATTAAAGAACAAAAATCTCTAAAAGATTTACAGACATATATGCAGTTTTCGGGAGTACCTAAATATTTGTACCGAGTTACATACCTAGATGCAAATTTTGTCAATCCTAGTTAAGAGAAAAATTGAAAAATTTTTTTTTGTTTTTTTAAATTTTTTTTTGTTGCAAACTGGTATTGCGGACACTAGAGACGGGAGCAATATTCCAGATTTTGTCGAACCAGCGAGTGTATAGTTGATCCACCTCTTAATATAAAAGCGAATATCCCTTACGAAGAAAAATCGGATATTACAATAATTGCATAAGAATATATAATATTTACAGATTATCCATAATGAAAATCAGTAATGTTGCCTGTCGCATTAAATTCACGCGAAATATTGAGCTTTAAACGTTGAAATTTGCCTCTTAATCCATTGGTTGAATAATTGCCGTGGTATTTTTTGGCAGAAATTCTACAAGTAGTCCAGTTGGGTGGCAGAGTGCATTATCTACCAACAGCAAAGCGCGTTTTTTATCATTCTATAAATAAAACATTTGTAAATTTACTTATAAAATTAGTGGAAGCTCCCTTTTATCGACACTTTTTAATGCACGCGGATTTTCTGACAAATAAATTACAATAATGGGGCCAAGCCGAGCTTCTCTCAATCTCTTGGCTCGTGTGTCTTTTAATTTTCGCTCACGAAAAAGGGACCTACAGTTTAACGCCGAATCCGAACGGCAAAGTTTTTGAGAAGCTTTTTCATGGCTACATACTTCACAACTGGCGCCAACAGCTGTAAAGGTGAACCTTATGTGTAATAGTTTTTAAAGAAAAACTTTTTAAATTAGATGTTCCGAGGTGGGATCAAACCCACAACCTCCCACACAGTAGGCACACACGCTACCCACTGAGCTACACAAGGGACAAGTAATATGCAGTGCTCTTTCGAAACCTTGTGTCCCCGAATTAACCCTTCTCTGCTTAGGAACGACCTGTCTGTCAACCTATTCCAGTTAAGTCCAGTCTCATCAGCATTGAAAACTGGGTCAGCCACTTATACACCTTCACTAAGCTGAGCTCCTTTTACAGGGTTTTTTGGCTGCATCGACATCGGAGCTCGGAGGCTGTCACTTTTTGTCGAACCATCCACGGCTTGCATTAAAAGTTGGTCTTTTTTTGACTTGTTCGACATTCAATGCTTCAAAAAAGCTCTAAGCCTTTTCTTGAATGATCATTAAACTCATCGGAGGATATCGATGTGTGTTGTAATCAATCAGAACGATTAGCACAGATTCCAATTATGATGATTAATTCTATACCTTGGAAAATTTATTTTTTGTGATATGCGCTTCTTACTTAGTTTAATTCGTAATTGGCAGGACCGACATGCTTTAACAGTTCATTTTCACGTACAGTTTGCACTAGGGATGCCGGATATTTGAAAAATATCTACATCGATATTTTTTCGATTTTGAAAAAGTATCATTTCGATATTGACATTTTGTTGTCGATATTATCGATGTTTTCGATATTTTTAACAAAAATCATTCTTATTGTTTTGGGGTAATTGAGGTGTCATTTGAAGCTTATTAAAAACTAAATTTATTCCTAGTTCAAAATCCAAAAAAACGGAGGAAGTTTCTATTTACCAATAAACGTTAGACAGAAATATTAGATGAAGCGTCTAGTTATGTGCTCATAGTCGAAACCCAGGGCTCCGATGGCACCAAGTTTCCTGGTGAAATAACATATGCCAATGCCAAGTCGAAAGCGCTGACAATTTGTCTTTTTCTTCCATTCAGAACTTAAAAAATATCGCAGAGAATATCCCAAAAAAATATTCGATATACGATTAATCGCGTTAGTAAAATATCCGATATTGATATATCGTTTTTTCGACAAAAAATATATATATATTATATATTTTAAGCCTTAAGAGTACAGATGCGTGCAGAAGATCGGAACTCGTCGGGACCCGAATTAAATGCTTCCTCAAGCAGGTCTTAAAAATTTCGAAATTAACGAATTTCCATGTAATTTCCTACAGAAAATGAATCTTGTAAGGTTCGGTTGCCAAAAAATGGGCACGCCCTTGCTCCAATATGCTCCGAAAGTTTATTATTTTGGCGAATGGAGTCACTCTGTCGCACAAGCAATTGCTTCGCTTCGAAGTGAATCAGAAAAAACTAAATTCATGCACTACTGTTTGCAAAAACAAAAACAAACACAATCTGTGCGTGCGTCGATCGTGTCGTGTTGAAAATATTCGACACGCTCCCATCTCTAGCCGGGAAGTAATCCTTACTTTGCGTGGCAAACTTCTGGGCAAAATTAATATACACTTTGCAAGTGTATGAAAAAGACAAACTAAACCAACCAAGACAAATCCCGACAAGTTGCTTGCACTTTTCGCATTAATCTCAGCGGCGCCATTTCTCCAGCTGTAAAAAAGTTTTTAGACCATAAACGAAGTTTCTGTGCTGTTTGCCAGCTGCTGATTGAATATTAAAATAACGCTGCCCCAGACTACAAAATAACAATTAAAGCTGTGCGGATGGGGACATCAATCAGTGGCCAAGCCCCCATCCAGCCACGCCTTAATTAGCATAATCTAATCTAATTTTAACTTTGTGGCAAACATTTCCTTTCTGGCTGCCAAAAAATGCAAATCAGGAACCACCCTCCCCCACCACGTCCACGACAAATGAAAACTTTATATTTTTACAACGAAATGAAAAAACAATAAAAATACAAAATGCAAAAAAAAAGTAAATGTGAAAGATGAAATAAAGTCACAAGCGACGGCTGCGGTTTGTTCAACAAAAAAAAAAAAAAACTTTTTTTCCTGTAATGCGAAAATGAAAGAGCAACAAGAAGGGGGCGGGGGGAATTTGTTCCTGGTTAGAATTGACAGGGACAGGATACAGCCCAGGCGTCAAGTGCCTCAACAGTTTGGCAACACAACAATTGAGTTTTGTCCTCCGCCCCAGAGCCCAGGAGGAGTTGGAGTCCGGGTGGAGGTCTGTGGGAACATTTAATTTGCTGGAATTTGTGCGCGACGTGTAAGCTTATTAACAGCTGCCACCAAGAAGATGGGTTTGAGGGGATGGGGAGCAAGGGAAGGTGAGTGGTACATAGGTAGGTTGGTAAGGGGGAATGTGCAGGATTTTATGTCACATCTTGTTTTTCTATGCAAATTTCAGTTGTGCCAAGTGGCAGCATAATAAAGCCAGCATAAAAACAAACCGTTATTTGATATACCTACTTTTTTATGAGAAACGAACAAAAAATTAACAACATTTGTATGCAATTTATTATAACTAAACTTTTTAATATACGAGTTTATTTCAATATACATGCGGACACTTTCCTCTTTACTAGCCATGCCCACCAAAATTCAAAATATGAACGTGGAATTGAGAACATGGCTTTATAACTTTAAATGGAACACTCCAGCTGTCAACTACCATTTGTTAATAGACAACTGTCAAGTTTTGAGCTAGCTGAATCATTTGGTTTATGTTGAACATGCTTCAATATGATATTTCTTGGCATTATCTAAAGAAGATTCTAATATCCCCAAATAACTGTATGCCAGATCTATTATTCAGAATGGATCATGAGTTTGGTTCCACACTAGTAAAAATATCAGGAAAACCATTGCTCTTCCCGGCTTAAACTGTGATTTTAATAGGCACTTACCACCAACATAGACTACGCGTATTGGATCTACCAACCCCCAAAAAAAAACCGATTTTTTCGATAGATATGAGCTCCGATTTTCGGAGTTTTATTTAGGCCTTTTTGTCAGTGGTTTTACATACTTCGCAATAGCTTCCGTTATACCTACACCGATTCAAAAATGTTATATAAGAAATTACTGCCAATAAATACGTGGGTTGCTATTTAAGTTTCTGGCCTAGGTCACTTCTAGCCATTTTAGGACCAATTGGCCTTTTCCCAAAAAAGTTTGGACTTCTATTGATAAAAGCTTCATACTACTATTTCCTGTGTTTGATATCGATTAACGATTAATCAAAAACTTACCTCGGCAGAAAAATGGAATTAACTCGTGAAAATTTTCGTGCAATCATTTTTCAGAATTTTCGACGTGGATTATCAAGACAAGAGTGCAATGATGAACTTAAATCTTTGTATGGCGATAAAGCACCATCCTTTTGAACTGTGAAATATTGGTTTATTGAATTCAAACGCGGGCGACGTTCGGTCGAAGACGAAGGTCGTAAAGGTCGTCCAAAAACAGTCGTTGTGCCAGAAAACATTGATGCCGTGCGTGAACTGATAATGCAAGATCGTCATGTAACATACCGTAATATAGAGGCCTCCTTGGACATTTCTTCCGCCAGAATACATTCGATATTGCATGAACACCTGGGCGTAAAAAAGGTTTGTTCTCGTTGGATCCCGCACAATTTGACAATCGCTCAAAAAAATGCTCGTGTGGATTGGTGCAAAGAAATTTCGAAAAAATTTAATCGCGGTGTTTCAAAAGACGTTTATAAGATCGTCACAGGTGACGAATCATGGATCTATGCTTATGAGCCCGAAAGAAAACAGCAATCGACTGTGTGGGTCTTCGAAGACGAGCCAAATCCAACGAAAGTCGTTCGTGGAAGAAGCACTTCGAAGCAAATGGTCGCCTGTTTCTTCCGTAAAACTGGTCATGTGGCGACTGTTCCGCTTGAGCAACGTAGGACGGTCAATTCTGAGTGGTACACTACAATTTGTTTGCCTGAAGTCTTCGGAGAAATTCGAAAAACGAACAAGAGAAGACAGATCATTGTGCACTATGACAATGCGAGCTCTCAAACATCAGCTCACACCGCCCAAAACGTCGAATTGATGGTACATCCGCCGTACAGCCCTGACTTGGCACCCAATGACTTCTTTTATTCCCGCACATCAAGGGAAAAATGCGTTGTCAACGATTTTCGTCGCCAGAAGATGCTGTTGAAGAGATCAAAAACCATGTTTTGGAGGTGTCTCAATCGGAGTGGAAAAAGTGCTTCGACAATCGGTTTGAGCGCATGCAAAAGTGAATAAATCTTGCTGGAGAATACTTTGAAAAACAATAAAACCATTTTTGATCATAAATATTCGCGTTTTCATTATTAGGCCAGAAATATATATAGCAACTTACGTATGCGTTACAAACATCGTGACAATTTTAATTTACCCTCTGCAAGGGTTTCAAAATAGAGAGTATGCTAAGTTTGTATGATCGATCTTTAGCTTTCTTTATTATTTTTAAGAAACTGTAAGACTTTTTGAATGCGGTTATCATTTAATTAGTGCATCACGAAACGAGCTAAAAACAAGTAAGAAAGTCGGTCAAGCCCGACTGTAATATACGCTGTACCTGTTTGTATATAACTAATAACTTTAAAGTGTGGGATCACACAAACTGTGCAAGTGCTGCCTATCACGATTACGGGTATTGTGCCCATACGGAAATTCCCCTGACACACGCAACCCTCGAGACTAGTCGTATTGATTTCCCCCCCGTAGATAACTGAAATATCGTACATCTGATCTCCATGAAACGGTTTATGGTGGATCGAATAAATATTTTCGTTATACTCATTGTTTGAACGCAGAGTTGCCCCCATTTGTCTCTTCAGTTTTGAAATAGATTGATAGAACTTCTGAACATATATTTTGTTATTTTTTTCAAAATTGTGGAGGTGGCAATTCAATACCAATCTACTATCGTTCATCTGATCGGAAAACGATGTATGGGGGCTAGATAAGTAATGATGAGTAGAATATATGTCTACAAGGTTCGAACAACCTAACTCAAAAATTGCGGGATATTTGAGGTGTTTTTCAAATTGTGGTGGTGGCAACTCTACCATCGCTCATCTGATGGGAAAATTATGTATGGGGGCTAGATAAGTAATGATGAGTAGAATATATGTCTAGAAGGTTTGAACAACCTAACTCAAAAATTGCGGGATATTTGAGGTGTTTTTCAAATTGTGGGGGTGGCAACTCTACTATCGTTCATCTGATCGAAAAACGATGTATGGGGGCTAGATAAGTAATAATGAGTAGAATATATGTCTACAAGGTTCGGACAACCTAACTCCAAAATTGTGGAAGATATGAGGTTTTTTTCAATTTGCGGGGGAGGCAGGGGGCGTGGCAAAAATCAAAACTAAACTTGATCTGCCTGCAAGTATAAGAAATATATGTTTCATACACCTCAAATCTCTATCTCTTACCAACTCTGAGATATCAGCGTTCATACAGACAGACAGACGGACGGACAGACGGACATGGCTATATCGACTCGGCTTTTGATGCTGATCAAGAATATATATACTTTATAGGGTCGGAGATGCTTCCTTCTGGCTGTTACATACATTTGCACCAAACCCAAAAAAATTTTTTTTCCTTCGGTACAGAGTATACAAAATTTTTTTAAAACTTTTAGAAATATTTCTTTGTTTCCTCTATCTCTATGTATCGGAAAAAACACATTTCAAGCGCTCTGTTTTTCGGCCATAACATAGTCTAGTGTCTACTTCCAGTTGGTTGTATCGCCCAACTTAAGTCTTATTCAGTTTAAAACATAATTTCCTTAAGCCCTGGGCTCTGGGCAAACAACAAACAATTTCCGGATTTTTAATTGCCATTAGCTCAACCTGACAACTGGGTAGCAAGAAAAAGGTGGAGCAGCCAAAGACGAAGACAATGCAAATATACATCAAGAAATAAATCTTAAGTGGCCCTGTGTCTGGCAGTTAAGGCAAAGCTCGAGCGGAGTTGCCACTGGAAAGGGGGTGGGGCGGGATTTTCTTTTATTTGTGTTTTAATACAGAACTTTGTGCTTTCCATTTGCAGGCATGAAGGACAACACAGGCAGCAGCTGTGGCAGCAGTACAAGTACAACAGGCATTAGGAACGAGAATACCACAAATGCAACAGCAGGTGGTGCAATGGATACCACCAACAACACAGGAATTGCTGCGGGACAGCCGGCAATAGCAACAGCAGCAGCAACAGCGGCTGCCTCATCACCAACAACACAGCAAACCACACAGTCAGCTTCCAACACAACGCGTAAAAGTAATATACATGAGTTGCGTAATCAGGACTATGTCAGTCGTTTGATGGCCGCCACTCCGCCATATTTGTATTCGGCTCCAGTGGGACCAAATAATTTCTTCTTTAGCGATATGTTGCGTTCCCTGGTGCAGGCGCGTAACAATGAAACGGCGCGTGTTCTACAACTACAACAGCAGCAGCAGCAGCAACAACAGCAACAGCAGCAACAACAACAACAACAGCAGCAACACCAGACCTCCTCTTTGGTTAGACGTCCTCGAAAACGTTCCTGGTCGCATCGTCCCTACTATGAACAATTGCGTGAACGTCGCGAGACTGAAATCATACCAGCCACCATCAACCCCAGCAGCACCTCGGAAAAGCCACTGGAGTTGACCAACAAGGCCGTTACTCCTTCACCCTATGCCTACAACAAACTGGAGCCCAAATCCTTACCCCCACAAAAGCTAGCCTCTCTCGGTGGTGCGGTAGACACTTCCCTGCAGGATAATACACCGCCTGCGGCTTCTTTACCGCCACAAGATTTGGTTTTACCACCACCACCGCCCGTCTGGTATCCCCCGCTATATGCACCCTATGGCATCGATCCTTTACATTTCTTTATCGATTTACGTGTCTCGGGACATATCTATGATCGCAAAAAGGAGAATGTCTCACCCAATAGCGCTACACAATTGGCCAGCGTGAATGAGGAGGCGGCCCCCAATACCAATGCCAACTCCACCACCACCACCAGCTCCACTTTGGCTAGCAATTTGTTGGGCAAACAGCGACATGGTTCCGCTTTCACTGTACCCATACCCAAATCGGCACAAAACGATGCCATCAATTTATGCTCGAATAATGCTGCTCCTCCTCCAGTGCTGGGTAAATTTGAACACTATGCCAAGTACTATGATCTGGGTGAAAGTAAGGAGAATCAGCCCACGGCTAGTACAGCGGCTGCAGCTGCTGCTGCTGCTGCAGCGGCGGCTAATCTATCGAATCTATCCAAATCGGGTGCCACATATATGCTGCAACATTTGCCACGCCTCTACAGTCAATTTGCTGCCCAGCAACAGCAGCAGCAGCAGGCGCAGCAGGTGGATTTGGATGCCAAATCGGAATCAGCTTCGGCCACGGATCTGTGTGATGACGATTCGTTGGGTCGTGGATCGAGTGATACTACCACAGCTGTGGGTTTGGATTGTGCGGGTGGTGGGATGCAGAATAATTGTGACATTGATGTGGAGATAATCGATTCGATCAAATATCGCACAGATGGCGAGAGTAGTCGTTGCTCCAGCAATGATGAGGCCTCCGTTACGCAAATCGATTGAGCTGGAGAGTAACTAACACTTTTTTTTTATGTAAGTGTAAAGTGTATGAAGTCATATGGAATGAATAAAGATATCAAAATGTGAGAAGGGTTTTTTTAGGAAGGGAGGCAAGGGCATTACTGATATTTGTTAACTTTACCATCTGGTTCCGGGTGGTTCCGGCACTTAGGACATATTTAAAGCGAGCTCATCGACAGCTTGAAAAATAATATAACAACATTTGGCATTGGAAGGGGCCGCAGAAATCATTGAAGTGACAAATTTTGAGATGGAGAAAAATATTTTGTTTTAGTTAATTAGTTAAAATGTATCACTCAATCAATTTTACACAACAACACATGTACCATAATCAAATTCGACAAATTTCGTCGAAAGTGAATACCGGATCAGGCCTGAATAACAAAGGCTGATTTTGAGATACGCAAGGGATATTAAAATCTTACTATACCCTTGCAGAGGATATACTAAAATTGTCACGAGCAGGGTTCCTTTTTGTCCGTCCGTCCGTCCGTCTGTACGTCTGTTTCTATGCTATCTCCGCCCTCAGTTTTAAAGCTATCTTGACCCAATTTTGCAAAAAGTCTTTAAATACACATAGGCTGCACATTTGTCGGAATCGGCCGGATCGGATTACTATATCATATAGTTGCCATAGGAACGATCGGTGCAAAAACTAGTTCTAGTGAGAAAAACTTTTCTGTTTTCCATTGCAATGGAACATAACAATCGTTTTAAAGATCCAATCCGAAATTGCATGCGACTTGCGCCCACCATCAATCCACTTTTGAAGCAATTCTGCGTGGCTAAACTCAAAGTTGCCTGCAACAATAACAAATATTTCACAAACGAGCAAAAATGAGCAAAGGCGGTTGATTACGCTTTATTATATACATTCAAATGAACATAGTTGCATCATTAGGTGCGAGTAGTAGCAAGTAGCTTAAAACTTTTTACTCCACAAAACACGTGACTTTTAGGTTAGGTTCGTTTAAAAAACAACACGGCAACATCACATAAAAACAAAGACACAACACATAAAAACATAAACTTCTCTATTTCTATAGAATATGACATACCATGAGCTTTATTTTCCATTTTCAGACAATTATTAAACTTGATATATAAAGCCGGCTTAATTATTTTAAAGTACTCTTGCTGCAGCAACAAAATCAGAATAAAATGATTGGTGAAAAAAAACTCAACTTCAGGGCCGTGCAGAAATTCCAGGGATGCAGCGCAAAATTTTGACCCTGTTATTTTGGTTCATGGTTCTTTTTTACCTTTAAGGGCAATTCAGTTTTTCTCTTATATTCGAACATTTTTTTTTTGAATTTATGCCAAAATTTTGGCAATTGGCGCCAGTGTGCATTGTAGGGACACCAATCGTGGTATATATGAGTTTTATATGCTTCCCCATAATTCTAGAAACATATATCAAAATCGGATTACTATAGAACCCAGGGGGGTGCAGGGGGGGAAAGAAAATATTAAGATATTGAAAGAATGACCTTAAAATCTGATTGCAAAACTTTATCAAAAGGTAAGCGAGTTAAGGTAAGCAGAGAAAAAATTGACGTTCTTAAAATATAACTCCATTTAACCACCGTACACTAAATATATGCAGGATATGCATTGCGCTGAGATGTATTTCCATTCCTGTTCAGCGCAACGTTCCAAATTCAATTCACCAAAGGAAGTTGACATTAAAAGTTTTTTCTTTGTACTCCATAAAGAAATAAATGAACCAGAACTAGTAACATTTTCTGGAAATGTAAAGGTATGTCAGAATCCTACGGATTAAGGTGGATATTCAGCAGCATATTCAGCACTTGTTAGAATATCAATTCGTATTCCAATGTTTATAATTTGAGAAGAAGCGTGCTTGATAGACTTGCGCCAACGAATGATTCATGATTTGGAACTTTCATAACAGACTTATTTTCTCGGTGTACCTAGGTACCACCAAAACTATCCTTTGAAGTCACAACAACTTTAGCCAGAGCTAGAAATAGAGAAGTGGGACTAGACACCAAATAGAATCTGTACCAGGACGTAAGCCGATCAATACAAAGCTATAGGGTACAAGTATGAGGAGTTGATGAAATGCAAAATTTCTTCATCAAGCTTAAACAAACACCTTCGCTAAAACAGAAGAACGCTTTTCGTACCGATTCTCAAACACGCTTTTAAGAAAAAGAATCTTCATTATTATCATCAAATCTCATTTTACCTAATAGAAGATTTATTCTAAAGAAAATAAATGTCGTATTGTAAAAAAAAAACATTTTATATTCTTTAAAATTGTTTGAGAATAACTGTAAATTAATATATAGGGCTAAAGTAAGGGTTTCCCCACACCAAAATGTGCGACCGAAGGGCAGGTTATTCCCAAATAATAAATATTTGAAGAAATACTCAAGCAGTTTTTGCCCCCGTCCCTTTATGGAAAGGTGGCTACGCCCTTGATTTTTGTTGTTATATGTTACGTAAAGTCTTTGCTCACTTTGTGGAGGTTTCATGTGTTGCTTTTAATTTATCTATTCGATTTTATATATTTGATTACATTTTTTTTAAATTCTTAAACATTTATTTTATAAACTTATTTTAATTACAATTTTTAATTTTATTTATTTATTTTTTTGTTAATAATGGCATGAAAAAGAAAATTGAATTTTTTTTTATTTTATGCCTTAAGCCTTTTTTTCAATTTTTTTTATTTTGCCTTATTATTATACTTGGACATTCCCCTTTCATCCCCTTTAAACCCCTTTCATTTTAGCGAAGCAATGTTCTTGCTAACGTGAGTATTTTTAACGTTGTTCAAAACTTTAACCGCGTTTTTCTCGAAACCACGTTTTTTGACCTGGTAGCCATGATTGGGCCAGTTTTACTGAACCGATTTTGATCAGCCATGTTGCAATCGACGCAGAATTGATTATACACTAAACTCCAAAAGAAAAACTTGAAAAATCGAAATTTTTTTTTAAATGGCCGCCAGTTTTTCAAAAAAATATTAAAAATTATGATTGAGGAACGGGCCAGAATTACATCAATTCTGATCATAACCTCATTTACCGTTTTCAATTTCGATAACCTGGAGTCCCGGAATCATAGCTACCACCACTACACCTTTTTTTTTAGACCTTAATTGGCAGACCGATAACTTTTTGAACAGCCCTCGAATTCCAAACTTTTTTTTTTTAATTTTTTAATTTAATTAAAAAATAACACAAAACAAAAAACCAAATATAAAAAGCTCTCAAGCTTTCTTTTCAGAATTTTTAAAAAAACACTCATAAAACGCTGTTCAAAGGTAGAATACCTCCTTAATTTTCTTTGAAGGGGCCATTCGATATCCGATCCAGATATTTTTATTCAGGTTCAGAATATATGTATGTAACTTGAAAAATTTGTTCCTAGATGGAAGACAGCGCGAGTCCATGGGAATAATTTTTTTTGTTTTTGCGTTTTTCGCAAACAACTATACAAAACATACATCCATACTTTCACTTAAATATATATGTATAGATAGTTCGATTAGTTTAAAAAATAATTTAAATTGAAAATTGAAAGTGTGATTTTTGCCACTTGATTTTTGATGCCTTAACTAACAACGCTTAAAAAAATCGTTTATTCAAAAACTCTTATAAACGTACAATTCAATATGCATTTGTGAACAATTTTCCCCATTTTTCTTCCCCCTCTCTCTTTCTCACTGTTTGCATCCGGGGAAAAAACAGTTAACGAAATCTATCAATTAGGAAAAAAGCTTTAAGCTGTCAACACGCCCCAGGCACTTTCCGCTGTTCCCCTTTTGGGATGTTGTTGGCTGCATTTATTGTTTGTATAAATTCTCATCTTCATCTCATCCCCCATCCCCCCCCCCCATCTATGTACAATAAGCTCAACCAACAGCAAGTGGGGGGTTTTTCTTCTTATTTTCCACTTTTCTTTAGCTGCCGCCTGTCATTGGTAAAAAGTTGAGCCCCGGCTCCAACCGCTGCCAATCGTCGGACTGCTGCATGAATTATGAGAGTCTGCCAAGATTTATGAATCCCTGAATCCAAGCGGATAACAAAAGTAACCAAAGTATTCATGTCACAAAAAAAAAAAGGGAAAAATCTGTCAGCTGTTAAGTTGCCTTATAAATTTCCTGCAATTAGGTTGAAATTTCAATTTTTGAGCATCTCCTCCTTTGGGCTACTTACTTTGATTACAAACGGGAGGAGGAGGAGGAGAATGATGGCTGCCTCATAAATCAAATCAAACTGGTAAACATTTTTTAGCGATAAATTTTTTATCGACAGCGATTTTTGTGTGTACTGTACCTTTTGGTTTTGTTTTCTATTGTGTGGATTTGGTGGATTGGGCTTTCACTGCAGTTTTTCTGCCTCAATGCATTACCCAATTTTTCGCCAACTCATGGAAATTCCATACGATTGATAAAAAAAAAAAAAAAGAGAGCAAAACGGAAACGGAAACAAGCCCGAGGCAGGCTCCAAAAGCCACGCCCACTTTTGACTGTTCATTACAAACAAAACCCAATGAATGGTGTAAAAATTAATATCCTGTGCGAAAATGCACACCAAAAAAATAAAAAAAAAAATAAAACAATATTTCAAGAAATTACTCGTCGTCAGCGCCGGCAGCAGTTTTAATTTACACAAAGCGTAGTCAGGCGTGTAATGCGACGGTGGGCGCGGGGGGAGTGGGGGGCAGGGATTGGCGGTTGGGGTGTGGGTGTGGCAACGACATTTAAAAAATGCCTTGAGGCAACAGCGGCGGCGGCGTCAAATGATTTATGAAATTGCTTTTGCTGTTGCATACTTTGTGGGGGGAATCGGAGATGCTGCTGATGAAGATGATGATGTGCTGACTGTAATGTCAATTAACGCCCATGAATGGAGCACAAATTGAAGATGAATCTGTGAAGAGCCGGAGGAAATTGGCAAACCCATATACATACATAAATTCAATCCAAGACGTCTTAATCTATGTGGCTGGAGTAAAGTTTAAAAAATCCGAGCTCGAAAAAGCTAATAACTTTAATTCTGATTTTTTCACTCTAGTAACGGGTTATTTTTAAGCTATTTAAGTTTTCAGTGTACATTTTTTGACACCTTTCTCTTGACTCGTAAAACGCTTGCCATGATTAGACTTACAAACGAACAGCGCTTGCAAATCTTGGTATTTTATTATCAAACTTCGTGCTCTGTTAGAAATGTATTTTGCATATTACGTCCATTTTATAGTCGTCTTAATTGACCCACCGAACAGGCTATTGTGACCAAATTGAACACCACTTTCATTTTATTGAACATTAATCCACCAATCCGTGTGCGGACAGAGCGTACCGAAGAGAATAATGCTGCTTGATATTGGTGTCAGAGAACTTTGGGATATGTCAATTCGTCGCCGTTCTCAACAATATGTAAGACCATACAAAATACAGCTGAAGCTAAAACTGAGGCCGGATGACCTTCCACAACGTCGTTTATTTGCTGAGTGGGCCTTAGAAAAGTTGGATGAGACCCAATTTTATATTGAAGCTCATTTTTGGCTCAATGGGTACGAATTTGGCCTGAAGAGCAGCCAGAGGCAGTTCGAGGGCACCCAGAAAAATTCACTGTTTGGTGTGGTTTGTGTGCCGGCAGCATCATTAAACCGTACTTTTTCGAAACTAATCAAAATTGCAACGTTACAGTCACTGGAACAAGGTACCGTGCGATAATTACCGATTTTTTTTTTGAAAATGAAAGAATTGGACTTGGTAGACATGTAGTTTCAACAAGACAGACGGCACACGAAACCATGGACCACTTGAGAGTTGAGTAAGCTATTCATTTTTTTGTGGCAACATGAATAATATAATTTTATTAAATTTAATCACATATTCATATAACATATTCATATAACTTATGAAGTATGTCAGAAAAAATGTTCAATAAAAAATATCGATAAATAAGCCGTTTACGGTGAGTCTTCAGAGGCGCCTTGAAAAAAAAATGAAATTTATAACAAACTAATCGGTGAACATTATAACTCGTTACCGGATCATCTGAAAAAAAAATATTGATATGCATTTTAAAGGTGATGTATTTCTCGAGGGAATCAGGAGGAGTATTTCTTTTTTTTTTTCTATTTTTTGCATTACTTTGAAGTGAAAAACGCGATTTTGGCTCAACAAATCACGGTTAATTTGTTATTAAAAAATATTAACAATCGAAGGATACACAGAGAAAAAGAAAAAAAACATTGACTTGTCTGGGGATCGAACTCGAGACCTTGCATGGAATGACGTCTCAACGCAGTCAGCCAACGCACACATTTATGGGAAGACGTCTAAGAAACTATTTATATTAAGTATGAAAAAATTGATATTTTTAAAAGATCATTTTAACTAGCAAAGATTAAATTGATCTTGAGCTTTTTTTTCTCTGTGTAGTTGTGAAGAAGTGATGTCAAACGTTCAAAAGGATCGGTTCAGTAGATTTTGAGTTCTAATGTTCACGAACTTCAAAAATGACTTTTTCGGGAAAAACCAACTTAAAGTTTTTCATACGTGAAAATACGAAGAAACCATCAGTAAAAGAACATGAATTTTTATACTTACATAGAGTCATCAATGCCAGCTCCATACAGTAAAACACTGTCATTCAGCATATCAATGCATCTTTTTGGTCTTATCTCCGATGAATTCTACCCTCTTTTGTTGTACGCGCAGCTTTTTCGTTCGCTCGGGTTATCCGTAGTTCATCAGTTAGGCGGGCCCATTGGTGGGCACTTGGGCCGGTAGTGATGCCCATTTCATCCAAAAAAGACGGAGAAAGGGATTCGGGATAACAAAAGAAATTACAGCTGCTTTCTACTAGGGGTTTCGAGCGGTTACCGGGCAGGTATAAAAATCAGATATCACGGCCGGTCGTTTGAAAACTGTAACTCCGTTGGTTTTACCCGGATTGACTTAAAATTTGATCACAACATTATCGACACATTGTTCCTTCAGAAAAAAATTTAAACAATTAAAAAAAAAAAAATATTTGAAAAGATTTTTTATGTTTAGTTATATTGGTGTTTGAGCCTGTACCCAAACGAGTACAATGGCCAATTATAGTAGTTGAAGTATATTTTATTTGGTTTAACATTAGCTTGGTTTATAACCATCAGCCATAACTTATGATGTTAATACAGATTTGATTATTTAAAAATTATTATAACTTAAAGTACAATAACAAACGTTTTATAATATAACATTCTAAACTCTGGTGCATAACTATAGCCGCACCCGACTTTTTCAGTTAACAAGGAGATAGTGTGGGAAGATAACAAGAGAATCAAAAAATGAGATAAATAAGAAACAACACTAGCAATGCAACATTTTCATTTAAGATTTAAATTTTGTTTTATGATTGGTGCATAACTATAGCCGCACAGTTTAATTTCTCATTTTGGTTGTTTCAGTAATTTTAATAATTAAAATTTGCATTTTTCTGTGCAATAAAATAATACTACAAGGAGAAATTTGCTTTCCGGTGCATAAAATATAATATGTATAACTAAGCTTGGGCTATTTACTCAGTACTCATTTAAAATAGCAAGACGATATTTAAGAGCGAGTTGTACAAACGACGACAGTATCTCCTAGTGTTAATTGAGGAAACGTGTGGCCCATAATTAAAATTGAGCATCTCGTCCTTAACTACCAGGACCTTTGTCATTATCACATTTATTGGCAAATTCTATAGCTGTTGTTGTAGAGCTTATTTCTCATGTTTTGGAGCTATCGGGAGACTTTGCTAGTAACGCCATATCATCTGCGTACATAAAAGATTTTACGTAGCAGCCATTTAATTTTACACCTCCGGGCAGGTAAAATGAGATGTCGGCGATGTATAGGGAAAACAGGAGGGGACTGAGAAGGCATCCTTGCTTTACATCGGTATTGTTGGGTAACCATTCCCAGAGCTCACTTCCGTCGCACACAGAAATACATTGGCCAAGATTGGTTATCATAAAGTTTATGTAGCGTATAAAGAGAAGTCGTCGATACTTCCAGGTGGCTTAGTTTTAAAAGTAAACTTTTACGGTTAATCGTGTATAAAGCTGCCTTTCAAATCGATAAAGCAAATATAAATCAATCTTTTTCTGTCCAGGTAGGATTTGGCAATGGCCAAAGTAATTACCCTTTCAAATTTGAATTCAAATTCAAACATCAATTGCTTTTAGGGCAGCACTGTTTGCTGGGCAGCACTTACCGACCGATAATTACATTAAATTATCGCTCACGTATAACGAGTCAAAGTCACGAGTACCACCCGTAACGTAACGCAGTCACGAGTACCCGTAACGAGTCACTAGGCCTGAGTATTTATGCATCTGCATTAAATTGGATATTTTTTCTTTAACAACACAAATCGAAACAAAAACTTAGCCCAGCGGAATGAGCACACCGGCTAAGAACAATGGCACTGGCTTGGAGGAGGTCAACATACCGGGACAGGCGTATTTGCGCGAGGCTTTAACATCCTGCACAGATCCGCTTAAGGCCATTGAGAGTTTTCAGGTTTGTGTTTACGTTGCCACCAAAATGAAAAGTGTTTTTGCTATGACCGGCATATTTCACTCTTCTTTTCAGCTGGAGAATGGCGTACTGTTGCCGTCGTTGCGTCCCATGTTGCCGCTATTGGACCTGCATGGCGTTCGCCGGTTGGATTTCCACACCTCACTGATGGAGGAGCTGAGGGATAAGCTAATTGCTCACATCAATGAGCTGGGCCAGAAGGAGCCGCGCGAGCGTGACAAGAAACTAAAGGAGCTGCTGGTTAAAAGTTTTCCGGTGGTGCGTGTCAAGTCCCTGAGGCCGGTGGTGATGGCCATATTGAGGAATACCCAGCATATAGATGATAAATATCTCAGGATATTGGTGCGAGATCGAGAGCTCTATGCCGATACGGATACGGAGGTGAAACGTCAGATTTGGCGGGATAATCAATCGCTATTCGGTGATGAGGTCTCACCACTGTTGAGTCAATACATTCGCGAGAAGGAGCACATACTGTTCGATCATACGAATTTGAACAATCTATTCTTCCATCCCACGCCGAAGGTGCGACGGCAGGGCGAGGTGGTGCAAAAGCTGGCGAATATGATTGGCACCAGCGTCAAGTTGTATGACATGGTATTGCAGTTTCTGCGCACACTCTTCCTGCGCACACGTAATGTGCATTATTGCACGCTGCGAGCGGAGCTATTGATGGCACTGCATGATCTGGAGGTGCAGGAGATTATCTCAATAGATCCGTGTCACAAGTTTACCTGGTGTCTGGATGCCTGTATACGAGAGAAGAATGTGGATATCAAGAGATCGCGTGAGCTGCAGGGATTTTTGGATAATATCAAACGGGGTCAGGAGCAAGTGCTGGGCGATCTATCCATGACACTGTGCGATCCGTATGCCATTAATTTCCTGGCCACTTCGGCCATAAAGATACTGCACCATTTGATCAATAACGAAGGCATGCCCCGGGATAATCAAATCTTGATACTTTTATTAAGAATGTTGGCCCTGGGCCTGAGTGCCTGGGTAATGATTGATTCGCAGGATTTCAAGGAGCCCAAATTGGACAGTCAGGTGGTGACCAAATTTCTGCCGGCTTTAATGTCATTAATGGTGGATGATCAATGTCGCAGTTTGCATGCCAAGCTGCCGCCGGACGAGCGAGAGTCGGCACTGACCACCATCGAGCATTCGGGTCCGGCACCAGATGCTGTCGAGGCGTATATACAGGAGAGTTCGGTGGCCAGTATATTGGCCATGTATTATACATTGCATACGGCCAGGCTTAAGGATCGTGTGGGTGTCTTAAGGGTATTGGCCATACTCTCGGCCTGCAAGGATGATCGTGCCTATGAGGATCCCTTCCTGCATTCGCTGGTAAGCATAAACTCATACTTAAAGTCATGGCTATATCAACTCGGCTGTTGATGCTGATAAAGAATATATGTACACCCTGTAGAATTGGAAACGCGTTTCCCTCTGCCTTTTACATACATTTGCACAACCTTATGAAGCCCTTCTTTTATCCATTTTGAATGGGTTTTAAAAATAGATTTTAATGCTTGCGTTTACTTAAATTTTTGTTATTTTAATTACAGATTGCCTTGCTGATACCCATGAGCGAGGAGTTTGCCACCGAGGATTTCTGTACCACACTTTTCGATGAGTTCATCTTTGCCGGTCTCACCCGTGAGAATGTTACCTCCCGGCATATGTTGAAACTTTTGTGGTATGTTCACAATAAATTGCCTGCCGGCCGTTTGGCCACTCTAATGAAGGCCATGCAACCGACCACAGCGCACAATGAGCATATCCATAAGCTATATGAGACACTGCAGGAGCGAATTGGTGCTGGTGCACCAGAAACACCAGTGCTAGAGGCACCACCAGTTGATTTTGATTCACCCTTAAAGAGTGTACCGACACCAGGACCACATTACAATGCCCAATAGCCCGAGGCCACGGTAGTCGTGGCAACTGCTGCGTCTACCGTCGGATGAGTCGGAGGAGACGAAAGGTTTTTTTGTATCTTAAGCATAAAGTGCATGCGCAGTCTATTTTAATTTTTGCCCCTTGGATTAAGCATTAAATCTCTTACAACAATTTTGGTTTTTCCTTTTTAAAATTAATTTTTTTTTTTTTAACCAATATTAATTTGTAGTAGGATTATAGAACAAACAAACAAATCAACCAACCAACTGGTAACAATGATAATAAATCAACTTAGAGTACAAACAAGTCGGCAATTGGGTTCATCTGCAGTTTTCAAATACTTTTTATAGAATCCATTTCAATGACTGCTTATGGGGTCAAAGGAATGTGCAGGGTAGGGTTGGGCGAAACAGTTATTTTTCAGTTACTGTTATAACTGTATAAAATATTAGTATTCAACGTTATAACTAACGGTTATTTTATCAATGGTTGCTTTGTTTTCAAAAATTCCAAATAAGTAAAATAATAGGCATGTATTTTAGAATTACAATATAAAAATAATAGCATTTCTGCTTTATCCGGATAAAGTCGGGAACGTATCTCTGATAAAATCATACCCGCCATATTCTCTATGGCGCTCGCATGGCACAGATGTGAGATATATATACAAAAAACGAGAAGTTTTAATACACTTGAAAAACTTTACTCCAACTGATTTAACTGGAAAAATATATAAAGGATATAGATATCAGATATTTAAAAATTTTAAATCATTGATAATAAAAATTTGATTCCATAAAAAAAACTTTTCTTAGTAAAACACATTTTCCGACCGATCGGTCCTATGGCAAATATATGCTATAGTCATCCGATTTTGATAATTATGTGAAAGCATATAAAACTAATATATACCAAGATTGGGGACGCTACGATAAAAAACAAAAAAGTTTTTCTCACTAGAAGTAGTTTTTTGACCGACCCTTTATATGGCAGCTATATGCTATAGTCATCCGATTTTGATAAAATTTATTCAGAATTGTATGGAAACATATAAAACAAATATATACTACGATTAGAGACGCTACGATGGAAATCAAAAAAGTTTTTCTCACAAAGACTTATTTTTCGACCGATCGTTCCTATGGCAGCTATATGCTATAGTGATCCGATTTTGATAAATTTTTCCAGAATTATATAAGACCATATAAAACTAACATATACCAAGATTAGTGGCGATACGATGGAAAACAAAAAAGTTTTTCTAACTAGAACTAGTTCTTAGACCGATCGTTCCTATGGCAGCTATATGATATAGTTATCCGATCCTGCCGGTTCCGACATATTAGTTGCGTGCAGTAAAAAGAAGTCTCTGTGCAAAATTTCAGCTCGATAGCTTTAAAACTGAGAGACTAGTTCGCGTAGAAAAAGACAGACGGACGGACGGACAAGCGGAAATGAACTCAGCTCGTCGTCCTGATCAAGAATATATATAGTTTATGGGGTCGGAAATGAATATTTCTATGCGTTACAAACTTCTGGGGAAAATTAATATACACTTTTCAAGTGTATAAAAATTGATGTTCCGAGGCAGAATCGAACTCACATCATCCCTCACTATAGGTACACACGATACCCACTGACCCACACAAGATCATATAAAAATATATATTTTTTGTTATTATAAACAAGTTAATGCTAAAGCACAATTAGGTTCTCCTATTTCAAATTTATTACAAAACTATCTGAAACGACTACTAAGTCGGGTTTAACACGATGAAGCAAACTTCATGAAGTTTTCCTAAAAGGCTTGAAATATAATGGAGATTTTTCAGAACTTTTAATCGAAATGTATAAAATCAAATGTCTTTCTTTCGCCTACCTCTTAATGCGGTTGTTATCGGCTTCAAGTGTTTCCACAACAGCTGGATTGTGATCCTGTCAGTAAACGAATTTCCCGGCACCTACTTGGGTAGGATATTCCATATAGTGCCCCTGAGGATGAAAATATAAGAAATATGATATCTATTGTATTGCTGCTCCTCTCGATAATCCTGAATCTTATATGACCAACTTTATTAAATAATAATTTTCATATTTTGACGACTTTAATTTCGAAAATAATATCTAAAAGATTCAAAAGTTCTTATTAGAAAGTAGAATGCTTGAACACTCAGAGTGAACCACTGAACCGAACCGAAACCGTGGTTAGGTTTGCTCTTAAAACCATGTTATAAAGTTATCTTAACTAGTCCACTGATCTAGCGGTCTAGTTTATATACTTAATGTGTTCGGAAGCGCTTCCTTCTATGCGTGACAAATATCTGGACAAAATATAAACATAATTATTGTTGTGTATTATTTTCCGGGACTCGTATACTTTTCTAGCCAACACCATCCCCAAACTTTTTCTATGATATTTTGGTTAGTCGAGTAAGGTGGTCAATCGAGGTCATTATCTTTTTGGCTCTAAATCCTCGATTTTACGCGCGGACATTTTTAGATTTTCAAATGAGTTTTTGAAGTGGGGAAAAGAAGTTGTAGTCATTCAAGCAGGTGCCTTAAAAGAAATAGATTCCCGACTACATCAAATTTCCCACCCGGCTGTCCAAATGATGTGATTAGCTCGCTTCAACACTAGTTTTGTTTTCCTTAATTTTGATGCTTCAGTCTTTATGGCTCTCTTGTCTAGTTGGAAAACCACCCGATTGATACCGACTTTGAAGTATTTCCCATAGTATTCCATGGCGCCATCTGTTGGTCACCTTGGTTTATGATAAAAACATCGCAAAATTTCATAGTGCATGGTGGGGTACCATGGTTAATCCACAACAAATTTATTGAAACGCATTTCCACGAGATTCACAAAAAAAAAAGAAGAAAAATATCAACTAAGATTTAGCAGGGATTTTGAAGAATAAAATTGTTTTGATCCAAGTGATTTTGATTAAGTTCTAAATAGTGTTGCAGCAGGGCAAGTGAATGCAACTGTTTTCTTCTACTCGGAGTTTGGCGGCATATAGCTGGTCACCTGGTTGTGAATGGCACGACTCAAAGCCTCTAGAGCGGGTGCATCCATTTCGCGTATTAGGCACAAGGCAGCCGATAAGAGATTCGCACTATGACGTGTACGACGATCACCGCCAGCACTGAATGGCAACGATGGTGTTTCATAGAACTGCGATCGACGCTGTTGTCGCATATATCTGGCGCCGTCTCCGGGTCCATTGGCATGTAGAATGGCATAAGCGTCAAAGACATCCTGACGTTCTTGGGCAGCCACGGCGGCAGCTGCAGCTGCAGCAGCTGAAGCAACAGAGGCTGCGGTCAGGCGGTGATCTTCAAGCACCTCTGGCATCATAAGGTGATGCAGTTGGTCAGGATTGTTGCGTGGCAACGATGATCCACGCGGTATCATTGGTATGGGCACCATATTAAGGGGCGCCTCCGGCACCATCGGAGGTGGTGGTGGCTGTGTTGGTGATGGTGGTGGTGTCGGTAAAGCTTGTGGCTGCACTGGAGGCGGTGGCTGCACTGGATGCAGTGGCTCTACTGGAGGCCTTGGCTGCACTGGAGGCAGTGGCTGTACAGGAGGCAGTGACTGCACTGGATGCAGTGGCTCTACTGGAGGCAGTGGCTCTACTGGAGGCCTTGGCAGCACAGGAGGCCGTGCCTGCACTGGAGGCCTTGGCTGCACTGAAGGCCTTGGCTGCACTGGAGGCCTTGGCGAATGTTTTACCGGTGTGGGCTTATGTTTAGCACTATCGCCTCCGGCTCCCGCATGATCCATCATAAATGGTGCCTCTGTGGTGTTACGATTTATACGATGACATTGTGAGTTTTTGGCCAAATTTCTGCCTCCGCGATCACGTTCCAATTCTAGCTCACGTTCCAACTCCAGTTCACGTTCCCTTTCTTGCGCCTCGCGACGTGCCCGAGCTGCCGCCACCTTGGGATTGATGGGTGGTTCAATGGGCTCTGCCGGTTCTGTACTCGCTGGTATCTCATAGTATTCATAACGCAGTGCTGCCTCCAATTCCATATCACACACCTCGGTGTTATCGATTTTTTTCAGTTGTGGCAGCATGCGCAACACAATGCCACGATAGTCCAAACCCGCCGCTTCGACGCAGGGATTTTCTTGTAACGCAAGCACTTTCAGTCCCGTTGCACCCTTCAAGTAATTGAGTTCACTAAAATCAGCTATTAAATTCTGCCTTAAATATAGTTCCTTGAGACAAGGGCAGTTCTGCAGTGCACTAAGGTCCGAAATTTTGTTAATACTAAGAGATAAAATCTCCAGCCTTGTCATAGAACCGCAAATGGATATATCATCCAAATTAGTGCCCCAGACGTTTAACTTGGCAATCATACTGAAGTTGGTACATTTAGCGCGTGTCTGGACTATCTGTTCGGATAGACGAATGGCGGCCATCTTGATGCTGCTGGTGGATTTAGAAACAGCAAAGAGATCAGTAGAATCATGGTGTAATTATATAAGGTGAGGTCAAAATTCAACAATGATGAGTTTTAAAGCAGTAAAAATAAATATAAATAATTGTAGTATGAAGTGCTAAAATTATTAGACAAAAGGTTAGTTCAGAGCCCAGGTTCACCTTCATATTAATTTGTAAAATTTGAATGCAAAATACAAATACAGGCAAATTCAGTTTTAGCAAAGAATTTGCAATACCTAGAAACGACGTCTGTATGAGACAATTTTTGAATCTCGTCTTGGTTTATCATAATGCCGGGGTACAGCAAAAAAAAAGGGGTTAACTTGGTGATTCTATTTTTAGAATGTGTAATGCTTCATAACTCCTCGCTCCGTCATCTTTTTATGTCGGATCGTGTACTTAATGACAATTTCTGTCGGGTTTTATTGCAAAATGCGGCCGCCATACAAATTTGTTTGTATGAGATGTCCCCTTCTAGGTATTGTAAATTCTTTGCTTTCAGTTTTGGTATACATACGTAGGTTTAAGGCGCCGATCCCTGGATCCTTAAAAGTTGCTGCAAAAATGTCCAATTTGAGCTCCTAACGGCTTCTGCAAACAATGTTGCCACTTGCCTGTTGTCTGTAGGTGATTAAAATCAGTGTTGATCAACGCGAAGATTCAATTAGCGACGATATAACGAAAATTATCTTAAATGCGATTTCACTAAACCGAAATATTTTTAAATTTACGTTTCTTTTCGCTTTTTTTACGAGCTGTGTAAAATTACAAATGTAAAATATTTGTTTTGCTTGATGTGGATCAAGGAAGTTGTAGATGTATACTGAACATATAGAAGTTGAAGCGGACTTCGTACGAATTTTTCTAAAGAAATTGATTTCATGGCCTACTTATTTGGTAAATATTCATAAGATAACCAAAGCCTACTATAGTAGGTCGTTATCATCATATAATAATTTGTAAAATTCTAAGCTAACAAGATACGCAGCGACCATAGAACTGAATTGCAATTGGAAATTTCAATGTGGTCCTACGATTTTACATGTCTGTGCGTTCGTGTTCGGTGAACAAATAAATGTGGTTCACGTTGCAATAATTTCCCTGCAGTTCGGTTCAACGCATCTTGTTAGCTGTTTACTAGGCAACGGTCTTGAAGCTCAAAATATGACTAGGCTGAGCTTAACATTTGACTGGGTTCTTATATGTGATTCGCCGAGTTAACGCGCTAGAAGACGGTGCTCAAATGCGCCGAGATGCGGCCGTTCGTCTTTCTAGTGTTGTGTTGTCCCCCGAAGTCGTGAGTTCGAGTCCCAGACAAGGTAAATGATAATATACAAAATTATTTATAAGTTTTATAATTGTTGTTCTTCTTCAGATATTAGCAAACATAAAAAAATAATTTAAAAAAATTATGCGTTTTATAAAAAAAAAACATATTCTAATTTGTTTAAAATAAATTTTAGTTTTTTCTTAAAAACGAGAAGGTTTTATCTTAAAGTCGAGAACGAACCACCCATATTTAAGATTGTCCAATTTAGAATAAAAATGAGATTTATAATCCGGCTAGAAATTTGTATATTTTATAAACCTTTTTTATACTCTGTACCGAAGGTACAAAGAGTATATTGAGTTTGTGCAAATGTATGTAACAGGCAGAAGGAAGCATCTCCGACCCTATAAAGTATATATATTCTTGATCAGCATCAACAGCCGAGTCGATATAGCCATGTCCATCTGTCCGTCCGTCTGTCTGTCCGTATGAACGCTGAGATCTCAGAGATGGTAAGAGATAGAGGTTTGAAGTCTATGGAACATATAATTCTTATACTTGCAGACAGATCAAGTTTAGCTTTAATTTTTGCCACGCCCTCTGCCGCCCCCGCAATTTGAAAAAAACCTCATATCTTCCACGAATTTGGAGTAAGGTTGTTCAAACCTTCTAGACATATATTTTACTTATAATTTCTTATCGAGCCCCCATACATTGTTTTGCGATCAGATAGTGGAGAATTTGAAAAACTTCTCAAAACTCCCAAAATTTTGGAGATCGTTTGAACCTTCTAGACATATATTCTACTTATCAAAACTCATTTGTTTTCCAATCAGATGAACAATAGCAGAGTTGCCACCCCCACAATTTTCAAAAATCCTCAAAATCCCACAATTTTTGGGATAGATTGTTCGAACCTTCCAGACATACATTCTACTCATCAGAACTCATTAAAGTCTCATTCATCGTTTTTCGATCAGATGAACAATAGCAGAGTTGCCACCCCCACAATTTAAAAAAAAAAACGTCATATCTCCTATAATTTTAAAGATAGATTGTTTAAACCATTTAGGCATACATTTTAATCGTCATTTCATATCGATCCACCATACACCATTTCCAGATCAGATGAACGATAGTCGAGTTATAAGCAAATCAAATAATTGCGATGGGCAGCACTGGCCGATATCGTTTTTGGCAACACTTAAAGTTTGTGTGACCCCACACCTAAAAGTTTTTATTCACGTACAATCTTTGACAGGTACAGAGTATATTTCAGTCGGGCTTGACCTACTCTTTCTTACTTGTTCTTACTGATTACATTCCAGCTTTCCATATCGATAAAGAATAAAAAAACATCGTAAAATTTTTTAATCCATGGGGTTAACCATGGTTAACCTTCCCTCTTTATTCACTACAAATTTATTAAAACGCATTATTTTTTGCCGGATTCACAAAAAAACGTGTTTTTGAAGAATAAAATTGTTTAGCTTTGATCTAACTGCTTTCCAAGCACCTTGAGTTTGATTGGGTGTGGATGAGGGGACAGAGTTGGTGATAGTGAATGCAACTATTATCCTCTACTCGGAGTGTGGCGGCACTTGGCTGGTCACCTTGTGGTGAATGGCATGACTCAAAATCTCTAGAGTGGGTGCATCCATTTCGCGTACAAGGCACAAGGCAGCGGATAAAACGTTTGTATTACGTGTACGACGATCATCGCCAGCATTGAATGGCAACGACTGTGTGTCAAAGGCCTGCGGCGGACGTTGCGGACGCATATAGCTGGCCATTGACGAAGTGTCGCCGCCGTCTCCGGGTCCATTGGCATGTAGAAGTGAGAGCGTATCGAAGGCATCCTGACGTTCTTGGGCAGCCACAGCGGTAGCAGCACGACGCAGTTGGTCAGGATTGCTACGTGGCATCGATGAAGCACGCTGCATCAAGGGTGGGTATGCTGATAATGGGAATGCCATATTATGTGACGTCTCCGGCTGCATCGAAGGGCGTGGCGTATGTTCAGCACTATCGCCTCCAGCATGAGGTCTTGCCTGATCCATCAAAAATGGTGGCTCTGTGGTGTTAGGATTCATATGACGACGCTGTGCGTTTCTGGCCAAATTGCCGCCTCCGCCTATATTGGCCATCATTCCTCCGCGATCACGCTCCAATTCCAGCTCACGTTCCCTCTCTTGCTCCTCGCGACGTGCCTGTGCTGCCGCCCGCTTGGGATTGATGGGTGGTTCAATGGGCAGTGTCGGTGAGGAACTCGTTGGCACCTGATAGAATTCATTACGCATGGCAGCCTGCAATTCCATGTTGCTAATCTCAACATTATCTAGTTTCTCCAGTTGCGGTAGCATGCGCAGCACAATGGCGCGATAATCGGGGCCAGCTGCCACGACGCAAGGATTTTCTTCCAACGAGAGCACTTTTAGCCCTGCTGCACCCCTCAAATGGTTCAGCTCACTGACACTGCATATCCTATTCTTCCGTAAATAGAGTTCCCTGAGACAATGGCAGTTCTGCAATCCACTAAGTTTCGAAATTTTGTTTAAGCTTAGAGACAAAACCTCCAGCTTAGGCATAAGACCGCAGATCGAAATATCATCGACATCACTGCCCCAGGCGTTTAAATTGACGATCATACTGAAATTGGAGCATTTGGTGCGAGCCTGCACGAGTTGTTCAGAGAGACGAATTCCCATCTTGAGGCTGGTGGAGATGAGCAAAGAGATCAGAGTAAATCATAAATATCACGAAAAAACTTACCTCTATTTATGGTTAAGCGTGTTCGTATGCCAAGCAGGATCACAAGTTTGTATTCCAAATCAAATTTAACGTTTGCCGAAATCAGTGTTGACTAACGATCAGAGCAAAAAAATTTTAAAACCGGTTAAGCTGAAATTAAAAAATTTATGAATAGTATCAAGATTTAGTAAGCTAGGGTCGAATGAAGTCCCAAAGCCTACTTTCATTAAAATATTTAAAAAGTAGTTTTGCGAACAAAAAGCGATCTTCAAATAAAGATTCGCCAAATATTCACTAATAGACTGTATGAAGATGGTGAAAAAAAATGTTTACCTCTACAAAATGAGCGAGATGAACCGTTTTCATTAAGACTTCAGATGCATTGTTTTTTAATATTCATTAAAGGGTTCTATAAACTCTCTAAATCAAAAGTAAAATATTTGCACTCTGGCTTAACCTATTCCATACATACATTCAACAATCAAAATTTTAACTTTATTTTGATAAAATATGTGGTTTCTTTAATTGTTAAAAATTGGTACTTTCTTTTGTATACCAGCTCTTAGAATCATAGAGAATCAGGGAATAATACCGGATCCGTTAACCGAAATAAACCGTTTAAAGGCACGTACCGGTATCGAAACTGGAACCGATATTAAATGTTTTTTGAGAACCGAAAACCGTTATAATAGGAACCGAAAAACCCGTAACCATACCGAAACGCTAATACCGATACTGTTTCGGTTTCCAGTTGAAATATTCAACTGGTAAAAGAGCAATACATACACTGAAAAGAAAGTCTTACATTTCAGAAATTCGCCTTACAGAATAATCACAATCAAATCCTCTTTTAAAGATATATAAGATGCAGAAAAAAATGTCTATAAAAAAGTGTTAAAACTTTTCTTTGCTAAATAAAATCCCTCTAATTAAATGTAAAGGATTTCTAAGTCTTAGAAAAATAGAAATGCTAGAAAAATTATAATATCAATTTTAGAAATAATGTTTCAGAATTTTATTCAAATTTCGCTCTACAAAAATATCTTGTTTAATATTTCGGAAAATTTATTATCAGGTAAAGCTAAGGCATATTTTATGTTTCCAACTGTTTTTGTGTGTTTTTAGAGCTAAAACACCTGATATTTGAGTATTTTACCAGACTTTAATGAGCTATTTTGGGCCGTAGTCTTAAAGTAGAAGCATTTAACGAAATTGTTCGTCCAAAAATAAAAATGCTAGAAATCGGTAAAAAAAAAAAATCGGTATTCGTAGTTGTAGTTCTTTTACATCCACTATGTTTTTTTGATATCTTAAAAAAATTTAATTTTTTGAATATAAAAAAAATGTATACTGGTACGTACCGGTATACCGAAAAAAAATCTGGGTACCGTATCGGAACCGAAAACCGAAATTCACATTTCGGTACGTACCGGTACCGGAACCTATATATTTGATTCGGGTTTAATCCCTGATTCAAAATACATTTGAAAACAAATTTTAACAATTAAAGAAACCACATAGTTTAATAATGTGAACTTTTTCCTGTGTCCAATATTAAAGAATCTAAAGTTACACTCTTTACATTTAACAACAAACATTAACATATGAATCTACGGTCTACATACCTGCAGGCAGGCGCTGGTTTTCAGTGCGTTTTCAATATACCTAGGGAAGATACCACAGAGGAGTCCAGTTTGTATTTCCAACGGCTATTTAAAACAACGTTGCCACTTCAAGCTTGTCTGTAATTCCAGTTGACGAAATTAGTGTTAACTAACGCTCACAGCTGGTGGCGATATATCGAATGCAATTACAAACTTTGTTGTTTAACCAAGCTATAAAGAAAAATGAATGAATTAATATTTTAAATTAATGTTCAAATATACAAGAGTGTGAAATCCATTTAGTATGTGCTTAAAATATACTGAAGAAATGCCAATTTTAGCGTACTAGGGAAGACCATTTTCCAGAAGGTAATTCCAAAGCCTGCTAAAGTGTCGTTTTAAATCACACAATTTCCAATGATATTTAATGAAGCTAGTCGATTTTACTAAAATCGGGGGCAAACTTCAAAATATCTAGGATTGCTTAGTTTTTTTCCCTCCTATAATCGGTAAGGTTGTAGACAAGTAGGCTACTAAATGTTTTTTTCTACTCGAATCCAAATCTAGAAATTTTTAGATTTTGTTAAAAAAAAAAAAAAAAAAATTTCCTGCCCCGACGGTTAGTTTAGACCCCACACAGAAGCAGATTTCAGGCGGTATTCAGTTTTAATCTTGGTATACATACAGGCCTTAGGCGTTGATACCTGGATCAAAGAAGTTGGTTCGTGCTCCTAACGGCTTCTGAAAACACTTCGCGGTTGCAAGTAGGTTGTTGAAATCGGTGTTGGACCAACGCGCAGAAACAGTTAGCGGTGTTATATCGAAAGGTATTTTAAATGCGATTTTACTAACACGAAAGATTTATAAATTTACGTTTTTTTTCAGATGCGAAATATATTCTGTGTATGTTGTGCTTTACACAAGTTTTAGAAACAAACTGAACAAATAGAAGTTCAACTACGAACTTGGGGCAAATTTTCTACAGAAGTTGATTCCAGGGCCTACTTGGAACAATTTTTATACGATAACCATAGCCTACTTAGTAGGTAACAACCTACTGCTGAGGGTTTACAAATGCTGAGTTATGTGCCTTTGAGCAAAATTAGTGTAGCAATGTAGCGCGATCACGAAATTCTGGAGAATATCTTGTATATGTATGAGGGCACTTGCATTGATTGGATATTGCAATTTGTTAGCTAGGTAATTTTAGGTAATATTAGCACAATAAAACGTTGACTTTTTTTTCATTATTGGCCCAGAAATATATATAGCAACCTACGTATTTTCACAGTCACTGTGACTCAAACACTGGCTCGTGCTTAAATCGTGCTCATCTCAAAAGTAATCGAATATGGTACTACTAATCCTAAGAATAATCGAACCAGAATTGAACAATCAGCTGGTTGTGAAATAGCTTAGGGCTAGATTTCCAACAACAACTTCCGCAATGGACGAATCCTCTAGACAGCACCTGGACGACTGTTTTCTGCGTGCTCCCAGCGATGCCCGCACCACGTGAGTATCTAAACGCAGCCATCTGGTGGTGGTCATCTATAGCTGAAGGATTTTTTATTCCCCCCATTTAGCAATGTGCCTGCGCCTGCCAAATCTTTGGTTGACAATAAATCGCGCAAGACGGAGCTTCATGTGTTGCGTCTTAGCGAAGAATCCCAACAGATGACCATGGATACATTACGCTCCATACATGGGCCCGATTTTAAGCTGGATGACATTAGCAAGTATAAGGATCGGGGGAGGGGAGGACATGGCATTAAGCATGCTTACTGGGAGGATCGGGGCACATTGATGGTGCAGAGCGTTCAGGGTGTCAGTTCCACAGCTGGCGGCAGCAATGGCGGCTCCGATGATGATCGATTGCGTCGCTATGCCTTGCTTAAGCTGGAGAATTATGGTTTTCAAGTCGCCCACTGCCTGGAGGCCTATGAGCATTGTCAACGTGATACCGAGGCGGCCCTGTTGCTGCTATACAAACGCTATATGCGTGTGCCCGACCAGGAGGAGTTGCCATTAGAGACGCCTAGCGAGTCGGAGCTGCTCGATATGCGTCAGGATGAAAAGGAGGCCTTGCAAAGCATCTACGATCGTGCCTATGAAGAACGAGAGCGCGATCGTGTCTGGAATTTGAAATTTAAAATTGATCACCTGCTGGCGCACAGTCCCTCGGAGGTGAGGAAGGCCAGAGAGGCGGCAGCGGCGGCTATTGCGGCCGCCCAGGCGGCTGCGCTGGAGAAGAAAAAGAAAGCCCCACAGCGGTGTCGGAACTTTGATCGTGATGGCACCTGCAAATATGGTAGCAAGTGTCGCTATGCACATGTGCCTTCTGCCCTGCAGTCCGAGCAGTCCACCACACCCAAAAGGCAGCAGGGTGGTGAGTGTGAAATAGTTGAGGTTTTTTGAACACGTTTTTCACATTTACTTTTCGCCCGTTAGAGAATCTGGATGAGAACGATAACGAGCTGTGGTTCCATGTGGAAGTACGTTTCCCCAACGGCAGTCGCTATCCATATGAGGCTCCCTATATCTACCTGAAGACCACCTGTCATGATATACCCCATGAGTTGCGCTTACGCTATGCCCGTCATTTGTATCGCGAGGCTAGAGAAATTTGTCGTGAGGGCATTCCCTGTGTATTCAGCATTTGTGATCTACTCCAGTCCAATGAGCAGTTGGCCAACAGCCTGGACACGGCCAGGTTTCCTTCGGCCAAGCGTTCGCTTTTCTATGACGAGCCCGAAGACGGTACGGGTGCTGAGGCCAATGGTGAGGGTAAACTAGAGGTGAAGCCCACGCACTATTTGCGTGGCCAGACAGCACGCAATATCGATGGTACGGGTCAGAAGAATTTGGAGGCTGCCGCCCGGGAGAATCGCCGCCTGTTGCAGCAGTTCAATGAGCGACGACGGGACGAGCGCTATCAGAAAATCATTCAGGGTCGCAAAGAGTTGCCCGCATTTGCTGAAATGGAGAGGATTCTGGCGCTAATCGACAGCTCACCTGTGGTTGTTATCTCTGGCGAGACGGGCTGCGGTAAGAGCACACAGGTGCCGCAGTTCATACTCGACAATTGGTTCTTCCAGGCCCTGCAAAAAGATGCCAAAATGCCGCATGTGGAGATCATCTGTACGCAACCGCGTCGTATTTCGGCCATTGGTGTGGCCGAGCGTGTGGCTTCCGAGCGTTTGGATCGCATTGGCCAGCTAGTGGGCTATCAGATACGTTTGGAGAATAAGGTGTCGCAGAGTACGCGCCTAAGTTTTTGCACCACCGGCATATTGCTGCGTCGCCTGGCCTCTGACCCACTGCTGGGCAGTGTCACGCATGTGATAGTCGATGAGGTACATGAACGTTCCGAGGAATCCGACTTCTTGTTGCTCATACTCAAGCAGATACTCAAGGAGCGCAAGGATTTGAAGGTCATCCTTATGTCAGCCACTTTGAATGCCGCACTCTTCTCGGACTATTTTGGTGGAGCTCCAGTATTGGATATACCCGGACGCACTTATCCGGTGCAACAGCTCTTTCTTGAGGACATACTGGAGGTGAGTGATTTTGTGATGGAATGCGATACAAAATTTTGTCGCAAGCTCAAGAAGCAGGAGCAGGAGGTGTTGCTGAACGAACTGGAATATGCCGATGTGCAGGCGACAGGTCAGGCGCCGGGCAAGAAAATCAGAGACGAGAAACTTACCCTGGCGGAGACCTATCAGCGTTATGCAGGTGAGTTTTATTTATCCACCACTTGCTATCTCCATATGCCAATCTCTTGTTTCTTTTGTTTTACAGAGTACAGTAAGACCACGTGCAAAAGTATCTACCTCATGGAACCCATGACCATCAATCCGGAACTCATTGAATCCGTGTTGAAGTACATTGTGGAGGGTGCCCATGACTGGCCACGGGAGGGCACCATTTTGATATTTCTGCCTGGTTTTCAGGAGATTCAAACCGTACATGATGCCCTTCTAGATCATTCGCTCTTCTCGCCGCGTGCAGGCAAATTTATACTGGTGCCTTTACACTCATCGCTTTCGGGTGAGGATCAGGCTTTGGTCTTTAAACGTGCGCCCGCTGGCAAGCGCAAGATTGTCTTAAGCACAAACATAGCCGAGACTTCGGTCACCATTGATGATTGTGTGTTTGTTGTGGACTGTGGCCTAATGAAGGAGAAATGCTTCGACTCGAATCGCAATATGGAATCCCTAGATCTTGTGTGGGTTTCCCGAGCGAATGCTAAGCAGCGTAAGGGTCGAGCGGGTCGTGTTATGCCCGGCATATGCATTCATTTGTATACAAGTCATCGCTTTTATCAGCATATTTTGGCCCAGCCGGTGCCAGAGATTCAGCGTGTGCCCCTCGAGCAGATTGTGTTGCGCATTAAAACCCTACAAACATTCGCCTCACGCAATACATTGGCGGTGCTGCTGGAGACTTTGGAGGCACCCTCCGAGGATAGTGTTTTGGGTGCTTTAACACGATTGCGCGATGTGGGCGCTTTAGATGCAGATGATCAGCTAACACCGTTGGGTCATCATTTGGCTGCCCTGCCCGTGGATGTGCGCATCGGCAAGTTGATGTTATATGGTGCCATTTTCCAGTGCCTGGACAGTGTGCTCACCATTGCGGCTTGCCTGAGCAATAAATCGCCATTTGTTAGTCCGTTCAATAAGCGTACCGAGGCGGATAAGTGCAAGCGTTTGTTTGCTTTGGGCAACAGTGATCATCTCACTGTGCTGCAGGCGTACCGGGTAAGGCTCTTCACTAGCTCCAAGTGATATTTAACCCTACTCTATTGTCTAAATCTTCCCTAGAAATGGCTGGATGTGGCTAAACGTGGCAATTATGCGGCCAGCCGGAATTATGCCAGCGAACATTTCCTCTCACTCAACACGCTGGAAACGATAGCGGATCTTAAGTATCAGTATCTGGAGCTGCTAGTGTCCATTGGCTTTGTACCCATCAATGTGCCACGTCGACGAAAAAACGCCAGCGATAATATACTCCAGCTAACAGGTGAGTGGAGGCCTTTCCTTTCCAATTCAACACCTCTTATCATTATTCGCTTTCAGGCTCCGAACAGAATCACAATGGGGAAAACAATCGTCTGCTCACCTCCCTGTTGTGTGCGGCTCTCTATCCCAATATTGTCAAGATTATGACACCGGAACGTGTTTACATTCAAACCGCTGGCGGTGCTGTACCCCGCGAACCGGGCCATCAGGATTTACGCTTCAAGACGCGCGGCGATGGCTACGTGCGTATTCATCCCTCGTCTGTTAACTCTCACGTGGCTGTCTTCCAGGCCCCATTTTTGGTATATCAGGAAAAAGTGCGCACGTCTTCCATTTACATACGCGATTGCTCCATGTTGCCACTGATTGCTCTTGTCCTGTTCGCTGGCAGCGATTTCAAAGTGGAACTGCATGATGGCGATTTTCTATTTCTACTCGAGAGCGGTTGGATAATATTGAAGGCACACGATCATCAGACAGCCGAAATGGTACAGTGTCTGCGTTCCGAATTGATTAAGCTGCTGGAGGAGAAGATACGTGATCCCTGCTTGAATTTGTTGCATCATAAGAATGGTTGTCGCATGATTGCCAATATTGTGCAGCTGATCAGTAAAAATAGTTGAAATTCGTCAACTGTGTGTGTGGTATAGATGCATGTATAAATGTTTCAGATGTCCCAAAAGCAATGAATAAATTCTATAAATTGTAATATACTCCGACCAAATGTAAAACTAATAATAAAAATGCAAGAATTTTAAAGATGAACAGAAGTAGCAAATACCCGCCACTTGTAAGCTAACTTGACTTAAAGGGGGAGTTGATGAACTCATTTTTCACGCTTTTTCTTAGATTCTAGTCTAAGTCTAGTCTAGTGTTTTTGGCTTAAACAGGCTGTATCACATAATCAGAATAGATGTTGGGCTATATGCTGAAATGGATAAAATAGAAATCGAACAACCGCTCTAGCTTAAGGGAGATGATTTATTTTGTAAAAATAGCCATAAATCGAGAAACGTCTGACTTCAAAAACCAATTTGGACCCATTTGCATGATCGAATATTGGGCGTTTGATTTTTTACAGAAGCATTGATATCTGCTCTGTCGAATAGGTCGGATAAATTCAGAAAATCATGCCTATTGTGACCACAAGGAATTCGTGAGGGAAAAATGTACTATAAATCCGTTTTTCCGCCATTTCTTGGAAACAAGAGCTGATGGAACAAGCAGATGAACCGATGATGCAGTTTGGTTCAGTGCACTCCATAATTATATAATCAGTTAAAGATAGAGCTGCACCAAAAAACACTGTTTCCCTGTGTAAAAAATGTAGCATTTGTATTCCCATACTGAAAATAAAACAACCATTTTTCTTATCCAATCATCTAATTGTGAACTATCTTATTTATGTTTTATTGAAAGTCCTAAAAATAATTCAAAATATTCAGATTATTTATTTAATAGATATGACATAAATGTGTTCTTGAAAATATTTTTCCCAAGGACTTTAGAGTCTGGTCATGAACGAGTCTTTTTGGATTAATGAAATTATCTCATCAAAAACTATTTTATTTTAACAGAAATTAAAAAAGATACCGGCAATTGCACGCATTTCGAATTAAAATTTGATTATATTTCTATATTAAGTGAGAAGTTTTTGAATTGCAATCGACTGCTCAAAGCCAAGTAAATGTTATTCGTACAATTTTCGCTCCATCTAAACTATTAACCAAACATATTCGTGTCCCAATCCGTTCTCATATTTTCTGTTCTTGAAATAAGACCACGTTCTCAAAAGTATACCATCCGTTCTTAATCGACGACGGATCTAAGAAAATTCGTTCTTAATATGGTTCTTGAAAGTGCACGACCCTCTTTAGCATTAAGCTTAGGCACGACATGTAAGCTGGCTACCATGGTGAAGCTGTCTAAGATGCCTGTTATATATAACAACGTGCAATAATCTCAAGTTCTCAAATCTCTGAACCAAAAAAAAAAAAAAATACTTGCATTGCTACAAATGACCTGCTTACTACGGAGGCATTTGAGATGATGATGAGAGTGTTTAAGTGATAGTGGATGGAGTCGGGTGGTCCGTTTAAAAAAACATAAATGGATGGTTCTAAAACGCACAACGTACGTTCTGAACAAAAGTGTTCCTAACTTAAGTCCACCGTTTGCCATATAAAATTTTTTTTTTTTAAACAATATCGAGATTAGCTTCTTAATGATCTTTCGCGTTTTGGATAGATTGGAAACCGTACTATAATAGTTAAAGCTAGATAATCGTGTGAGAAAAATGCTCGGCTTTCCGTTTCAAACAAATGGCAGCGCCAATGCATGAGAATGGTTCTACAGAATAGAAGCTTCAGAGGACAGATCAGAGTGCGACTTAGGGATCAAATTATGTAAATTTAATTAATGACTTTAATAGCCTTCGTAATACGAAGTTTGTATGCATTCGCAATAGCATTTGAAATCAGGGACCGTAATCATTATGAGTTTAATACTTAAGCATTATTTCTTAAGTTTTATTATTTATTTCAGAAATAATTATTATCTTTTGAGTTTTAATAATTATTGAAAACATAATTATTATTTTTAAGTTTTTTCTTAATATTCAAAAATTTGAATTATTTTTAAATTTTTATTTCTCATTCAAAAAATTATAATTTTTTTATAATTTAAAAAAAATAAAACTCAACTTAGACACAATTTTTTCTTTATAAAAGGTATTACAAAATAAAAAGAATTACAAAAAAAATGGAAGAGAATAAACTCAATTTCACATATCATCTCTACTGCTTCGCCCAAATCGTAAACATCTTTTTTTTATGACAAATAACACATGGATTCAAGGTTTTGGATCAAAGCAATTAGCTATCGTTTCATTTGTATTTTTGAGCGCTGAATTCGAATCAATCATCCCTAGTTCCCCTTGTTCAGAAGATATTTCAATAAATAAAAAAAATTTTTTTACAAGATTCAAAAATTCTTTAAAATGTTCAAAAATTTGTGTCTAAGTGCTATGGGGATCGAGATATTTGGAATTGAGTTTTATTTTTTTTTTAAATTATAAAAATCAAGCAATAATTTGTATTTTTTGAGTAATAAATAAAACTAAAAATATAATCATCATTTTTTGAATAATAAATGAAAATCAAAAAATAATGATTACTTTCTGAATAGTAAGTTAAAATGAAAAAAAATATAATTTTTGAATTAAAAAAAAAACTAACCAAAATATAATCCTTAAAATTTTTGTTTCTAAAAAATTACTCTTATAAAAATCTTGCAGGATTTGAATAGACCTGTTGCTAAGGATCATTTTGGTATTTTTCAAGCGTTTTGCAATTTTTCTTTATTACTGACTTTTGAAATTGAAAATCAAGAAATAATCATAACAACATATCCTTTATACACTGAAAAGTGATATTAATTGCGAAGTTTGTAACGCAAATATTGATTTCCGACCCCAAAACATAATTCTTGACGGACGACGAGCGGTTCATTTCCGTGTCCGTCCGTCCCGTCTGTCCCGTCGTCTTCCGCTCGTCTGTCTCTTCACGACAGTCCTCAGTTAAAGTACGGTGAATTGACGAGTCTTCTTACTGACGAACAATCGACGGCGATCGGTAACTATCTATAGCTGCCAGGACGATCGGTCTAGACATTCTGAAAAACTTTTGTTCATCGTAGGTCTAATCTTGGTATATTTAGTTTTATATGTTCCCTAATTCTGGAAAATGATCAAATCGGTCACTTGCTATAGCTGCCATAGGAACGATCGGTCGAAATCTTTGTGGAAAAACTTTTTGTTTCCATCGTAGCGTCTCCATCGTAGTATATATTTGTTTTATATGTTTCCACACAATTCTGAAAAATTTATCAAATCGGTGCTATAGCATATAGCTGCTATAAACGGACGGTCAAAAACTACTTCTAGTGAAAAACTTTTTGTTTTTATCGTAGCGTCCCCAATCTTGGTATATTTAGTTTTATATGCTTTCACATAATTTCGAAAAAATTATCAAATCGGATGACTATAGCTATAGCTGCCATAGGCCGATCGGTCGGAAAATGTGTTTTACTAACAAAAGTTTTTTTTATGGTATCAAATTTTTATTATCAATGATTTAAAAATTTTAAATATCTGATATCTATATATTTTTCCGTTAAATCGTTGAGTAAAGTTTTTCAGTGTATTAAAACTCCACATCATTAGCCCCGTTTTCTGTGTGGTTGTTTCATTTTCTTCTTTTAAACATTTTAAAAATAATTTAAATAAAAAATATATTTATACACTTGAAAAGTGTATATTAATTTTGCCCAGAAGTTTGTAACGCATAGAAATATTCATTTCCGACCCCATAAACTATATATATTCTTGATCAGGACGACGAGCTGAGTTCATTTCCGCTTGTCCGTCCGTCCGTCTGTCTGTCTGTTTCTACGCGAACTAGTCTCTCAGTTTTAAAGCTATCGAGCTGAAATTTTGCACAGAGTCTTCTTTTTACTGCACGCAACTAATATGTCGGAACCGGACGGATCGGGTGACTATATCTTATAGCTGCCATAGGAACGATCGGTCGAAAACTAAGTCTTTATGAGAAAAACTTTTTTGATTTCTATCGTAGCGTCTCCAATCGTAGTATATATTAGTTTTATATGTTTCCACACAATTCCGAAAAAATTTATCAAAATCGGATGACTATAGCATATAGCTGCCATATAAACGGTCGGTCAAAAAACTACTTCTACTGTGAAAAACTTTTTTGTTTTCCATCGTAGCGTCACTAATCTTAGAATATGTTAGTAATATATGCTTCCCCATATTTCTGAAAAAATTTATCGAAATCGGATCACTATAGCATATAGCTGCCATATAAACGGTCGTTCAAAAAACTACTTCTAGTGAGAAAAACTTTTTTGTTTTTCATCGTAGCGTCACTAATCTTGGTATATGTTAGTCTTATATGCTTTCACATAATACAGAAAAATTTATCAAAATCGGATGACTATAGCATATAGCTGCCATAGGACCGATCGGTCGGAAAATGTGTTTTACTAAGAAAAGTTTTTTTTTTTGGTATCAAATTTTAATTATCAATGATTTAAAAATTTTAAATATCTGATATCTATATCCTATATATATTTTACCGGTTAAATCACTTGGAGTAAACTGTTTCAAGTGTATTAAAACTTCGCCACAGTCGAAGTTAGCTTTGCCTTCTCGTTTTTTTTATTTTTCTTTGAAATTTGTTAAACAGTCTACTTGGTTTGTCTTAACAACAAAATGTTAATGAGTAAAAAATGTTACAAAATGAAAAATGTTTAACAGCAGCATTTAGTCATCTTTTTTCAATTTATTAATATTCATAGAAATCTGAGATTTACATAAATGATAAAGTTGTGGAATACTTCAGTTCAAGGAAATTTAGAAAAACACTTACATTTTTGGAGGTCCACCAAGGACATTTTTTACTAGAATTTTTAAATTTCTTGCTGGCAATGAAGCATTTTGTTCATACGATTAAAAGTTTTGGTGCAGTTGGTAATACCCCAAATGGTCAAAGTTGATTAAAGGCAATTGCTAGTACTAAAATAACACATAAATCGAGAACCTAGGCTGTATTTGAAAAACTGGGCATGAGGTGATATATTTAAGGATACAATTTACATGTTGAAATATCAATTTCACTTTTTTTTTTATAACATTATAATATATTAAAATTATATTGATGAAAGTTGGTCAGTGTTTGGAATTACCGAGGTAAGGTACAAGGTAATTGCCAAAAACTATACCTATAGGTAAGGTAAAAGGTATCAGTATTTTTCAGTTTCTAGGTAAACGTACTTTTGAATAAGCCCTTTAAAGCATTGTTTATCATTTAATAGTAAACAAAATGAAAATCAAAACAATGCAAGTTCATAACAAATATTCTTAGAGGCGCACATTAAGATAAGGAACTCTAAGGCTTAAAGGTTAAGGTTAAAAATATAACATTTAAGGTTTATTTAATGGCAGAATAATTTGTAATTTTTTAAATCTATTGCGATTTTTTAGTACAACTAGACTTCTAAATATTTCGTCGCCTAGACAAATAAGGTAAAATGGTATTAAATTTAATTCTGTTTAAAAAAATTCACACTTTTGACTCGGTAAATCATGATGTACTCCTATATAAACTGTGCTAAATGTATTTTCCATCCAACTATGTTTGTTGGGTAAGATCATTCCAAGCTCATCGCTCTCAACGAGTACGACTTAAATCATCTGTTTCTGATATCGTTCACATTACTTCAAGGGTTCCGCTGGGAGTCACTTCTGTCCATTGTTATTGAACCTTTTTATTAACTTAACCATTGATACATTTTTACATACCTCCGAAAAAATTATTTGGGTTTGCAGCCCTGCTTTTTACACATTTTTAATGGGTACAGGGTATTAAACTACCTACATTACCTCAAGTTTTGGCTGTGTTACTAAAAAGATTCATATGTTGTTTATAAAGTTTAAATCGTCATTTCATTACCAATCCATCTGGAATTTCATTGCCTGGTCTGTTTACTCATCCATCCATCAATTATGCACATTGGGGGCGTGGGGGGCGCTTCCATCCTCATCACTCTTCATCGCAGCACAACCTACCAATCACCAACCCAACTCATATCGATCACTTCAAAGTTGTACTATTTACTTGAACATTCATAACTTGTTCGATTTGTCCGCCTGGTGACTAGCAAAAACCCCAAAATCATCAATTACAATTCATTTGAATTTATTTAAATACACTTGGATTTGTTTTGGCACTTTTCCTCGATCGGGGGATCTCTCAGTGCCGCCGATACATCAAAGTTCCTCCTCGTATGTACTCCGAATCGTAATTAATTATGCTTATCAATGATAAGCAGCGGCAAACCTCAACTTAATGCCAGACCATGAATCAGATGCGAATTTAAATACCCGATACGTTCCCTCTCACTCTCTCTCTCTCACTCTCTCTCTTGCTATTTATCTCTCATTGAAATTTCACACTTCTTAAAGCTTATCATGTCCATTTGAAGGCTTTGCTGGTTATATTTTAGCACCTCATTCGAGCTATTTGCGTGCTCTGATTCGTGGCGACAATAATGGGTCGGCTTAGCCTAACGGTGAGTACTGAAACCTAGGGTTTGGCCTTAACGACCGTTTGAACTTCACACTGAAAAGTGATAAATTCCATTTTCTTTAAAATGGATGAAATTCTGTTATACCTCTAGTCTATACCAGAATTATAAATGACTCAACTTAGAACAATATAAATAAGTTTGAAGCACGACCTTGAAAATAAATGCTATCGCTTATCTTCCTTAAAAATGACAAACACCAAACTTTCGGAAAATTATGCAGTGCAATGGGCACGAAATGGTTCAAATATATTTACCGGTTCATTTCATTTCTTATCCTTCTTCATATATTTGTACAGATTCCCCTTTTACCTTGGTTCTTCCTTTAAGTTTTCTCATTCCTATCAGGGGCTATGTTCTAACTTTCAACATACAAAAATACGAAATAAAATAATTTTTTAAAATTTATTTTTATTGATTTAAAATTAATTGTTTATTTTTGTTAAATTAAAGCTAATATTTTTATTATTAATTGTCAAATTACAATAATATGATTTTAATAAAATAAATTTAATTATGGTTATTTTCCTGGGACCGTAAATAACGAAAAATTTTTATTTTTTCATCAAAAAAATCATTCACTTATAACTACTCTATGAGAGGAAGAAATACACTAATCCAATCCCAATCCATTTGCACCATGATTTACAAATCTACGATTTCTTTATAACTCTCAAAAATAACGATTAACATTATTTAAAAACTTAAGAAATAACGATTATTTTTTGAGCATATAAATAAAAATCTCAATTAAGAGTTATTTATGGATTTTGAAATAAAACTCACAAAATACCGATTACACAGGGCAACAGTGTTTTTGGTGCAGCCCTATCTATAACTGATTATATAAGAATGGAGTGCACTGAACAAAATTGCATCATCGTTTTTGTTCCATCAGCTCGTGTTTCCACGATATGACGGAAAAACGGATTTCTTGTAAATTTTGCCCTTTCGAATTTTCGGTGGCCACAATAGGCATGTATTTCTGAATTTATCTGGCCTATTCGAAAGAGCACATATCAATGCTTCTGTAAAAAATCAAACGCCCAAAATTCGATCATGCAAAAGGCTCCAAATTGGTCTCTGAAGTCAGACGTTTCTCGATTTATGGCAATTTTTTCAAAATAAATCGTCTCCCTTTAGCTAGAACGGTTGTTGGATTTCTATTTGACCCATTTCAGCATATAGCCCAACATCTATTCTAATTGTGTGAATTTTTTTGCATTTGTACCAGTTTATTTGGCGAAGCTACAGCCTGCTTAAGCCAAAAACACACATTTCATTTTATGGGAGGCCAACTAGATTTTTACCCCAAATTTGTATAGGAACTGTGAAGAGGCTACTTGATTCATCATAGAATTTTAGTTTTTTACAAGCAGATGCACATTTTTTATAAATTCTGTATGGAATAAAGTAGCCTTTTAACAGTTCCTATACAAATTTGGAATAGGAATCTAGTAGTCCTCCCATAAATTTAAATGTGTGTTTTTGGCTTAAGCAGGCTGTAGCTTCGCCAAATAAACTGGTAAAAATGCGAATTAATTCACATAACTAGAACATATGATTGGCTACAGGCTCAAATGGCTTAAATTTTAATACACCAACCACTTTAGCTTAAAAGGGATGATTTATTTTGTCAAAATAGCCATAAATCGAGTAATGTCTTACTTCAGAGACCAATTTGGTCCCTTTTGCATGATCGAATATTGCGCATTTGATTTTTTACAGAAGCATTGATATGTGTTCTGTCGAATAGGCCACTGAAATTCAGAAATTCATGCCTATTGTGACCACAAGAAATTCGAAAGGGCAAAATTTACAAGAAATCCGTTTTTCCGTCATATCGTGGAAACAAGAGCTGATGGAACAAAAACGATGATGCAGTTTTGTTCAGTGCACATAAATGAATCATAATTTTTGATCAACAAGGCTGCACCTCACAAAGTTGGTCATTTTGTTGCCCTGTGTTATTTATGGATCAAAAAAATTAAAATCATAAATAAGAGTTATTGAATGAGTTTTAAATATAACACATAAAATTACTTTTATTTTTTGAACATTGAAATAAAAATCACAAATAAGAGTTATTTAATGATTTTTAAATTGAGCTTAAAAAAAACGATAATTTTTTGATTAAAAAAATAAAAATCTTAAATAAAAGTTATGAAATGATTTTTATTTTTTTACTCAATATAAAAATCATTTTTAAATAATGGCTTTTATATGGGGATATATGTGGGCATTGTTGAATTAGGGTATAAACTAAAGATAGAGGAACTGGCTAAGCCAACATTTAAGAAAACAAAGGGTTACGACGTATAAGGGGGGCGGCCTACCGACGGGGATTTTGAAATTTCCTTTTTAATTCAGTAGAGTTGTTAAAAAAAACTGTTTTGGCCTCATTTTCGGTTACTTTTATGCCATGTCCAAGAAATATCACTTACGTTACGTTATTTCATGAACATCCTGCGCACGTTTTTTCCACTGGGTAGAACCTTGGGTGTCCATTCAAGAGAGATTTTAATAAAAATCTGTAAATTAAAAGCTTCACGTAATAAAATATATATATTTAAAATATATGTATGTATATTTTGTTTATTATTTTCATGTTTCAGCTGCAACGCAAAAAAGAGAATGAATTGGAATCCGATGATTGATGGAGCCCGTTGAGCACCTGCTAGACTTTAAGCGCCATGGAGTAGGTCTGTATATCGAGAAGCTTAAAGCAGTGGAAGAATTTAAAAGACTAAACCAACTGGAATAAATAGATTTTGATGGAATAAAGAAATGTTTAACACGTAGCACACAATACAAACAATAGCGGACAGACAGACATTTATTTGTAAATACTTATATACAATATATAATACGTATTTATGTATATAGAAGATAAGCGTTTCTTAGTCGATACACCGGATGTTCATCCAACACTTATCTGCATCTAAATATGAATAAGTAAATAAATCCGTTTTTATATATAAACAGAAACGAGTACATATGTACGCATCTATATAAATATATGTTCGAATTTTGAATTCCATTATAATAAAAATAGTTTTTTTTTTCAAAATATTTTGGCTTTTAGCATTCCAAGTACTAAATCCACTAAGAGGTTATACGCAGTTGGCAATTCCAAAAAATCCAAAAAAAATTTTTTTTCCATTTTCGGATTGTACATATATTTAAGTAGTATTTAAGTATATTTCAAACAAATCCGGAAAATATTTTCGAAGATATACCTATATTTGTAAGGACACTATAGAGCTACAGATACATTATCTTCTTTTACACCTGACTTTCTGACTTTACCAACTGATGTTGCTAAAGCCGTATTCAAAATTTATGAAGATCTCATCAACAAAAAATTATTGGAAAGATGTGAAGTGAATTTTACACAAAAAAATAATGAAAGTTTTAGTAAGGTTATATGGAAAATAGCTCCGAAAATCATTCTGCGAAGGAAGAATAACTTGTCGAAAACATCAATTCGACCTATAAGAAGATGCTGATGCTGCAGAGGGTATAATTTTATGGCTCTGGAATAAAAGACGCCATGTAAGTTTGCAACTGCGTATAACCTCTTAAGGGGGTCTTCTACCTTTTTCAATTTTTTTGACTTGACTTATTATTATAGCTTGGACTTTCCCCTTTCATCCCCTTTAAACCATTTTCAAATATTCGAAATAGTTTAGCAGATATATCTATTTTAGTGGAGCAATGCTCTTGCTAACGTGAGTATTTTCAACGATGTTCAAAGCGCGTTTTTCTCGAAACCACGTTTTTTGACCTGGTAGCCATGATTGGGCCAGTTCTACTGAACCGACTTTGATCAGCCATGTTGCAATCGACGCAGAATTGATGTGATTCTGGCCCGTACCTTAATCATGAAGATATACATTTTTTTACACTAAACAACAAAAAAAAGTCGAAAATTTAATATATTTTTTTTAAAAGTTTGTAAATTTAAAATAAAAACTATTTTATGATTGAGGTACGGGCCAGAATTACATCAATTCTGAACATAACCTCATTTACCGTTTTCAATTCCGATAACCTGGAGTCCCGGAATCATGGCCATTACCTCTACACCATTTTTTTTAGGCCTTAATTGGCAGACCGATAACTTGTTGAACTGCCCTCGAATTCCAACATTTTTTTTTGATTAATTAATAACACAAAACAAAAAACCAAATTGAAAAAACTCTTATAGTTTTCCCAGCAGAATTTTTTTAAAAAACACTCATTTCACTCACTCAAAAATTTGTATATGGATTCGTTCTCAAGATAGAATTTTTTTTATGTTTTTTCGAAGGACAATAATATAAAAAGTCTGTTAAGCGAGTTAGAAAATTAAGATGGAGTCAAGCAAGGTATAATAAAAATTCCAATAATCGCTTAAAGGATCATTTTCCAATCGGTTTTTATAAAAAAAAAACCTATAGCTTAATACATTTCTTGTTGCCAATATACATTCTTCAAAGATAGCTTTTTTTCAGTTAAAAATAATTTTTCTGACGATTCCTTAAAAACGGCCTTAAGCTCTAAGTTTTGATATTCGGACTCTGCGGACGGTCTTGCATGCCTGTTAAAATTAAAAAGGCAAATTTGTAGACTAATGTGGCGAGACAAAAATTAACGGTAAATTTTGATTGAAATAGAATATTAGGGTATTTTACTGAATCATCTTTCTTCAGCCTGGTGGTCAGCTTGTGCCGCTGTTTGTTGCTCCACTTAAGCGTGAGTTTTGTTGTGTTAGTATTAGTTTAGCGCTGACTGCGCTGCGACCGACCTGGGCTTCGGTTATGGTTATCCGATGTCTGTGTCGACACTCTCGAGTGCTTGTTATCAACACTATCATTGTTGTTGCTGTTGGTATTGCTGCTGCTGCTGCTGCCGCGGCTACCGTTAATGATGCCCAAAGCTTTCGCTGCTCTCCGCGTCTTGAACGAGCGTTCTTTGCAATCTGAGCAAAAAAAGTCTCGAGTCAATGGGCGGAGAGCAAAAGGCAAAGGCGATAACTCACACTGAAATCATCAAATGTCCTCCCCACAGAGTGTCCCGTCCTGATGGATGCCAAAAAGGTCACGCATGCGCACAGGATCAACCCAGTTGAGTGGGCTTGCAACTTGCAGAGATCGGGTTAAGGGGCTGGTCTACGTTGCCTGCGTTTGGACGGGGGTGGGGGGTGGCTGCCGTTTTCGTTTAAAGTTTGCGCTCTATTAGTGCCCCCCGTCGTAAAGCACTAAATCCGTAGACAAAACATTTGCGCTCAGGTTGTTGTCGTTGGCATAGCCAACGCACGTTTAGGTGTGTTTGGGTTGATCGAAGGGGGAGGGAGGAGGTGCGAGTGAAGGTGGAGGCGCGGGCTGGAATGGAGAGGAAATGCGGGCACATGCTTTGCCCCCGGTGACAAATTCAGCTGCAAAAAAATAAAAATAAAATAAAATTGAAATCAATGCGCACAGTGGTTCATTGTTGCAACGGAGAATGTAATTTGGATTAGAGCATGTGATGATGGCTCAAGTAATTGTAAGTTAATAAGAAATTAACCATATTTAAACATAATTCATGGACAAAAAATTAACAGAAAAAAAAGGATAAAACAAGAAGGCAATGGTAGCGTTCTGAAACTCAGGTGGAAACTATGATGGATCGTTAAATAATGATAATTACTATAATTGTCCAAAAGGTCCTAAAAATCTATCTACAAAACTGTGGGAGACATGATGTTTTTATTTAAATTGCAAATTACACTTTTTAAAATAACAACAAAAATTAAATACCCCTATTTTTCAAAATTACCCCTTATTTTTCAATTTTTAATAATAATATTGAATAATAACATTTCATCATTTTTAATGAGGTTATATTTTGAGAATTAATTACTTTCATGTAGGATAACAATTTACCAAAGTATAAAGCCAATCCCATAACTTTCAATTTTTGACTGGGACGTTTAAGGAAGAATGCCCCATATACGACAAAAATTTCTATAAAAATAGAAATAATTATCGGAAATTTATCCTTCGATCAATACCCGAAGAATAAGAAGGTTGCTGAAAATTTTAGATCGATCGGTTCACAATATTTAACATCTAGTGATCACCGACTTTAAATACACAGTTTTGAGAAAAAAGTGTTTAAAGTTCAAGAAATAGTTTACACATTGTTAAAACTTGATTTTTTTTTCAACTTACTTGGTGACGTTTTTTCTTTCGAATGATATCTCATTTTTCCATCAACTGTGCATTTTTTTGTATAAAATCACCTTCACATCTTTTCAATAAATTTTCTTTGAAGAAATTTTCATAAATTTGTAATACGGCTTTAGAAAAATCAGTTGGTAAAGTCAGATAGTCATGTTTGGAAGAAAATAATGTGTCTGTAGCCCTAAAGCGTTCTTACAAATATGGGTATATCTCCGAAAATATTTACCGGATCTGTTTGAAATTTTCAAGGAATATTCCTATATTTATGTACATTCTAAAAAGGCAAAACCCTTTTGGACGTTTTGAAAATTCGAACTGCGTATAACCCCTTATACATATCAATATCAGATAGTATTTTACCTCGATCGTCCAGTGGTTTAGGAGTTATCTAATGCTACATATGGGCAGCCCACATAGGAAGAAAGCCCTTGTGTTAGGTTTCATTTAGATAGCTTTAAAACTAGAGGAGTAGATAGCAAAGAAACCGCAGACGGACAAACAGGCATGGCTATATCAACTAAGCTCGTCACGCTGATCAAGAATATATATACTTTATGGGATCGGAGACGCTTTTTTCTTAGCGTTACAGACATTTGAAAAATTTTATCTAACCCTATATAATGACGAAAGGTTTAGGGTGGCTGATGAATGCTGTAACCAATGAATAAGTAATCGCTTTTTTAAAGATCAAGTCCTTCAAAAGCAGATACAAAAAAAATATAGTTTTAAAGTAAGCAATAGGTTAAGGCTGAAGAATTTCCTAAGCTAAATGTGCTTATTTATAAATTAAATCCGAAATTCGAAAATCGTTCAAAAGTACAGATAACTGGCTTTTGAGAAAACACAACTCTTGTCCCACTGTAACGACGCATTCAATTGGTAGCAACGTACTACTCGAATATCTCTTGTTATTACGATCACGGTCAGGCAGAGGGGGTGTAGGGGTAGGGGGTAAAGAGGCCGTTGTGTTTTGGGGGTAGGAGGTAGGGCTAAAAAAAAATTGCTCGCGATTTTCGTAGTTGTCTTTAAACGATCGTCATCGACAACGTTTACACACACCGACTTTAGTTTAGTAGCAAGGCGCCAGACAGCAGACACTAGCGCGTCGGCCTGGGGATGTGGAAAGCGGTGCGAAAAGGCGGGTGGGTGGGTGGTGGTAGTTGACACAAACCACTCACTCAAAGTGAGTCTTTTTTCCTCCGTCCCCCCCTGCAATCCACGCGTTCTGACACATTCGCGCACACTCAAAGCGTTGACGTTGCGTCGCGGTGCCTTCTTGAGTGATTTCGTGCTGTCGTCGGGCGTTTGAAGCTCGTCAGCTCAAAGTGAGTGAGCGCGGGATTAGAGATCTCACACATTTAGCACCGGCAGTTAAAGGAGTTGCCGGAACAGTTAGTTGATGCCCGTCCGAGTGGGTGAGTCCGTCGTGTGCTAGTGCGCTGTTCGGTTTTTTTTTTCCTTTCTTCGATCATCTGACAGCGCGTCCGGAATTGAACTGAATCGCCGGGCATACGTATGCCCCGGATAGAACCGTAGGCGCCGCACCCGGCTAAAGCAGCGCTGCTGCCGAGCAGCCGCGACTGAGCAGCTAAGGCAAAAAGAGCGAGAGAGACACAGACGTGAGCTTGGAGCATTTTGATTTAAATCAACGGTCAGAGACGCCACCGTCAACAAAAAGTGTCAACCCGTCGCCTGCAGCGCTTCAATTGAGTGTGGGCCGTATAACGGTAACGGTCCTGCAAACGCGATCGCTCCGCACAGTATACTTCTCGGTACGACAAAAGTAACGGGAAAAAAAATAACGGTGCAAAGAATTTGTGTGAAAAGTGGAAGGTTTTTTTTTTTTTGTTAATTTTATTTTTATTTTTTAACTTGTGTGAGTAAACGAATTCCTGACAGAAAGCACGCAAATTGTTTAACCCTCACTTTCGATTATATGGAATCGCGTTCCACTTACCTACAATGTGGGTAAACAATGACATTATCGGGAATTGGTCTAGTGGTCACTTCAACGACCTGCACCATCTTATCAGAGTGCAAAAACAAGAGCAAATTGCGATCGAACAGTCGATTTTCATTTCTCCGTCATACGGAAGTGATTACATTGATACTTAACCATCCCACCCCCTACCCATCCCCCAATTATCGGTGCGATCTTATTGAAATGTGTGTGTGTGTGTGCTCCCATTTAGATTGTATAGAGTTTCAGGTCAGGTGAATGAATGCATTTAATTGGCGGTATTGTTTCATATATACGCAAAATACCGTTAAACCGTTATCAATCAATCGACTGATAAGTAGACAAAACCCCTGGGACTTCAGCTTCATCCATCATAAGGATCACTTTTTGATGATCCCCTCCAATCGCCAGTGTATAACTTCTTCCTCTTGTCACAAATTCCCCGAACACATTTTTGTTTTTAATTGTCGTTGTAATTTGTCTACCTTTCGTGTTATCAGTAGACGAGACCCAAAGACATTAATAGATCAAAACATAATTAATCATCTCGGGTTTTTTTTTTGTAAAACAATGTCTTCTCATTAGAAGACAGGTGAATAGTGGGTGAAGCCAGCACAAAGGTTGCAATTCTTAAGCTTGCAGTGGAAGGGCGCTGCGTCATTTGCGAGGGCAGTGAGAAAAGTCCCACATTCTACGGGGTCTAAGAATTAGGGATATTCAAACTTTGACAAGGCTCTCCGGATATAATGGTTTATCTATATTCATTAATTGTGTTCAGTAGAATGGTACAAGTTCAAAAACAGTGAATTTTCATAATAAGTCCGAATGTTTTCCAAACGCTCTGGAAGCGTGAACTTGTTTATGATTCAATGGCAAATCCGATGACAATTGATAAATTATGGGTCGCATTGTATTGTAATGTATAAATATTATACAAATATAAATACTGACCTTTATCTGAATCAAAGCACTCGGAATTGCTTATATACGGATTTTGGGATGCTCCGAACCAAACTTTCTTAAATTAAAGGGGGAAAGTGTTTCACAAAAAATACTTTTTTCTTTCCATACCTGCCTTGTTACCTTAAGCACAAAAACCAAACTTTGTGTATGGTTCTTCCATATTGTAATTCATCTTAGTTTGCATAAAAAACATTGTGGTTTGACAAAGTTATTTAATGTGGAAACCAGACTTGACTGTGTAAACATAAGTCGAATTGCACTGTCGAATTTTCCCCACACCGACTTTGGCAATGAAAAAAAAATCGTGTCTGTTATCAAGATATTATCGATATTTTTTTCGATTTTTAAAAAGGTTCCTCCTCTTAAAATCTTATAACTTATTTTTGTTTGCTCCGATTTAAAAGTTCTACAAAAAATTATAGAGAAAAACTTGGTCAAATATTTTGAATTCAAACAAAAATGTTATAGGGCGAGAGAATTTATTCATAAAACATTTTATGGGCTCAAATAAAAATTAATCATATTTTTTTTAGTAATTTGAAAACTTTATCACTTACTTTATGTGTAAATGCATTAACATAAACAAAAATTTTATATTTTTTAATTTGAGAGTAAAGAAAATTAAACTGTCTTTAAAAAACCTTCAAACGCAAAAATTGTATATTAAATGGCTTTTTTATTCAGATTTTAGTGAAAAAAAGAAAAATTATAATTTTTATTCGGAGGCAGCTGTGCCTGTTTTTTCGACCCATTTTTAACACTAGTTTACAAAATTTAAAACTCAAAAAGACCCATTGAATCTGATATTTTTTGTTCTTTTGAAGTTTGGAATGCAGAACTCAAAAATGAAGTTTAAAAATGTTTGTATGGACACGTTTTTGAGATCGATTTTTTTTCGGTAGGTACCCTTACGTTTTAAGCCATATCTCAAGTTAGAAACTTTAGATGGAGTCAAGCAAGGTATAAATTCAGTGGTTATACAATTTTTAATATTCTAGTCTAAAGACATTTTCCAATCGGTTCAGTAGTTTAAATTCTACAATGAAAATTTTTTTCGAAAAATGTATTTTTTCCTTAAAAACGAGTAAAAATTTTAATAAATCTGGAAAAGGTTGAAACGGATAAAAATAAATTGTTTTTTCTTGTTCTTATGAATAGCATTTTTACAAAAAAGATAGGGTATTTATAAATAATATCTATGGATAAATATAGGAGTTGTGAGCAATTGAGTCCAAGTACTAACAGTCAAATTTTAGTGTTTTTTGTGTTTATTAGAAAATATTTTGACTTTTCTTTGGCTTTGCTCTTGAGTTTTTTCTGTGATCTGGCTTCTTTTTGAACTCGTACTTTGAGCAAAAAACAAATTTGTTTTATAATCACACGTAAAAAAGTTAAATTTGACTCTAGTACTTTCAGCCAATTGCTCACAACTTCTCTATTTATCCATAGATTTTTGTCTCCAATATCTTATTTTCTTCGTAAAAGTGCAATTCGTAAGTGTAAAAGAAAAAACAATTTGTTAATTTTAATATTTAACCGTTAATAGATTTTCAGGAAAACAAATTTGCACGTTATTCAAAATATTTCTGCTTCTAGTAGTTTGAACCTACTAAACCGATTGGAAAATGTGCTTCAACTAGATTATTCAAAATTGTATACCCTTTTAACTTATACCTTGCTTGACTCCATCTAAAGTTTCTAACTTAAAATGTAAGGGTACCTACGAAAAAAATAACAAAAGTTCTAACTCAAAAGCGAATCCTTACAAGAATTGAAGAATCTAATTTTTGAGTAAGGCAGTCCAAAATACATTATAAAAAAAATAACGGCTTCAATGGGTCTTTTTGGCTGTAAACTAGTGTAATTAGAACAGATTAAAACAATTCACCCTAATGCATATACTCAACCTTATTCTGATATCGCCACGAAAAATAAGTCAAATGCCTTGTTATCGAGATATTATCGACTTTTTCAAATTTTTCGTACTCATTCAACAAATTGCTAAGGTGAGAAATTGAAATGCAATGGTTTCAAATAAAACAATTTTTTTCACATTTTGCAAGCGTAGTGAGAAACTATCTAGAAATATTGAAATGACAGACGCCATATTCTCCTGACATTGCACCTTCATCCTAGCTTATTTTCTCATTTTGGTCTTAGGTTAGATTAGGTTGCCTTGGTCGAAGTGGAATACTCAATTTCTGTTTAGCCTCCTTATCTTCTGCAGCTTCTGCACAATTTGGTCGAAATCGTGGAATTATATCATATAGAAGCCGTAGGTCCGATCGGTCGTAAAATGGGTATAAATTAGAAAACCCTTTTTATTTTCAATGATAGCTTTCTTGAACTCAGCAATTGTGAATATCAAACTTTTCTGAACATAACAGCAGCTTTAAAACTGAAAGCCTAATTTGCGCAAATGATTATTTCTTTGTTATGCAAACTTCAGCGCAAAATATAAATATACACTTTGCAAAGTGTATCAAATGCGTATTTTAATTTGTATACCAATGTATTTTTTTTATCACGTTGGATTGATGTTTGAAAATCTTGACCCTTACACGATCTTTAGAATCAAATTCCAAGAAGCTAAGACGATGATACAATAACAAAATTGGTCCCAACCCGAATCCAGAAAGGATAAGACAAAATATTGTATAAATGACGGCCTAATACCTGCTTTCGTTTTTGTTTGATCGTTTGGAATATATAAAACGAACATATTTATTTCTATTTGTTTACAGTTTCTGGTCCATTAAAAGGTAAATAGTTTACTCTAGAGATGGACTAGGGATTGCGGGATCGGTGCAGGACGGGGTTGTATTTGAAATTCCGGATCGTGGGACGGGTCAGGATTGAATTTAAAATTTGGGTTCGGGATCGGGCACATCCCGCTAAAATTTTGTATTTAATTTTTAATAGCGAAAACTCGAATTTAATTTTTGTATTTGTATCATTTTAATGGGATAAGATTTGAATAGTGCTTTAAGCCTTGATCGATTTTGACGATGATGCAGTTTCATTATAATATTAGAGGAATTTAAGCCGCCCCTCGGTTGGAATTGCATCACCTACCCAGCCCAATTGTCGCGAGATAGGGAAAACAATATGTTCAAAATATTTTAGATACTAAAACCTACTTTCAGTCTTTCAATACCATTTTGCAGATAGTCTTAACCATTTATTGCTCGGTCACCTAATATGGTCGATCACTTACTTGCCTTTCATTATTTTGTATTAAATGAAGAATAGAATCTAGTTCCTCATTTAAATGCTAGTGAAATTTATTAGTTTAGATTGGGATAACGTCTTCTTTATTGTAATTTAAGTCGAATTTCATGATTCTCCTTTTAAGTAGTTTGTGGTGATCGTAGACCAAAGGTTGCCATGAATCTGAAATCCACTAGATTGAATACTTTTTCCTAATCAGGTGTCTCTTCTTTAAAACAATGACTAGAGATCATTAGTTTCAATCAACCTCTCTAGACTACAATGTATGCATTGTTTATCGAGTCATTTATTTCTGGGACTACCCTCGTACATACAGAAAAACGTTGCCTCTGACTCGCTTGTCTATGATTATTTACTAAACGTGCTATTTCGTTATTGATTATACGACTATTTAGCGTTGGTTATATGTAAATATTTTTTATTTATTAATATTTTTGTTCCACATAATATAAGTATATTGCAATATTAGTATATAGAAAGCTCTGCACGTAACTTAAGCTACTGTTGCTGCTGAGGTCAGCACCTGATGATGACGAAAAAGACAGGTTCACATCACATTTCGCGCCGATCAGTTGTATCCTTCTAACCGCCAAATCGTGCTCCAATTTTTCGTTTCTTTTCCATTCGAGAGTCAGTTGGTTATCAATTAGTAACCTTTATATGGCCATATTAAATGTTCTGTTGTCTACAAAAATTAACCAACTTGACGTCAAATATTGATTAAATTAATTTACATGATCATTGAAATTTGTTTGATCATTTACGTTTCGTTTTCGTTTTTATTTTTTGAAATTTTAATTTTTGATTACGGCTGTATATTGGCGTGTGGGTGACTAAAGGTATACTTTTCAGACAAGTTGAAGGTTTCTTTCGAAGGATCAGTATTGATGAAAAACAAAGACTTGTAAAAAGTTGTATGAAATTTATGGTGATGGTGCTCTAAACAAAGGCAGTACCAATGATAAAAGTGCTGAATTTATCAACTTTTCCACAATTTGAACAAAAATGAGCTGTTGAAGTTCTACTTTGTGGTATTAGTACACTGAGGGAAAAACTCAAGTCGGGTTAATTTTACGTTTTTAGAAAGAAAAGCAACTCAACTGTGAACTAAATTTGGCTCATTTCGGAACAACAATTATTTGGTATAATTTGGGCTGTTTCGGGATAGATACATCTCAATGAATTGGGCATAATATTAACAGGCGCTGATAAGCTGCATATTTTGGTTAATTTAAGACCTTCAGAAAAAGTTTTTATTGTCAACTTTGCGTAGTCTGGTCTGGGAATCGATCTCGGGATTCAAATGGCGTCTTATCGCACCGCGCCATCGCAAACACTTGTTGCCACACGTCTAAGATGCGGTGGTTGAGTGCAATTGTGCATATTTCATACACTAGTAGAAATTTTTTACTTACATTTGTTTTCTTAAGTTGAGTTCACGGCAACTTATTTTCTGTACAGGTTTTTCCCCTTTGTGTACTTTTACTTTATTATCAGTAAATAATTTTAAATAATAAAGTTATACCACCTAATTTTCCCAGATCTATCACTCCTCAGGGTTGATCCTCAAGCTTTAAAAATGCGTAAAACTTTAATACAAATCTTAATGATCTCAAATCCTAGATCCATTTGGTTTCTTTAATTGTTTTCAGCTTTATTGGATTAAAAACGAAGTTCAGTTAAATATTATTTGATATCAAATGGATAAAAACAAAGGTAATATCTAGTCCTAATCGATAACGAAAAAATACATATGATCATAAAAAAAATATTCTTTTTTCTGTGCACTTTTTTCGGAAATCTGTTCGCCTTTAATGTTTTACAGCTCAAAAGGGTCTGTCTATCTAATAATAATTGCACATGTTAGTGTATTCTTTTGTATCATACTTGGGCTTATACTCATGAACTGTTTATTGCCCTACTAGACTCTATAATGCCCTATCGTACAGTCGTTTTTTCAACAATGGTTCTTGAGGAAAACGAGAGCGTAAGTTAAAGTTGGCCCTATTTAAAAAATCTATTATTAAATCAAAAAATTTTTAAAAAAAATTTAATGACATAAAATGTTAAAAATATAATGAAGAAAAAAAAGGAAAAAAGATTAAATTTGTATATCTCCGCTATATACAATATTATCCGATATTTTTAAAAATTCCACACCAACGGTTCGAATCAGTTTGGTTCAAAACCGGGTTGGAGCCCTGGTTTAAGGTGTCTGTTTGTAATTTATGTTTAATTTTTTTAATTTTCTGTAAGAAGTGGTAGTAAATCTCCCTTATAGACTTTTTTCTTAGTAAGCGAAAGTTACCAAAGTAATTTGCTCCAATTATACATAAGAAGAAAAAAATTGTTAACGTTTGCCTACAAAAATAAATAACCGGGAAACAAACGCCTTTTGTAAAAGGGGCATAAATGTATCATAAGCCAGTACGTTCTTGTCCCCTATTTACCGTTCGCGTTTTTCTCGTTCAGATTATTCCCTTTTACTAAATGAATAAATTCGAACTTAAGAGGGTCTTCTTCCTTTGCATAGAGTTTTTTAAGTGTTTCTGGAGAGAAAACCGTAAGAAATATATCATTGACCTGTGAGCACGTTCTTCTGCTGAACACGGCCATTAAGTTAACTGTCCAAGATATGGCGCATATACTAAGGATGCAAACTACTCGGAAATAAGGAGTGGTTCGGTTCTGTGGTTCACAGAGATTTTAAACCACCGGTTCGGTGGTATGGCTTTTGTTACAATCCGAATCCCGATTTAGGTTCGGTTGACTGGTCCACGGTTTATATATTATCAGGCCTAATTTTATTTTCGAATTTCCGAACTTTCGAAAATAAAACTTAAGACATTTAGTATATATTTTTGAAATGGATCATTTAAATTAGGTCTGCAAGCCCAAATAATTTTTGAGGAGGTCCGGATCGCGGGCTCGAACTAAAATTTACCAATGGTTAAGGCTCAGAAACTTGAGGTTTAAGGTTTTTGTTGTAAGGTTTTGATTCAATTCAAACAAATATTCCGAATTACTTAATTTTTGTTAAATTTAACATGCGATTCCATTTATTTTAATCTAAATTTATAAGCAGAGTTTCTTTGAGTAATTTTCGGTCTATTCTTCCAATTTTTCTAAGACAATATTAATTTTAGGGTTGCTAAAGGCTGCTTAACTAAGACTTGAAACTTTTGCTAAACCGAACAGAAATTTTAGTTCGGAACATGATCAGGTTGAACTATTTTTTTCACAAGAGGTTTGGTTCAAGGTTCGGTTGACAGTAAAGGAAAAATCGGAATTCCAGGTTCGAACCGGTTTGCAGTCCTGATTCAAATAACTGTGATTTTCAATACCGCCCATAAAATCCAATATGGCCTTGGTGAGCTGATCTTATTATAAAAAGACAGATGTAAAAGCACCGTCTATAGTGCATATATCCTTAGAATTTCGAAAACGGTGCGTTTCAATTGGATTTCCAGCTACAATGGCTAGCAAAAGTAAGCGTCAGTCGATACTTTGAACTAAAAGAACACGTAACTAATATTTCTATAATCGTTAAATAGAGAACTTGGAGGTACTCTGCAAGGGCTAAGATTGATTAATGAGGAAACACTACCAATACCTAACCAAAATTTTAAATTTTTCAAGTTTAATATCGTTTTACATGGCACATGGTCTAGTTTATTTTAAAAATGTCTATTCAGGTTTCGGTTCTTGCCCTTTGAAACCTCTCATAAAAACTGTTCCCAGGGTTGGGTTCCGAACAGATTTTAACCTCTTACGAATACAGTAGATGCATTCATACTGGTATGTTTGCATTTCCTGAAACACTTTTGCCCAATTCTCCACCCACCCATCCACTCACTCACTCATCACATTTTTTCGTCAGAATTTTCCATTTCATAGAATTTCAGGGCAAGCCCAGAAAAAAAAATCAGCAAGCAAACGAAATAGCGTCATCAAATATGTTTGTTTAAAATAAATAACAAATAAAATAAAATCAAATACCAAAATACAATAAAATGACAAAAAAAAAAGTCGAACGCTCCCCAAAGTCGATTTTGTTTGTTAAATGAATTGGTTGTGGTTTTTTTTTTTTTTTTTTTTTTGTAGAGCCCAAAACTACTTCATCGATAGATAATTTAATAGAAAATGATAATTATAAATGAAATCACTTGAGTTGCGAATAAGAAGACGCGATATCGTACCTCCGGTGATTCCTGTGGCGTCTGGGGCCTAAAGTCCACCGAAACGAACTACCTCAATGTGTACTAATTAAGGCGCAACAACAAGCAATTATCTTTATGTTATTATTGCTATTGTTGTTGTACGAAATCGAATCGCAAGAAGTCAGTACCATTGTCGTGGCTGACTAAGATTGAGAGGGGTAGGGGAAGGGGTAGGGGTAGGGGTAGGGGTAGCAGAAGTTTTGCATTTGCCATTGCTAATTGAATGCCACCAAAGGCGGTACATTTCCCCAGTCACACCCACACCCCCAAAAACCCATCTCCGTCAAAGATAGTGAGACACACACACACACACACACACTCAAGCAGATAACCAGAGAGATGTCTAATGTTGCTAATCGTTAGCGTACTACTTTGCACCGCTTCGTCTTACGTACAAATTAGCAGTAATACGCCTGGGCGATATGATTAGAAGTGTCAATAGGTGTTAGCTTTTGGAGCAGAAACGTCTCCAAATGACGTAGCCGTCAAAATTCTCAACAAATCCCCATAATGACGTCGACGACAAAGAGACAAACATGTTAGTACCCATAAGACCCAACCGATTTCAGGTAGCGCGCCTATCTTATATATTTAAACAACAACTAAACCATTTGGGCTAGCCGAACAACACACACTTGAGTAATCGTAATCAAGCTTCGATTAGTAGAGCGATACAATTATAAATAATGGCCCCGTAGAATAGACAACCCAACTAAGAAGCAGTGCAACTTCACGATCGTTCAAATACCGGCGTGGGCCCCAAAAAACAATTTGCGTGCTTTTACTGTGTGTGCGGGGGTGTGAAACAGTTTGAAAATGTTGTTTCGTCCTTTCAGTGAAGCGACAAGTTCGAGCATGTCGCCCAATCGTTGGATACTACTGCTCATCTTCTACATTTCATATTTAATGTTCGGTGCGGCCATCTACTACCACATCGAGCATGGCGAGGAGAAGGAAGCACGAGCCGATGAACTTAAGGAACGCATTGAGATCAATGGTAAATCCCCTAGACTTAGAAACAATTTACTAATAAACAGGATTTGATCAATTTCCATCCAGGGAAAGACACGAAAGATTTCGAAGCATATTTTCTAGACAACACGGTAGTTTACATGTTTGGAAAATGTTTGCAGTTTCCATGTCCTTTCTCTCTATCTCACTTTGTATATACATATAACTTATACCAGATAGCCTTTAAAGCAGAGTTTGTTCACCATAGCGACTGACTGACAAAAATATTCGGCAAATCACACAAACACAAGCCGAACGCTTGCCGAGCCATTCGCCCAGAGTGTAAACAAATCATCAAAGCCACTCGCTGGCCAGCGTTCGATGAAGTAGTTCAGAGCCGCCTTGCGTCGCATTATACTCGCCCACCAATACACTTCTGCCTCACTATTGTTTACAAACGCTGACGTTTTTGAGATCAGACGCACATTTCTATATCGACTCGGCTGTTAATGCTGATTAAAAATAGTTATATTTCCTACTGACTGTCAAAAAAAATTTCCGCTTTTAAGTACAAAATATTATTACTGTGGTGTGTACAACAACACAGATTTATCAGTCTATCATTAAACAGCATTATTTTACGCCGAATCCACTTTTAATGACTTCCACTGATGCACTTAAGCAATAATTAATCGCCATCTTTTGTCCTTCGATCGTATAGATAAATACGGGTTTGAGTGCAATCGCTCTATCGCCGACGAGAGACTGTCGAAATACTAACGAAATCTCGTGCAGCGTTAGTGATTGACCCCCATAAATGTATTTCACTAGTTCGTGCAATCTAATATTATCATGCGTACTCGAGGGTTGTTCATTATGAATCAATGAGCTGATTAACGGTGGTAAAACTATTGGCTATTGATATATATGTAGTAGGGTTAGATCATATAGCTCTTATATTGCGCCTATACTAGATCCTAAAACGGAATTATTACATTTGGGTATGAAAATGTAAGTGGAACAGAAAAAATCCTGGATAACTTAAACACACTTCAATTATTTTTTCATGCTGTATCCATCAAGTTACTAGCAATTTGTTTAAAAATCTACTATAATTAAAAATAAGAGTTCTTAAAAGACCGTTGTACATTTAAAAACTGTTGGGTATTCAAATGTTGACCATTTTGTTATCTTTTTTTTATGACTAACTATTAAAAAGTAGACAGCAAAAAAAATTTGCCCTGTAGTTCATTCAATACCTTCAATCCAATTTTTGTGGGAGGCTGATCTTGAATCTGAACACAGATTTCATAAAATTTAATATACCAGATTTGATAAGACTAACAATATTTTTTAAGTGCTCCGATTTTGCAACAATTTGCCACCTAAGGGTATTTTGAGATTCTCAGCTCAATCTGAACGCAGAATATTAAAATGTAATGTGACAGATCCGAAAACGAACTTTTAAAATAAAAGTCAGATTTTGCCCAAATTTAGAGGACACTGGTCCCGATACTTGGTATAAAACGGATGGTTCATTTTGAGGTACTTTTTTTTGCGATCGGAACGGAGTTGAAGCGAATTGATAATTTGAGGTCGGGATCTGCACAGGACGGTATTAAGTTGAATATTTAAAATTGGGCGGGGACATTATAAAATTTAATATTAAGGGGTTCGGGTTCGCGAACCAATTGCATTATTTTTTCTCGTTACCATTTCTAGTATTTGGTTAATCGAAGCCACTTAAAGTAGTCCAAAATTGTAAGTGTGAATTAAAATTGGAAAACTATAAAAGTTAGAGCTACCAATGTGCACGTAGATAGGTGTATAGTGTAAGGCTGATGTAATTCTGATGTAATGCTGATGCAATTCTGATCTAATTCTAATGTTATTCTGATGTATTTGTGGTCCGTACCTTAATCACAAGGAGAAAAAATTGTGTACTACCTTTTTTACACTAAACTACAAAAAAAAATCTCAAAATCGAATTTTATCCGTTACTCGTAGAGCAAAAAGGGTATACTAATTTCGTGCAACAGACAGAAGGAATCATCTCCGACCCCATAAAGTATATATATATTCTTAATCAGCATCAATAGCGGAGTTGTTCTAGCCTTGTCCGTCCGTATGAACTCCTAGATCTTAGGGACTTTAAAAGCTAGAGCTACCACTTTTTCAGTGTAGACTCATATTGTTAGCAAGTAGATCAAGTTTGTTTAAAATTTTTTAAAATCAAATAGAAAGAGCTATTATGGTTTTCTCTCCAGACTTAAAAAAAATTAACGTTTATGAAACCATCTTAATGAGAAAACTCTGCAATTATAAATTAATATTTATTATATGCTTTCATAATGTTCTGCAAAATTTGGTCAAAATCGGATGACTATATTCTATAGCTGACATAGTCGGTCGGAAAATGGGTCTTTGTGATTAAGCGTTCTTAAAATCAAGAGTATGTACTTGATTAGCACCAACAGCCGAGTCGATTTAGCTATGTCTTTCTGTCTGTTCCTATGATCGCAGATATCTCAGAGATGTTAAGAGCTAGAGGTTTGAAGTGCATGAAACGTAAACTCCTTTTATTTGCAGGTATAATTAGTTTATTTATTTTTATTTATCGATTCTCCAAGTATGGTAACGATCAGATGAACGATAGTCGAGTTATAAGCAAATCAAATAATTACGCTGGGCAGCACTGACGCCAACAGTGATGGGCAGCACTCACTCAGTTCGTGTGGCCCCAGACTTAAACAATTTTAGTTATATACAAACTTTGGCACTTTCAGAGTATATTACAGTCGGGCTTGATTGACTTTCTTACTTGCCTAAAATACGCCACAATTACTTATTTTTTTGCCAAAATTTGAGATTTTTTCGATTTTTTTCAGACACATTGATCAAATATTTATTCTAAAAAATGAATAATTTTATAAGCAAAACGATTTCAATTCAATTACCGTGATTACCTTTTCTGGCTTTCAAAGTGTAGATAAAATTAATTAATGCTTAGTTTGGTCTCAATAGATTCTTATATTTTCAATCAATTGTTTAGATTTCCACCATAATTATATGTGATATAGTCAATGGATGAGTAAAGGTAGTAATTTCAAAATTATTTAAGCTCAAAACGGAAAAATTAAAATGACTAGAGATGGACCAAATTTGAACAAAATTAATCAACTATGCATAAACATTTTTCGGATATATTTAGACTTATGAAAGTCTCTCTTTCTATTACCAGTTTTGCTTTATAAATTTCAACTATCAATGTTATTAAATAAATAAAAAAAAATAAATAAAATAAATTATCTAGTTTTCTTTTTATCTTTCATCAGGTTCATTACACCCTACTTAAACCCCCCCAGTTGTCTGACCAGCCCCCTCCTCCTATCCATTTATTTACTCATAAACTGTCGCTAACTGCAGCCTGCAATCATTCAATAAAGAAACCTTAAGCCTTAAGCAAATCACAGCAATTTGAGAGCTGTAATCTTTTAACGAATTGCATAATTCAATCATGACATGATGTCAACAAAAGGGATCTGGACGGGTACTCATCATCATCATCATCTCATCAACACCCGCAACGGGGTCCAATTGCCGGCAATTCACGATAGGCAAGTGCACTTGCTTCATGCTGGAAATGTCCCTCAACTGACGCTATTCGCCTTGATTGCTGGCAATTTGTACACACAAGTCTCCGATTATGATCACAAATTATATTCGTTAATCTTCAGAGTGCCTGAGGGAGCACATTTTGATTATCCAATTGAATTAATGTCCTCTCCTTTGACTTTGTCCAATCTGTCCTCCTCCCCACTTATCGTTATTTGGAAATGTTATTACCTGTGAAATGCCATCATCACATGTTTGTGGACACTTGAAAGTCATAGTCTTAGGTGCTTGTCCAAAGTTGTCAAGTGTATCAGAGATTAAAGTGATATTGTCCAGTGACTTTGTGTTGGACAGGGCAGGTATGTGGAAGGTATTAGTCACCTAAGACCCACAAATACCCCCAGTACAAGCCAGAGCTTAGGGCAACTACTGTATGTACGTGTGTGTGTGTGTGTGTGTTTGGTTACAATACCTTGACAGTTCGTTTACCCATTTTTTGCGATCGTAATCGATTCGCATCCGTTCCACGTCTTGGGTCGATGATGGCTAATTAGAGTGTTTATAGGTTTATTTATTTGTTAAATTAGCACATTTTATGTGCTATTTAAAATCGGATTTATTGCAATTGAAGTGGCATAATTATAAATACGCGATATCGATTTAGCATCGATATATACTATGTAGGTATGTGCGTATGTCTGTGTTTAGTGCAAATAGCAATCACGTCTCCCGTAGACTTGTAAAGTCATAAAGCTCACACTTTTGCTAAAGTTACGCACGTTTTGGAAAAGAAGTGAAATGTATATGCCCACATACACAGGGAGAAAAATCCCCGGTTCTTAAAAGGGGGGCTAGATTGGTAGGACTAAAAACAGTTTCTTCAAACCGAACCTTATAACTTAATGAACTCCCGAACCTGACCAACGCTTTTTGGAAAAAAGTTTGGTTCCCTAAATTCCCTTAAGCTATTTTTTTGACAAAATACAAACTTATTGCCAAAAGTTCAGTATTAAGTCCATCATATCTGAAATTTAGCGAAAATAGCGACGAATTTGTTTCAACAATCTCATATAATACATAATTAATCCAATATATACATATTACTTCAATGCGTTGAAAACTTCTGTGCAAAATTAATATACACATTATACTTACGCATAATGAAGGATAATTTAGCAACCCTTCTGCAAAATATTAGGATGTGGCTCAAGTTAACAACAAAGGCCTCTTTTCAGATGACATAACACTTATTTTGGATCAATACTTCATATGAATAGAAATGTGTACTTCTCTCAACTCTGAAAGCTGAATGAACATCTGTCTAATTTTTATGAATCATAGTGCCGAAATAAATTTTTTTGCCATCTGGAATGAGGCGTTAACCCAAAAATTATGGCTTCCAAAAGTAGCACTATCTCAGGCATGTAGCTAGGGAGGGTAAGGGCGCAAAGCACCTTCCAAAATTAAAAAATATGTACACTCAGAAAAAAAACCGAGAACTTTGTATTTAAATTAAGTACAAACGGTGTGCATAGTACGCCAAGAACGAAACTACTTAATACAAGTACAAAATACTTGGTTGAAGTACGATTTTTTCAATCCAGAAATACTTGATTTTAAATCATTTCGGGATACATTAAGTACATTTTGGGCTATTCCAAGAATTTTTAAACCTTATTCTTAGAACGAATTGGTCTTGAACCACTCCCGATTTGTTCTTATTAGATTGGTTCGTAGTTAGTTAAAGTACACTCAAAAACGAGTCATACACTCAGAAAAAAATCAAGAATTCCCTACTTAAACAGGGGAAATTCAAGTACAAACGATCTCAAAAGCTGACTAAGTTCTATAATAACTAACTATAAATTCAATTAAACATGAAATAACATCTTTCCGGATACTTCAAATTGATTGTTTTTTACTCTTACTCCATTGTTATTTAATTTATAATTGATTTATTCATGATAAAAAAATACCAATAAAAAAAGACCAAAATAACTTAAAAATTTAAAAAACTAAACGATCTCAATTTAATTACGGTCATACTTAAAAATAGGATGACATTTTTTCAGAGTGTACAAAACGGTATAAAATCTATCCCATTCGTTCTAAAACGTTAGAGTAAAAAGTCTTGATTTAAGTATTTCGTACTTGATTTAAGAATTTTGTTCTCATTTTAGGAACATTTTGGGTAAATTTTAAATTTAAGACTAATTTGTACTTAGTTTAAGTAAAACCAAGTACGAATTAAACTAGAAATTTTAAGTACAAAACGGTATAAAATCTATCCCGTTCGTTATAGAACGCTGGCAACCTTTTTTTTTTAAGTGTATGCTTGCTTAGTTAATTTCCCTCCTAATAAAATCGACATGATAGAGTCTTGGTTTGCTGCGAATCAAAATTAAGAATTTATATATTTTACTGGCAAAAAATTAATTTTACCACTTCCTGAAATAAAATTCTAGGTGTACGAATTATAAGTGTTTAGGGCTTGTTTCTGTAGAAGACTTTGCGCGATAATTACAGCTCAACCAATTCCTTGTCAAAATTATTATAACTGCTTGTGAACGCCTAGCCAGCATTAGTGCAAAATTCGACACGCTTGTTATTAATTTGCTAATTTCCACTTGAAAGCAAAAGTTTTCTGCCAAAATCAGATAGAAAATTTACAATTAAGGGATTTCAGGAACGAGTAGTCGGAAAAACATAGTTCTACATATAGCTCTGCTACGAGAGCAGCTTGATAAGTCAGTGATTTGTTAATAAAAAAATGTTTTTTTCCAAAAAATAAAGTGTTTTCTCAAAGGTCGTTTGTTTCAGCCTCATCACTTAACTAAAATTTCGTACCGCCGAGCCATTTCTTCAGGTTTAGAAACAAGAAATAGTCGCAGGGGGTTAAATCTTAAAAGTATATTGGATTCATCGGCACTCCTTAAAAGTGATCACACGGTTGCGCGAAGGGTCTAGTGTTAGCAATCGCATACATATGTAAAAACTGATGTACTGTTGATGCCAATATTTCAAGAATTGATCGACGATTTTTGACGTGACGACTTGAACAATAGGACCACTTCCTAAACACTGAAATTAATAATGGTAATTTTTTTGGGTTCGATGAAGGTTTTTTTCTTTTTTTTTTTTAATTTTTGTGGAAATTTACAAGTTTATCTGCAATCAATTAAAGACAAACAAAATCAAATGGCGCGGCTTACAGTACTCTATTAACAGAAGGTAGTTGACAGGTGCAGTGTTTCATTTAAAGTTAGAAAAAGTTGGAAATTCAAGAAGTCAATAAAGATTTTTCCATAACCCTTACATTCCTGACATTTTTCAAATGAGTTGACTCAGACATTAATCTACATACAGACATAAGTATTTATTTATATGCCTATTAGGCCCGATGAAGATCTTAATTGGATGCATAACGCACAACGCAACGAGCGTTAAGTACAACAACGTCTACATATATTCCAAGTCTAATCACAAGTCGATCAAAGCTGCGCTTTGTTGACCTACGACGAGTGGCAAGTTCCCCTACTCGGATCTCAATTAAATTGTTTTGATAAGCATCGCAATCGCAGTTGGCCCGTCTGGCGAGACTCGGCGCATTTCAATCAACCGGATCATGATCATGATCAGCGTGATTGATCATTGTCGGCGACGTCACTGCCTGTGCCTAGTGTAAAAAGTCGCACGATATATGTACATACGAGGGTCACGGTCGCCACCTCTCCCCCCCCTGTCACGTTGACAGCTGACAGTTTCGGTTTTTCGGAAAGGCGGAAACTCAAATGGCGATGGCATACCGCCCGCGCATTTGGCTTCCGGAACACGTGTAGTAATGAGACCAATTAAATTTGATTTGATTTCACGCTTCATTGGTATGGTTTCGCTTTTGTTTCTCTTTTTTGTCGGACAGCCTATCTGCTGGATCAGCTGGCGGACAAGAATACCAGTACACAGAATGAGATTCTCGAACGAATCACCGACTATTGCGGCAAACCGGTAACGGACTACACCAAGGATGAGTATGAGATACCATATACGTGGACGTTCTATCATGCCTTCTTTTTTGCCTTCACCGTTTGCTCGACGGTGGGTTATGGCAATATATCGCCCACCACGTTTGCGGGTCGTATGATCATGATAGTCTACTCGGTGATTGGAATACCGGTGAATGGCATACTCTTTGCTGGACTGGGCGAGTACTTTGGACGCACGGTAAGTGCTAGCTTAAGCAGTCGAACTGCAGTCTTTTATGAAAGCATCTCTTCCGCCTAGTTCGAGGCCATTTATCGGCGTTACAAGAAGTACAAAATGACAGTGGATATGCATTATGTACCGCCACAATTGGGACTCATTACCACTGTGGTGATAGCACTTGTACCGGGCATAGCACTATTCTTGCTGCTACCCGCCTGGGTATTTACCTATTTTGAGAGCTGGCCCTATTCTATTTCCTTATACTACAGCTATGTGACCACCACCACCATTGGTTTTGGTGACTTTGTGCCCACCTTTGGTCCCAACCAGGTGAGTTGTATCAAAAGACCATACAATAACTAGATGCGACATCTCAGGGAAACTAAAAATTCACTCAGTTGTTCTTTTTTGTTCACTGAATTGATGCATAGTGACTCTTTGCTCAGTTGTTCTTTGATTCAAACAACTTGCTGCTGAGAAAATCCCATCCATGGTGTAATTAATACTGGTGAGGCAGCGCGTTCAGAGCTTTTGCTTAAAACGCGGGAGTGGGAGGAAAGATTTTAGCACACAAATTGTTTATGCATGTGTGTGTTTGTGGGTTTTAATTTTTGTATAAAAATCCAAATTCAAGTTTTTTTAAACAAGTAGAAAAATAACAATTATTAAATAAGACATAAGAAATATTTTGTATTCGATGTCTCATCTAGGAATTGTAAGCTCTTTGGTTTTATGCAGATCTTAATGAACATCTAATCCTTAAACTATTCTCCTCTCCTTTTGATAGCCTCGTGAATTTGGTGGCTGGTTTGTGGTCTACCAAATTTTTGTCATCGTCTGGTTTATCTTCTCTTTGGGTTATTTGGTAATGATTATGACATTTATAACACGGTAAGTCGTACAAGTATACTGGAGCATGCTACATGGGGTACCGTTTTGTTCGTTTTGCATGATCCTCATCCATCCACCACATCTATTCACTTGTTTCTATAGCGGCCTGCAGAGCAAGAAGTTAGCACATTTGGAACAGCAGCTTTCCTCAAATCTGAAGGCCACACAGAATCGCATCTGGACGGGTGTTACCAAGGATGTGGGCTATCTGAGACGATTGCTCAACGAGCTATATATACTTAAGGTCAAGGTAAGCGCCAGGCGAACTCATAAACATTCCAAATCTGGGCTAGCACTGCAAAAAGGGTAAACGGCACAATATTGAAAAACTAACTATTGGGAATTTTAAAATTGAACTATTTTTAAGTAATTTTTTTCCATTTTTTGCCCAAAGACTAACCCTTCCACAGAATATCCTAATTTGAAACTAGATATTTAGACATGCATTTTGTTGTTCTGGTAAGATGTACAGGCATCACTTAAAACTAGAGCTATCAGCCCGGTTCTCATTTCCATAGCTGAAATCGCTTGCAATGCTCGTTTGGACATTAAATCCAAATGATCAAGACTTTTGCACGCTCGAGTAATAACAGTTCAAGCTCATTTAAGCATGTAAGCAATTTAGAACGTGCGGCGAGCGAGCGGCGCTTGTAATCTCTCGCTCCCTTCACAACAAAAAATCAAGAGAGAGCAACATTTTAGGCAAGTTCTTTGGCTCGCACACGTTGTTTTTTTTTTTGTTTGTTATGCGCTCTTGTTGGTGCTTTTGGTCGTCCTCAAAGAGTGACAAGCTCTCTGTGACTCGGTTTCTGCGAGCGACAAGCCTTACGAGCTATTACACACTACGAGCTCGCCGATTGCACAAGCTCGAAATATCAATGATGCGCTCCTACAGGCGCTTGAAAAGGCTTAAAGCTTTTGTTCGATAAACTTGCTCATATTGCATTTTGGAAAAGGCGAGTAGGCTCGTGAACGCTGGATCCAGGTCTCTGAAAGGATGCCAAATAGTGTCTCGTGTTATCTTGCCTAGCATTTCGTGTTAACCCCGCCATGCTCACTAATCATTTCGAAATCAAAAGCTTTAAAGCTCTATATTACCCCGTTAATGTGCTCAGCTCGCGTAATTCCATTACCACGGTAAACAAATTTACCACTGTTTATACGTGCAGCTCAAAAACAATCCAGTGTTTGGCAGGAGTTGCCACATGGACAAAAACTTAATAGTAATGCAAATTAAAGTGGCATCCTATTGCCGCCAATTAAACAAATTTTTGAAGAAAAAGAACGGAAAGCTTGCAAAATGAGTAAAGAACGAATAAAAACATGCATGATGCAAAGTCAGGAGCTTACACCTTTTTCATAACGGTGTTGCCGGACCGCCAAAAATCAATTTATCGCAGTAACCAAAAACTAAGGGTAATAATTTTATATGAAAATAAGTATTTATATGCACTAATTTGCTACATATAAAGGAAAGCCCTGTCGAAATCCTTTAAGGCTTAAGTCACGTTGTTCTTTAAAATGTAAACAAAAGTAAAACGCAATTGATTTTGGTTACCGCCGCTGGAATATACTTTTAATGCATGGGATAAAATACACACATTTTTCGTCCCTTCACTTAAATCAGGGGTGCCCAAACAAAGCATATAAGAGAGCGAGCACCAATACATATAAAAAATCCCTTTTGTTTTGCTCAGCTGCGAGTTTTTTCCAAACAAAATCATGCGTTCACAACAAAAATTCTAAGTTATCTCGCACTCGCCAACAAAGTTGTTGTTGTGTTTGGGCAGCCGCAGCCAACGGAGTGTTCATTGCTCTCGCGTATGCCTCGAGCTCTGTTTGTGAATTCGTGTACTCGCGCTTTAGCGGAGAGTTAGCCAACAACAAAAGAGCACTGAGAGTATAGGGCTTGGGCACCTCTGACTTAAAAACTAACAAAGATCGAGAAGAAAGGTGCATCGTTGTCGTACTTTTAAGAAGTAACCCTCGTCGTAGCGAAGAGAAAGACATTTTTAGCTCCTTTTCATTTATGGGCTTAAGCTAATTTGATTTAAACTAACTCAGTTCCACCCATGTTAAAGCTAAGTAACTATGCGGGAATGACTCATTTAAACGTTGTTTTTGTCTTTCTTTGGGACATTAATGTTTGACTAAGCGGGTGTATAATAATTCTCTCTCTGCATTTGGATTGATATTTAATTGAGGATTAATTATTTTCTACATTTTCTATAGTTTTGTCGAAAGGGAAATAGAAAAAGCCAAAAGATTAAGATTAAGGATACGAAGAAGAGTGCGCGTAAGTAATTTCACAGATCTGCCGCAGTGCCAGTGCCCAGTTAACCCAATTACTTAGACCGAAACAGACATTAATCCAAGCTAATCCCTTTTCATTACAGCCCGTTTACACCGATTTAGATTTTGCCTACACTCTGCCCCGCTCGGCCTCCTGCCCTGAACTCAGCATGTATCGCGTGGAACCGGCTCCAATTCCCAGTCGCAAGCGTGCCTTCTCCATGTGCGCCGAAATGGCTGAGCAACCGGGCGTCTTGATACATGCCAGCTCCGATACGGAGCTTAGCAAATTCGATCGCGAGAAGACTTTCGAGACAGCGGAGGCATATCGTCAGACCACAGATCTGTTGGCCAAGGTGGTAACGGCTCTGGCCACGGTCAAGCCCCCACCGCCGGAGGCTGATGATGCGGCCTTATATGGTGGCTACCACGGCTTCTCCGATTCCCAGATACTGGCCAGCGAATGGTCGTTCTCCACAATTAATGAGTTTTCGGCACCACGTGCACCGCGTGCTCGGGCCTGTTCGGACTTTAACATCAGACCACCAGGATGGCGAGCCCAGCGTCCGCTTAGGGCAACGCATAACGAATGGACCTGGAGCGGGGATAACCAGCAGATCCAGGAGGCTTTCAATAAACGCTACAATGGTCAGTCCAACGGTGGTGAGTCATATGTGGTGCATCTGGAGCCGGATGTAGGGGAGGAGCAACTCAAGAAGGAAGCCGCTACCGGTGGGGGACGCGTTAAGAAGTTCTCCATGCCGGATGGCTTGCGTCGTCTGTTTCCCTTTCATCGCAAACGACCCTCTCAGGATGTGGAACGCAAACTGTCGGTGGTGTCTGTGCCGGAGGGAGCGGGTGCTTTGCCACCACGTTCACCGCTGGACTTCTACAGCAACACGGTCACGGCAGGAGCCAGTCAGTCATATCTACGCAATGGACGTGGTCCACCGCCGCCCTTCGATGCGTCCTCCGGGCTAAGCAATATGGGTTTCCAGCTAGACGATACGGAACAGGCCACCTTCAATTCGGGTGCCACTACTGGCCCATCAGCAGCAGCGGGCGGAGGAGCAGCAGCAGGAGGCGCCTACCAGCGTAGAGTAGCGGCTGCAGGCAAGCGACGCCGCGAATCCATCTATACCCAAAATCCGGCCCTATCCGCTCGCCGCGGCAGCATGTTTTCACCCACAGCCTCGGCTCTCTCCCAAATGCAGATGCGTCGTGGCAGCTTAGCCCTGAGCGGTTCCGGTTCAGCGGCCATGGCTGCGGTGGCCGCACGTCGAGGCAGCCTCTTCCCGGCCACAGCCGCCACCACCACCAACTCCTCATCCTCGGCCGCCTCGATGCCACGTCGTTCGAGCATCTTTTCGGTAACCTCCGAGAAGGATATGGATGTACTGGAGCAGACCACCATAGCGGATCTCATACGTGCCCTCGAGGTGGTGCATACGCATGCTGTGCTGGATGAACAGCAGCAGCTGCAGGCCGCCCATGTGAGCACTAAAATGGGAGGCAAGAAGCAACGTAAGATGGGCAATGCCGGCCTGGATCCACCCCAGTTGCCGCCCATACTCTCCCTGTTTGCGGGAGATCAGACCCGCTCGCTACAGGCGGCTGCCGCCAATCGTTTGTATGCACGTCGCTCCACCATAGTGGGCACCATGTCGCCCACCAGTGGCTCCAGCATGGCCAATTCCACCATGCTTGAACCGCCGCCCAGCTACACGGAACGGGCCATGGGCCAGAGTTCCAGCCCGATTGTGGCCACCTCGGTGACACCGGTGTTGGCCCAAAGTAAATTCCGTAGACGTTTTAGTGTGCGTCCCACCGCTCTGCAAATACCGCCCGGACAGGCACCGCCTCCGGGTGCCAGTCTCAGCGAGAGCAACTCTTCCCAAACCGCTCTCCAGCGACGCCTGTCGTTGCGTCCCTCGCCATTGGCGCGTGAACTTTCAACCCCCTCATCCAGCGGTGTTGGTGGTGGTTCAGGCTCCGATGAGGCTGGAGCCTCGGCCACACGTCTATTGCCACTCACCTCACCCACACGACCCAGCACGAGCAGCACCCATTCGCCGCTGTCAAGGATTGTGCAAATATCGCAGGCTCAGCGCAAGAGTAGCATGCCCGCCATGACACCAGGAGGGGGTTCGGGAGCGGGTGGGGGAGCGGGTGGTGACAAACCATAGTTGTCTCATTTGTGATTACACTGGTTTCCAGCTAAAAATAACCTTATTAAGCCACTATTTAAGTTTATATTAATTATTTTCGAAAATCCAAAAAATTTAGATACATTTTCGAGATAAGAATTTTTTTGATCTCGACCTAGAAACGTTAAATGAAGTCAAGCTGTAATCGTACCCGGTAACAAGAAACAACTACAAAAGATCAGAAAATCCGCTTAAGTTTCCAAATCAGAGGATAAAATTCTTATATCAAGTTGGTTTTTTCATTCCGTTTAACTTTAAAGAAAACTTTTTCCTTACACGTTATTATAAATAGTACAAACCTATCGTTAAGACTAAGGTTCAGTCCGCGAAAGTCCGGTCCTAAGATGGTCAAAGAGATCGCCAATCTCATGCTGAATTCGTGTTAGACCGTGATCGTGCTTAAAACTGACACGCATGAACTCAGATGTTGCAAAACAAACACGTCGTGTCCAGTCGTGCGTGTTTGTGACACGAAGTTTTCTTCGACACGACACGCGCCCAACTCTAGTTCGAACCTTGGTTCATAGCTTCGTAAATCGTTTTACCATTTTTCATCTATTTTGGGTAAATTTGTTATCAAATCGGTAAAAGATAACATGTTCTGCCTTCTTTTTGTTGAGAAGAACTCGTCTAATTTCCCAGTATTTTTGCCACGTCATTAAGTAGTCAAACCTTACTTATCATTGTTATTCTTCATATCGCTCTTTTCCTCGGCTTTCTAAAGTACCTGGGCTTTGAAATTGGAACGTAGCCTCTTCCTTCTATGAATATAAATATGTGTCGTTAGTACAGCAATTCCACTACTTGACTTTAACTTTATTTTCCTTCTCAAAATATTCCGTAGGTAATGCACAGGAAATTATATAAGTTTGAGCCCTTTTATTATCCCGGTTCGGAAAGTCCTAGGTTTGAATTGTTGGAAAATCCCAAAACTCCCAAACTTAACCGTTTCCACGGTCTTCAGTTCTGGATCAGTTTGCAGCCTTGGTTAATATTATTTATTTTTTATATCATATGGCCGACCCTGCCTTGGAACATAAAATATAACGTTTTTCCTTTAAAAAAAAACTTTTACACATTCGGTCACCTTCACCAGCTATTTGGCGCCAGCAGCCCTTTATCTTGTGCGAAAACTAAAAAGCACTTAAGCCAAGAGATTAAGAGAAGCTCGTCGTTAAGCCAGATAATTCTTTTTTTTAACATAATAGATTTTCTTCTGTATACCTTTTTTTTCGTTGAAGAGGGGTTCGTATGCAAAAAATTAGGAAACAAAATATATTTTGAAATTTTGTTATTTTTTGTTCTAAGCTTTTGAATGAACTTTTTAAGTACACTTTTGTCTGAAAACATATTTTTCTTATGTATGTATTATAGCTTGTACCACTTAAACTTCTGAACCGATTGAAAAAACAATGTAAAGTTCAATAACCTTTCAAGTTTATAACTTGCTTGACTCCATCGAACGTTTCTAAGGACCATTTTCTCCTCTTCTAGATTGCTTCTATGTGTCTGATAAGCTAACAATGTACTTTGTTATTTGTTAGTTTATGTGACAGATAGCTCTATGCAGAAGATGAAAAATCGGTCCTAACCCGAGATATTTCCAAAAAAAAGTAACAAACTCGAATTTGCCGAATTGGATTTTCGAGTTCAGCATTCCAAAAACAAAAAATAGTGGCACCCAATGGGTCTTATATTTTATTTTGATTTGTGCAAACTAGTGTTATTTATCCACCTGTTTATGCTTAACCACTTAAATCTAATCCTTAAGGCTGCCAGTAGAAGTGGGTGCGAAATGTACCCGGAATATGTTTAGGTTTAGAATGATATGTTATGTTTTTTTTTCTTCTTGTTATTGTTATACTTATGCTATATTATTTATGTTCATCTTAATTCTAATCTTAATACTTATACATATATACATTGGGATTAGAGTTGGATAATATAAGATCTTATTATTGTTTCGACAATGTTCTTATTGAATATTTAGGATTCATTCAAATCCTCTTAAATTTTGTTACCGGAACGTAACAATTCCACCAAGTATAAGAACAAAACATGGAACAATATAAGAGTTATTACCCAACTCTAATTGAGATGCCGGAAGTTGCTAAGCAGGGGCTTTACATGAACAAAATTCCATATCTTTCCTAGGCTGATTAAAGCATTGTGTCAATTATTATATACATATACAATATAAACAAATATATTTTATCTAATAAAGATTATTTAAGTAGAAACCAGTATTCTAAAGTGGGTATCATTTCAAATAGCGCGGTCTTATAATTTCCCCTATCGCTAGCTCTAACCAGGGTTGCCACTCTTCATAAAAATGTACCAAAATTAGTTTGGCATACTTTTAGGGGGGATCGAGAATAGTTTGCTGATTTACTCTGTATCAGAGACCTGCAACGAGCGTACACGAGCCTGCTCGCTCATGGTAGAATTATGTACCTGGTCAGGATGAATCTATTACAGGTGTGGCGGACAATAAAATTTGCAAACTCGAAGCTTTTTGCTAAATGCGCTAGTGTGAGACCGACTACGTTTGCATGAATAGCAATCTGACAATATGTAAGCTGTGAAATGAAAGCTTTTGAATAACCGCCGCACCTGTAATAGATACACCTTGAGCACACTGACAATATGTAAGCTGTGAAATGAGAACTTTTGATAATTCCACATAGTGCTCGCTCATTCCAAGGTGTATCTAATATGGTGCGGAAAAGAATGAAATTTGTAAACTTGAAGCTTTAGCTAAATGCACAGACATAGTTTGCATAAAGGCACTGCGTACACTGCACAAAAAACCACCCAAATTTTTGCGTGGTGATCAAGCGTGGACTCGCTCTGCACACGTACGCGTCGAGTGTAATAGCAGGTATATGGAGAATGGCAATATTGGTCCAGAAATCGTAAAGCATAAACGTGAATATATATAAATATTTTTTTTTTGTATTTGAGAAATATAATTTAAATTTCCCGCCAGGCATAAACATAGTATACTTTTACTTGCACTTATATTAAAGCACATACTAAAATGTAAGCTCACTAAAAATAAAGCAAAGTTTACTTATACTGACACTCAACTATGTTAAAAAATTTAAAACAGACGAGGTTTGCTCTGAAATCTGCGAATAGCGTCGTCAAATGGTAACCAAATTTATTGGGACCACCTGTGTTTAACGTAAAATTGAATGGACTTTTACCAAAAAGTTTATGAAAAATCGCTTAGAACAAAATAGTTAAACCAATGGTGGGTAAAGTTGAAATTTCATAAAAACGGGTGCAATTTCCATATCTGTAACCCGCATTTCTCAGCCATCGCGTTGAATCTATATAACCACTGATTACAATATATTAGATTCATTCCGTTGCTATCAGAATTTTCCAGGTTTGAAACAATCGGACTGTCAATGCGCGAATTATTCCAACTTAATGGAGTAAAAAAGGCAAAAAGCGGTATTTGGGCCATAACTTCAGATTTTGGGGGTGTATTGAACAAACCAAGTATGAGGAAATGCTATACTCGACCAGCCCCACAATCTGCACTGGGTGTCGTGAAAAGTATATTCAAAATTTTTTGATTTTACATTGTGTAACAATTAAGTAACAATATTTTAAAATCATATCAAATAAGTAAATAATAATAATCTATATAATAATAATTGTTTATATTTAAGATGTTAAAACAGGTGTGTTTCACATTTTGATTTCGAATTTGAATTGGTTCATGTATGTACGTGGAAGTGTCAATCAACTGTGAAACACACCTGTTTTAACAACTTATATGTATATAAATTATTAGATTATAATCCATATAACTCTTTTTTTTTTGTTTTGGCCAAGTTATTGGGTGGCGGTAGAGTGAGCAACTTCAGTTATATGGAAGTAACAGCCAAGTTTATACACGCACGCAATTATCATCACCCAAAGCCATGGCCGATCTACGGAATCGCTCGAATACCACACCAACTATAGCGCATGCAGAAGAGCATCATAATTCCAACAATCATGCAAAGGAAGCTGAAGAAGCTGCATCACAGTCAACCCAGGAGAAAAGTGATCCCATGATCTACATCATATTTCTCTGCCTGCTGTTGGATTTACTGGCCTTTACCATAATTTTACCATTGCTGCCTTCTCTGCTCGAATATTATCGTATCCATGACAGTTCCGGTTTGTATGCGGTGCTGACGGAGCGAGTGCGCTGGTTTCAACAGCTGCTGGGTGCACCAGTACGTTATATATCAGTGCTGTTTGGCGGATTTCTGGGTTCCATGTTTAGTTTCTTGCAATTTTTGGCCAGTCCCATAGTGGGAGGACTCTCGGATTACTATGGACGCAAACCGGTGCTGCTGGTGTGTGCCACTGGCATAGCTCTGTCCTATTTGATGTGGGCCTTGTCTAGCAATTTTGCTTTGTTTGTCTTAGCCCGTTTTGTTGGTGGCATTAGCAAGGGTAACATTTCACTGTGTATGTCTGTCATTACGGATGTGTCCAGTGTGAAGACCCGAGGTCGCGGCATGGCATTGGTAGGAGTAGCCTTTTCGCTGGGATTTATTGTGGGACCCATGATTGGGGCCATGTTTGCCATTTACTCAAATAAAACTGAAAGTGGTGGAGCCTGGTTTGTGCTGCCCTCCTTGTTGGCCTTGGGCCTGGCTCTGGGTGATTTGCTAATGCTTGCCTGCTGCCTGAGGGAGACTTTGCCTAAGGATAAACGCATAAAGAAGATCTCATCGGCTTTGTCATATGCTTGGCAATTTTTGAATGTTTCCTCCATATTCAGATTTGCGGCCATTAAAAATGTGTCCAAAAAGGATATTGAAGCCTTGCGTACAATAGGATTGATTTACTTTTTATATCTATTCCTATATTCCGGCTTGGAGTTTACAGTCAGCTTTCTGATGTATCACAAATTTGGTTATACATCCATGGATCAGGCGCAAATGTTTTTAACCACAGGTGTAGTAATGACTCTGCTTCAAGGCTCAGTGGTTCGTCGTTTGCCCGTGGCCAAGATCAAGAGTTATGCCATTTTTAGTCTTTATCTAATTGTTCCTGCCTTTGTATTGGTGGGCCTAGCCGAGGGCAGTCGTTTGCTTTACGCTGGAATGATACTATTTGCTATTTCTACTGCTTTTGCGGTCACCTGTCTAACCACCTTGGTATCCAAATATGGAAATGATGATCAAAAGGGTTCAGTATTAGGCATTTTCCGTTCGTTGGGCGCTTTGGCTCGGGCGCTGGGTCCCTTGGTGGGTTCCATAGCTTTTTGGTGTCTGGGCTCTCGAATCACTTACATAGCAGGTGGAATCTTATTAATCTATCCAGCTGTGGCTTTGCAACGTGCACGTCTTTAAATGTTATTCCAATGAGAACAACGTTTTTCACAATGCAATTTATGAGATCAACGCCAAGTAATAATGGCACCGTATACTTAAACTATTATCTTTTATAGTGCAATAAAAGTAGTTTTATATGAATTATTATTTCTTAATTATTTGATATGATTTTTAATATTGTTACTTTTAGGACCAATTGGCCTTTTTCCAAAAAAAGTTTGGACTTTTATCGATAAAAGCTCCATACAACTCTTTCATGTGTGACCACGTTTGATATCGATTAACGATTAATCAAAAACTTACCTCGACAGAAAAATGGAATTAACTCATGAAAATTTTCGTGCAATCATTTTTCACAACTTTTGACGTGGATTATCACGACAAGAGTGCAACGATGAACTTAAATCTTTGTATGGCGATGAAGCACTATCCTATAGCACTGTGAAAAATTGATTTAATGAATTCAATCGCAGGCGACGCTCGCTCAAAGACGAAGGTCGTGAAGGTCGTCCAAAAACAGTCGTTGTGCCAGAAAACATTGATGCCGTAAGCAAGATCGTTATGTGACATACCGTGAGATAAAGGCATCCTTGGGCATTTCTTCCACCAGCATACATGCTAAAGTGTATAAATCTTGCTGGAGAATACTTTGAAAAACAATAAAACCATTTTTGATCATAAATATTCGCGTTTTCATTATTAGGCCAGAAATATATATAGCAACCTACGTATATTTGAGTCATTGAACTTGATCCTGGTTGTATTGCCTTTTTTCATTGGGAAGGTGCAATGCTGACTTTGTTTTCGATTGACGGCAGAAAGCTGTTGGAGAGGCAAACCGTTGGCTATAAACCCAAACTCCGAGAAATTAAATTAACTAACATTTAAATTTAAGTACTTGATGTGAAAATTAAAACATATTTTGTTCTTTGCTGATATTAAAGCTTTATATTTATTTATCTAATCCCAACAATTATTTTCAGTCGCTGCAAAAATTACTTTAACCTCGAGCCGGCTTACAAGAAGAAATATATAAAACTAACGAAGAAAATGGTCTAAGTTCTTAAAAAAGTAATTGGAGCATTTTTTTGAGGGAAAGTCGTTTCTGAAATGAGTTGGCCCGGTTCAAGGTTCCAACCGAAACGGTTCGTAAGAGACAGTTTCTGGTTTCTAGTTGGCGGCATAGGAGCCATGCTGCTGCTTGATTACCCAGAATGAGTCGACTATTTGGCCCTGTTTGTCGTCGGAAACCTGCTCAAAGTGCAGATGAGTGCCATTGTGTGCCTTGAGGCGCGTATAGCCATAGTCCTGGAAAAGATTATTGTATTAATTTAGCATTTTTGATTTATTTTTCCATTCAACTTACATTACTGTGATAGGCATTCCAGCTGGGTAAATCCTGTGAGAACGGTTCACGTTCCTCTTTACAGCCAGCCGATCCTGTTATAATTTGTATGGGTGCCTTGGGATTGGTATAGGGCTCCTCCCGGCTGCCGTTATACACTTTAAAGTCATAAATGGGCCAGAGACGTGTATAAAAATGCTCATGGGCAAAGATTTCCACATCAACGCCATGCTTAAAGAAGAGATCCTCAAGACCAAACCATTTGAGTAGCGGCAAACCCTGACGTATGTATGTCTCTAGTTTGCCATCACAATCATATTCCTTCTCATCGCTACAGTACATGGGCCGATGACCGTAGGTAATAATCCAAGGACGTTTGGCACGATTCTCGGGTAGATTGGCCTCGCTTAAGTCACGTTCAAGCCATTCGAATTGTTTGGTCAGCAGTTTTAGGCCATAATTAAGAAAGTAATAGACCTCGGTGGAGAAGGATACAAAATGCACGGGTCCCAGGTTGAAGCTATACCACAAGCTGTCCGTGCCGCCGGGCATACTGAATCGAGCACGATAGTTGGAGAAGTTGCTAAATAATTGAAAAAGAAATATGTAAATATGTTAGTATGAGCTAGTATCAGGGATGCATCCCGAAATGAATATGGGTTCCGGTACCGGTTCCGGTACGTACCGAAATGAAAATATCGGTTAAAGGTTCTATTTCGGTTTTCAAGTAATTTCGGTTTCCGGTTCCGATACGGTACCCAGATTTTTATTTCGGTATACCGGTACGTACCGGTACAAGTATAATTTTTGAATGTTCAAAAATTAAAATTGTTTCGCAATATCCAAAAAAAAGTGGATGTCATAAAATTAAAAAAATATATATATATTTTAAGACTATGTCACATGAAACAACCTTTTTCAAATATTCAGATTTCTATCCGTTTTTATTTTGGAAAAACAATTTCGATAAAAATATTTTACATAAAATCTTTCTAAAATCAGAAAAATATTTCTTAATTATGGTTCGAAATAATCGGTCTCTAAGTCTTCTGTATTCCTGCCATAAAAAGAGATATTTTGTTATTTGGATACTATAAGACTAGTTTTCTATATAGTTTCCATAATACGCTGGTAAAATCAGCTCTAAAAACGCTCTAAAACATTTGGAAACCTAAAATCTGTCCGAGCTTTTATTTACATTAAATTTTTCTAAATATTGAAACGAAATTTTCTTCAAATAGGAAATAATATTTCAAAATTTGCGAGCGAAATTTGATTTAACTCAAGAAACTTAATTTCTAATATTTATATTAACATTTTTCTAACATTTCTATATATTCAAGGGAGGATTTTACTAAGACTAAGAAATCCCTTAAATTTATTAAGAGGGATTATATTTACGAAAGAAAAGTTTTTCCGCCTTTTAAGACTTTTTTTTGTATATCGTTTATATCTTTAAAAAAAATTATTTGATCCTGGTTTTCATTAAAGGAATTTCTGAAAAGTCCGATTTTTTTTCTGAGTTTATACGTTGCTATATTTAAAATAATCATAAATCAATAAAAAAAAACCCTAACAGTACCGGTATTAGCGTTTCGGCAAGGTTCCGTTTTTTTTCGGTTCTTATTATAACGGTTAACGGTTTTCGGTTCTTAAAAAAATGTTTAATATCGGTTCCGGTTTTGATACTGGTCCGTGGCTTGAAACGGTTTATTTCGGTTAACGGTTCCGGTATTATTCCCTGGCTAGTATACAAAATATCCTTTAAAGTAGTCCAATTTGTATTCAATTTTCCACCGATCCTGCCTATGCCAGCTATATGATGTTTCATCCAGATATCTTAATAATTATTATTTATTCAGAGTTGTGCAATTGGCTTACTATTTCTCCTCATGATTCCCCGGACACACCATATAGGGTACATAGGCGGCCACTGTCTCAATCTGTCGCATAAAAGCATCACCCACAGCCGCATTCGAAGTATCCATATCATAGGCAAAGTCACCCACATGAATAATGGCATCGTACATGCCCCGCTCGGTATCCTGTTGCAGGCGACCCAACGACTGGGCATTCTCGTTGCCCATATCACCGAAAATGGCCAACGAAGGTGACCAATTGTCACCCGCTGGCGGTGTTTTAAAGCCAAAGACAGGCGACCAGCCCAGTTCACTGCCACAGCTATACTCGTAACGTGTATCCGGTTTAAGATTCTTAAGAGTCACTCGATGAATGTACTGAGTACGAGCCTTATGACCGCCATCCACAAAACGGCTCCAGCTGCCGCTTACAGTATTGAGTTTATCGTGGACATAATCTTGGGCATAGTTAACTAGCGAAGCATTCGGTGAGCCACGTGTCGACCAGGTAACCACTATATCGGTGAGGCTATCTGTAATGCAGGGTTTAGATAGATTTTGTAAAAGAGGTGGATGATGTGGATTACACAATGCTCGATTTATTTAGGTTATATTAAAATGAGGATAACATAAGTTCATATATATATATATATATACATGCATAAAAGTAATACACATTCATAAGTACATGGGATGCAGAGTTGTCTAAACAGATCTGTATAAGACTTTGTCTCAGATCATATTTTAATTACATTTAATATTCAGTTTGAATTAAGCACAAATGTGTCTTTTACACAATTATAGATTTCTTATGGGGTTTTTGTGACTGGTTTTTGAGTGGATTTGTTTATTAGACACTAATACATAGACATAAGACAGTAACATAAATTAAATAAATTGTTGTGCAATTAGATAGAAGCAATTTGAGTATATGATTTAATTTTAGAGATATATTTGCTATATCCTCTCTTATTAACAATTCAAAGGAAAGGCATATTCAAATTAAGTACAGGGCTACATATCCCTATAAATAAGGAAAGGTTCGAAAGCTTTAAGTCATCTTGGTTCAGATAAGAAGATTGTTGAACCGAAGAGTTTAAGGTTAAACAATCGATAGAAGACTTATCCTACTGCCATCCCGCATTACCGTCTATATCGTTCAAGGATCCCTATGATGGTAAAATTCTGATCACCCAAATTAATTAAGAAATAAATAAAAATTATTACAAACAATCAAGAAGAAAACAATTCGGATTATTTTAAAATGAATGGCAGCTCCTAGAACCCTTTTTATGGAATGATTTCAGAAAGCGTGTTCCAGCTAAAGGAGGGAATTAGACTGTAGTATAGCTTAAAAGATTATATAGTTGGATGCTAGAGGACTTTTATAGTTCTAAAAGCAGCTGTAATAGTCGACCTTTAATGGAGTTGAGTCACATTCACTTCCGATCATGGAAATAGACTCAATGGCCGTCTTTAGCAGAAGAACTTACTCCCTGATCAATAATATATTTTATAGTAATTCACATTGAGCTTAAATGTCAAGTTAACGGGACCTCACAAAAGTATGCTATATAATAATATCAGTTTTGTTAAGCTGATCAGAGATTAAGTGTCTCTGCTGAACGCGCCCAATGTATATTTTGTAAACTTTCACAGGAATATTTGTTGTGTGTTCTTAGATCAGTACTTTGGAGAAAATTGGGAGATTAGAGTAAGCTGCAGAAATTTTACATAGATTTGTTTAATAAATTTTTTAATACATACATTGGACGACTTTATATGTGCAGTGACCAAAAATATGTTCGACTACTTCATCATATGAGAGGAAACCCCTACGAATTAAGTTCACTTGACTTTGAGCAGTCAGTTTCAATTGGCTAAACTTTCTTCATCTGATGTAGTATATATGTCACTTCACATATAAGCCCAAAGCTATAAAAATACGGAATGCACATATTCTGATTTCTGGGACATCCCATATAGAATTTTAAAATTCATTCGTATTTTGATTTATAAAATGTGATTTTCTGTTTAAAATACTTGAGTCTATTCCATTGATTGCTCTAATATTAGGTTTAATATACAAATTGCTAGCACTTTATTGGATAAAGCATGGAAATATAAATGAAGTAGGTATTTGCAATCCAGGATGTATTGAATTTCACTTCAATTTTTTGTATCTGATTGTATAAAAGCTATATAGTCCAACTCTAATTTTAACCATACAGTTACCAAAATTTAATAAAATTAGTAAGGATCATGACTTCAATTATACCAAATTTGAGTATAGGACCTTATATACAAATTAATATATTTAATACTTTTAACTCTAATTTATCACTTTAGTTTTTGTAGTCAAAATTGAATTGAACATGGCTTTAAAATACTTTTATCCCCAATTTTGTCCATTTAGTTTACTCCTAGTAAAAGAATTTGTATAAGAGTTGGGTCATAACTCTTATATTGCTTTAATATTATTCTTACACCAGGAGTAATAGTCAAAAATTTAAATGGAATTGAATGAATCCTGAATAACTATCACTTATAGCCTATTTCCACTGCTACATATATGTACATCCGAGCTGATGTTGATGAGGATGGAAGTTTTTTCACAGGGCATTCTATATGAAAATAAATGTTAAATGGATGTACATCAATTCATGATGTTGGTACTCGCTCCAAACAAACTGAGTACATCCGAGAAATTTAACATAAAGTACTCCATTTTAACATTAGGTATCGATTAACTATATATAGAAATTTAGCTACCTGATTTACGGAAAAGGCATTGGCTGAATGGATAGGCTTGACGCCTTGTTTTTTTGATATGCCGGTTCGAATCCGGGTAATGGTTGGTCTCTTTTTTTTCCTTTATTGTTTTTTTTTTATGCTTTATTTTTATGTTTATGATTCTACTTAAAATAACAGTTTCTTGTATAGTAAAACAGGTATACAAAGCTTATGCAAATGTTTGGATGTCATCCAAATTTTAACATGACATTAGAGTTAACATGTAAAGTTAACATTGATGGAACTTTTTGTAGTGGAACAGCAAAATTTGTTGATGTACATATATGTGTCAGTGGAAATAGGCTATTACTTGATTTATTTTTTCATGTTGAATACAATTAGGTACCAGCAAATTGAGTATAAGACATAATACAGTAACAATATAAGAGCTAAAGACCCAACTCTAATTTGTGTGTGACCTGCTTTTGCTACATTTTGAGTTCAAAACTTGAAAAACTTGGCTTATTTTACTTTTAAATATATAAGAGTTTTTATAGGAAAGTTTTTTTTATACTCTAGTCGTAAACTAGTCATAAAACTTTCGGAGTCCAAATTAACATTTACATTTTGTTGTCAAAATTGAATAGATCATGGTTTACCAACACTTATAACCAGAGATTAAAACCGTAACCGTAACCCTTAACCGTTATTAACACTTTAAAATTTGTAACCGTAATCGTAACCGAAGCAAACCTAATCCCCATAACCTTTATTAAATTAACCGGTTAAAAAAAAACCGTAACCGAGACAAAGAAATGGGTTAATTTCGGATTTTACTTAATTTTTAAAAAAATATCCGTCCGTTTCAAAAATTATCTTTCCAGTTTCTTATTTCTACGAGTTATCTTGACAAGATTTTGGACCAGTTGTTCCATTATCCATTTGATTCTTGACGAAAAGATAAAAAATTAATTCGCATGTGGTTACCCTAAAATTTCTTTAGTTTACTATGCCTCGATCGAAAACGAGTGTTTTCTGCGAATTTTTTTCCTTTGATATAGAAAAAAAAACTTGTGTGATATTGAAGTTGATGGCAAGCGTGTGGGACAAGATTAACGAAATTTTTTTTAGTTTTTGTTGAGCTCTATTCCATCTGGATTCAATGTATGAAATGCCAAATGCCAAACTTTTGTCTCAAGAGTTCGAATTTAGGGAACCAAGTCTGCTTGAGAATAATGCTTATCTATGTGGAATATTTCTTGATCTAAGTATAAGTATAATGTTTATTTATCAACAGATCAGAAAAATAACTGTATTACATTGTTTACAAATCTAAACAAACAAATAATGAAAAACAATAACTCCAATGAATAATTAGGGGAAAACAGTACAAATTCCAGTTTGTCGGAAGGTTGCAGTAATGTAGACGCTTATATGATGTCCCGTGCAAAAAAAAAAAAGGATAATGTTACAATAATATTCGAAACAAAAACGATTGCTTAGCAAAGTAGACGTATTAGAATGGTGGGAAAAAAATGCAACAACATTTCTAGATTTATTTATATTATTAAATTATTTGAAATGGGGGAAAATACCTTTGAATACTAAATTTGATCTAAGTTCTTTTGCTATATAATATAATCCAAAATGAGTCCGCTTTTGTCACAGTGATTTCTCAATATTTTTTAACCGTAACCGTAACCCGAATAAAAAAGGGTCAATAACCGTAACCCGTACCATAACCGTAATCATAACCGTTACCCGAAAAAACCTATATTCGTTTCGGTTTTAATCTCTGCTTATAACTCAAGTCTAATAACTTTTAGTTTATTTCCCCCCCTGTATACGACTTTGTATAAGACCCATTTGTGCTTAGCCCGAATACAGTTTGAGAATTTTTTTTTTTTGTGCTTTTCTATCAGTTGGTCTCATTATACGATCCATGTTTGTCCTTGATCACCCAAAAGTTGTCAATCACTTGTCCCTGCTTGTCATCGGACACCTGTTCAAAGTACAAATGACTCGCATTGTGCGCCTTCAAGCGTAAATAACCAAAATCCTGACTATGAAAGGCACTCCAGGGTGGCATCTGCTTAAAGAACGGTTCACGCCCCTCATGATTGCCAGCGGCACCCGATATGATGTGTATGGGTGCACGGGGATTAACATATGGCTGCGCCAGTGAACCATTATACACGGTATAATTGTACATGGGCCACATCCGCTCATAGCAATGCTCATGCGCCCAAATCTCCACATCCACGCCATACTTATAGAAGAGCGGTTCCAGACCGAAAAAGTTGAACACGGGCAAACCCTTCCTAACCACCGTCTCATGATTGGCACAATCATCGCCATTGTCATTGCTACAGTACATGGGTCGGTGGCCGAACGTTATGATCCATGGTCGCTTGGCACGATTCTCGGGTTTGTTGGCCTCCTTTAAGTCCCGCTCCAGCCACTCGTACTGCATTACAATCTGTTTGAGTCCAAACTGGGTGAAATAGTAGAATTCGGTGCTGAAGCCAATAAAGTGCACGGGACCCAGATCGAAGCTATAGAACATATTCTCGCTGCCGCCGGGCATGCTGAAGCGATTGATGTAGTGCGAAAAGTTGCTGGGAGACAATTGAAGGATTAGCCATATGAATGAGCGTCTGGTTCAAGTCCTGGCACTTACTATTTCTCCTCGTGATTGCCCACACACACCATATAGGGCACATAGGCGGCTATGGTCTCCACCTGACGCATAAACTCATCACCCACCTCTCCATTCTCGCTGGCAAAGTCATAGGCAAAGTCACCCGCATGAATGATGGCATCGTACATATCCATCTGTGTCTCACGCTGCAGTGCCGGCAGGGAGGCGGCATTGACCACGCCCATGTCACCATAGATGGCCAGTGAGGGTGACCAATTGCTGTGATTGAAAACGGTGCGAAACCAGTAGGTGGCCGACCAGCCCAAATTGCTGCCACAATGATAACGGTATGTGGCATTGGCATTCAGTTGTGGCAGCGTAACCTGCGGGGATCGGATGATGATATGCGAGGTTGAGGTTGTGGGGAGTTGGATGCTCACGGGCGGCTACTTACACGATGAATATACTGAGTGGCCTTTTTGGGACCGCCATCAACAAATTTAGTGGGCCCAGACGAGGATTTTGCCTGCTGAAGTAGCCCATTGGTGCCATATTCGCAAATGGATTCATTGGTATTATCACGAGTGTTCCAGGTCACCACAATATCGAGCACCGTTTCTACAGGCGGCAGAGGTAAACAATTACTAGCTAAATACACGGCGTCGCTCGGGCTCTAAAAACTATTATAACATTTTTCTTTTAAAATATTCTTTTATTACGTAGGTTGCTATTTAAGTTTCTGGCCTAGGTCACTTCTAGCCATTTGAGGACCAATTGGCCTTTTCCCAAAAAAAAGTTTGATCCCGCACAATTTGACAATCGCTCAAAAAAAGACTCGTGTGGATTGGTGCAAAGAAATTTTGAAAAAATATAATCGCGGTGTTTCAAAAGACGTTTATAAGATCGTCACAGGTGACGAATCATGGATCTATGCTTATGAGCCCGAAAAAAAACAGCAATCTAACGTGTGGGTCTTTGAAGACGAGCCAAATCCAACGAAAGTCGTTCGTGGAAGAAGCAATGGTCGAAGCAAATGGTCGCCTGTTTCTTCGGTAAAACTGGTCATGTGGCGACTGTTTCGCTTGAGCAACGTAGAACGGTCAATTCTGAGTGGTACACCACAATTTGTTTGCCTGAAGTCTTCGAAGAAATTCGAAAAACGTACAAGAGAAAACAGATCATTGACAATGCGAGCTCTCACACATCAGCTCACACCAGCGCACCATCCGCCGTACAGCCCTGACGTGGCACCCAATGACTTCTTTTTATTCCCGCACATCAAGGGAAAAATGCGTGGTCAACGATTTTCGTCGCCAGAAGATGCTGTTGAAGAGTTTAAAAACCATGTTTTGGAGGTGTCTCAATCGGAGTGGAAAAAGTGCTTCGACAATTGGTTTGAGCGCATGCAAAAGTGTATAAATCTTGCTGGAGAATACTTTGAAAAACAATAAAACCATTTTTAATCATAAATATTCGCGTTTTCATTATTAGGCCAGAAATATATATAACTACCTACGTATGGGAGAGATTATAATCCATTATGAACCAGTTCTGAACCGATTCAAAATACGTTTAAATGCGGGAATCATCTTAATGCATATTGCAAACATTTTAAGAAATCACCTAAAGCCTTTGTTTTACCGGTTCAAACTGATTCGAAACTGTTTTGAAACGGGAAATTAGTTCACACCAAATTTCCAATCTACACACCAAATTCCAAGTTCATACCCTTCACAATTTCAGAGATATGTATCCAAATCACGGATGCAAACCGATTTTGAATCGAACCTCTAATTCGTGCTCTTAAGTTTAGTTGTGTTTGCTTACAAAATAATCAACTTATGTATTCTACTAAGAGCTGGGTGTCTAAACCCGCGGTAGGCACGCCTTTGCTCCCATTGCAGACGCTTGACTCGCACATAAGAGTTGTTTTTTCTGCTGTTGTAATTGAACGGCTTTCAAACTTAAACCACTGGCCTATACAATACCTCCCGTTCCTAACTTCAAGAGGCTTCCTGCTTAAGACTACAGTTTTGGCACTAGTCTAAGACAGAAATTAAGGAAATAAAACAATTTGTTTTTGTTGATTAAGATGATTTTTCTTAGAGAGAAATTTGTTCCAGGTGCTTTACAGAGAGAGAGAAAAAAAAACGACATTTTAAAATGACATTCACAAAAATGCTAAGTTGAAGGCTTTTTTGCCCACCAATTGGCTAATTAAAATACATTTACAGCTGAAATAAGAATGTGCGCTAGTAATACTGCCAAGTTGCTATATCCATCGTTTTGGGGTTAAAGCTTAGCATAGCTTCCATGCTGGGATTTGATGAGCCAAAAACTATCAATTATGGCTCCCTGTTGATCATCGGACACTTGTTCGAAATACAAATGCGTACGATTGTGTGCCTTTAGTCGGGTATAACCATAGTCCTGACTATGAAATGCACTCCATTCGGGTATTTTACCCTTGAAGGGTTCACGTCCCTCTTTGCAGCCAGCTGAGCCTGTTATCAAGTGCACGGGGGCACGCGGATTTTCATATGGTGCACCCAGAGAGCCATTTCGTACGCGATAATCATAGATGGGCCATAATCGCTCATAGGAATGCTCATGCGCCCAAATGGCCACATCTACGCCATATTCATAGAGAAGCGGTTCCAGTCCAAACATATGCACAAACGGCCAACCCACACGTGTCAATGTCTCCGAGTGTGTACAATCGTTATCATTCTCATTGCTACAGTACATGGGCCGATGGCCATAGATGATGATCCAGGGACGTTTCGCACGGTTCTCCGGACGATTTGCTTTCTCCAAATCCTGCTTAAGCCATTCGAATTGAAAAACTAAAGACTTGACGCCATAATTTAGAAAATAGTACACTTCCGTGGAGATGCCAATAAAATGCACCGGTCCCAAATCAAAGCTGTAGAACATGTTGTCCGTGCCACCCGGCATACTGAAGCGAGCACGATAATTGGAGAAGTTGCTGCAAGTTGGAGCAGTTAAGATATAGAATTCTTTTTATTTCTAACCAAGGATTGTTGATAATTTAAAAAGAAGATGTGCATTTTTTTTTCATTTACAGACTCTAAATATCGTAAACTTTGTCTTTAATCTTCTTTATCACCTTTTTCTACATTTTTGTAATATCATAAACACCGCCAATTACATTTTAATATCACAAACACCATCTAATATGTACATTACAATTTTTTTTGTTTGCCTTTCAACTTTAAACGCATTCTTTGAACGTCTCTTCAAATCGTTAACACCGCCTAATATCGTACATACCGTCTTCTGCCACCTTTTTGGTAACGTAAGCACCGCCAACCACCTTTATATATCCTTAACACTGCCTAATACCTTGTAATATGGTACATACTATCTTCTGACACCGTTTAGTAACATAAACACCGCCAACCACCTTTACATATCCGTAACACTGCCTTCTACCTTTTAATACCGTAGACACCGTTTTTGACAGCAATTAAAATAAATACACACCGTCTTATACCGCCTTTTTATACCGTAAACACCGCCTGCTACCGATTATTAACTTTAACACCGATTACTATCTTTAGAAATCATAAACACCGCTTTTTACCGCATTTCTTCTAATACCTTGAAGTATCGTCAACATCTTCAACCATTTTAATTTGATAGGCAACGTCTTTTACATTTTAATATCGTAAAAACTTCTTTAACCGTCTTTTACGGCCTTTGCATATTGTAAACACCGCCTACTGCCTTTTCATATCGTTAAAACCGTCCACTACCTTTAAATATCTTAGACACAGTCTCTTACCTAATTTGAATTTCATACACACTGTCTTGTTCCGCCTTATCATATCGTTTACACCACCTTCTATTTTTTTATATCGTTAACACCGCGTTCTACCTTTAAATATCATAAAAAAAAGTCTTTTACCGCATTCACATTTCATACGCACCATCTTTAATAACCTTTAAACTTTAAACGCACTATCTTTTATCTAATACATATACTTAACACCGCCGACTAACGTTTAATATCGTAGACACCGTTTTGAACAGCAATTGAATTTAATATGCAACTTCTTTTACCGCCTTTTCATACTGTTAACACCGCCTATTCCCTTTTAATACGTTAACACCGCTTAGTAACTCAAAATATTATAAACACCGTTTTTCGCGCATTAACATTTCATACGCACAGTTCTTAAACACCTTAAACACACCGTAAACCTTAATATCGTAAAAATCGTCTTCAACCGCCTTTGAACGTACTGTCTTCTACAGCCTTTCGTATCGTAAACACCGCATACTACCTTTCAATATCATTAAAATTGTCTTTTAACACATTTACATTTGATACCTAATTTTCATATCGTAAACACCGTCTTTTACAGCATTTATATTTTATAAGCGCCGTCTTCTACCGCCTTATTATATGATAACACCGCCTACAACTTTTTTATATCGTTAACACCGCATTCTATCTTTTTATATCATTTAAAAAGTCTTTTAATTTAAAAACGTCTTTTATCGCATTTACATTTCATACCTACTCACTTTAAATATCGTAAACACCATCTTTTAACGCCTTTGAATTTAATACGCTTTTATATAAAACTCTTGTACTGTATTCTACCTTTAATTATAGATGTTTTCCCCTTTTACAGTCTTCTACCACCTTTTTATATCGTTTTAATGTAGTAAACACCGTATTCTACCACCGTTATGAAACGCGAGAACAAGTACAGACTACCTATTACTACAATTCCTTTAAATATAGAAAAATAAGGAAGAAAGTCGGTCGAGCAAGTTGTATATAACTGATAACATTTAAGTGTGGGGTCCCATAAACTGTTAAAGTGCTACCCATCACGATAGCGACCAGTGCTGCCCAGCATAATTATTTGTTTTGCTTATAACCCGACCACCGTTCATCTGATCGGGAAACGGTGTATGGTGGATCAATAGGTAATGATAGGTAAAAGGTTCGAACAATCTATATTTAAAATTTTTGGAGACACGAAGTTTTTTTTTCAAATTGCGGGGGCCGTATCTCGACTATCGTTTATCCGATCGGGAAACAGTGTATGGTGGATCGAGAACACAATTGTTGTTGATTCAACGCGACGCGTCGTCACCCGCATTGAATTTGTTTTTAGATGCGTAAATATTTTTTGTTTTGTTTTATTGCATTTCAAGCGCTTCGTCATATCCTACTATAATTCCTGCACATTCTCCTTTTTCTATATCAACAATCCCAGTTAAAATCTCCAACTACTCACAACTTCTCCTCATGATTGCCGGGTACCACCATGTAGGGCAGATAGGCGGCCACTGTTTCAATTTGGCGCATAAACTCATCTCCCACGCGTGCCTCCTTCGAATTCATATCGTAGGCAAAGTCACCCACATGAATGATGGCATCGTACATGCCCAGTTGTGTCTCCCGCTGTAGTCGTGCCAGTGATTGAGCATTCTCGTTACCCATATCACCATAAATGGCTAGCGTAGGTGACCAATCCGATCCAGCTGAGGGTACAGTACGAAATTGAAATAAGGCTGACCAGCCAAAAGAGCTGCCGCAGTGATACTCGTAAGTGGAATTTGGCTGAAGTTGGCCAAGTGTGACCTAAGTAAAGGAGAAACAATCAATTGCTGTTCCGACTGTCCTGGATGACCACGAAATTTGTTACTTGCCCTATGTATATATTGGGTGGCCTGTTTAGGACCGCCATCTACAAATTTGCTGGCCTTGCCCTGGGCCCGCTGTTTGAGATGCCCGTCTTCTCCAGCGTTTACCAGTCCGTACTCAACAATGCTGGACACTTCCGGTTCTGGCGGCAGGCTGCGCGTCGACCAAGTGACCACAATTTCGCTAGCAGAGATCTCTAACGTGGGCGATAGGGAACGAAAAGAAAACAAGAAACAAATTTGAGCAGTTTTTTCCAAAAATCATTTTAACCCAACTTGCATTCAAAACGCAATTTTGCCAACTCAGAAATTTTGATTTGTTTTGTTTTGTTTTTTGTAGATCTATTGTTTATGTTATATTTCGAGGCTCTTTTGTTATTGTTTTCTTATCGCTTCTACTGAATGTGGAACACAATATGCCACTTTCCCCTTCTCCGCTGTCGCGCTGCTGGGAGTCGAATGACGTTTTTGCCGTTATCGCGTGAAATTATGGCGTGTAAATGTAGTATTAAGTCTATTTAACAAATATTTTTTAGAATTAGAAACACGATAGCTTTTGCCCTCATTTAGTTTCAAGGGGGAAGGCTTGAAAACGTGATCTGTGAGTTCCTCTTTTAAGCATTTTAGAAAGAAAGAAACAGGAAACAAATCAGTAAGAAGATCTATACTAGGTTTTATACTCGAATTGCTACTACTTAATCAAAAATTGAGAAGCAGTCAAAACTGATGAGTTTATTAGACAAAGTACTAATTATCCAATGGCAATAAAAGAGGACATTTATTGGGATGTAAAGGATTTCAATTACCTAGAAACAGCAATTACCAGCGACAACAAAATCAGCCTCATAATTTGAAGTCGAATTACGACACGTTGCTACTACGGGCTCACAGTAAGGAATTCAAAAGTAGATCCCTCTTTCCAAGTACAGAAATAGCGCCATATAAGTCGCATATCAACCCAGTCCTACAATAGGGCACTAAAGCATGGTCATTTATAGCAGCGGATGAGGCGGCAATTGGCGTTTTCGAGAGAAAAATTCTTCGGACAATTTATAAACCTTTTGGGCGTTGTCGTTGGATTTCGCTCACGAATGAATTACGAACTGTATTAGCTCTATGGGGTATATAATTGCAGCGGCTACGCTGTTTTGGTACATGTCACTCGTATGTAAAATAAGAGTGTACGACTTGAAAGCGAAATACTTTGGAAAAGCCGTCAGAAAAGCACGAACGCGACTGAGACTGAAAGACCAGCTGACGGATACCGTCAATCGGTTGTAATATCAATTAGAGTTGTGCCGAATATCGTGAACTAGTTCAAATGAACTAGGTCGCAGTGTTTAAAAAAAATTACAAATTAACTAGATCTTTTAAATGTACTAGATTCGCCATCGAAATTTTAAATGGAGATAATTAGAGTTCCTTGTTTATATTTTTACTAGAAGCATCATTATATAGTCAAAAAATAATGTCGGAAGATTTTTAATATTCTTTTATTACACACCTAATTCTGTTTTTACACGGTTTTGATATAACACGGTCTACAAAAAAAATTTGATTCTGTTTTTACACGATTTTATTCGAAATAGCACGATTAAAGAAAATCTATTTGATTGAAATTTCAAAGGAAAATATTTTTACTTGCAAATAATCTTTTAAATCTTAATTAGCTAAGTCGACGTCCTACATTACAGATTCTGTTAAGGAAATAATTTAAAAAGAACTAGATAGAGAGATAGAGGACTGACTATACACTTAAAAAGGATACCAGTTGATGGAAATACCGTCACGCAGAAGGCATTCAGAATTTATAAGCAGATAAAGGAACTTAAACCATGTAAATCTTCTCAAACAAATCGTGATAAGAGCAACTTATTTTCAGCAAGTACAGGATGCTTAAAGGAACTCACTGCATAATATAACAATCAAAGGAGAAATTGCTTTTGAAGAAGAGATGGTTGCGAAAGATTTTCCGCCAAAACTTGCAAAAATAATTGTGATGGAGGTCCAAATCAGATCTTCAATGCAAACGAAACAGGTCTATTGTGGAAAAAATTCCCTAGTCGCACATATGTAGACTAATACCAAAAGAGTGATAATGTGATCGAGTCACATTTTTATTTTGTAGCTTAGCAATGCTTTCGGAGACCGTTTTAGTTACTTTTATGTTTTCTTATACGAGTTTTTAGGTTCTGAATTGCTTTAATTTTATATTTTTGTTTCTTTAACTTTAAACAACTAATTGTCGTTTGTTTTCATGTAATAAACTGTGCATTAAATGCAGGAATAAATATTATATTTTCATTTTTTTTGTTGTGGGTTGAAGAATATGGAACCAATCCCCTTTTTTTCTATGTACTTCATGTCTTTTTTTGGAACGTATCCACCGTGTAAAAACAGAATTAGGTGTATACCAATGTGTTCTACAAATCGCTTTCGACCCCAAAAGCGACCGAAATCGTCGTATTGGTTAGCAAAAGTGACAATTAATAAGCAGGACTCTTAATTGTCGTTCTCTTCAAATTTGCAAGTTTCTGTGAAACTAGTTTCCGATTGGAACCCTGGTTTAGGCTCATATTTGTTTTGCTATTTCCAAAAAAAATCTTTTTTTAACCTTCAAATGTGTTTGATTTGAGATGTGAAGTTGTACAAAGGACATTTGGTAATTCATGATGTTATTTAAAAAGAAAAAATTTTCTAAAAAACGTATTATGCATGAAACCCATTTTATTCCAAATTGTCGTATTTTAATTATCGTATTTTTCGTTTTATAAATAGAAACGTAAACCAGTTTATCAAAATATATATGCCGACGACTGTATATGACACCATAGGCGCTACGACAGGTATTTGCGTTTAATCTGGTGTACTCAACATTCATTGCCTGAAATAGTACCCAGTTTCAGGTTATTTTTAATAAATATTAATGTTGAAATTAGTTGTTAATATTGCAAATGATTGCAAACAATTACACTTAAAAAAAATATTAATAGATTTTTTCCCCCTTTGCACTAGTCATAAATAAATCATCCTTTACCGCAATTGGGAGGCGGATGACTGGACAACACATCTGCTAATCAGAGTTAATTGTAATCTGCATTTATTGTTCACTATTTGGAAAACAAAGAATTGCGCAGCAGTTGACCAAATTGCATTCCCAGGGGGGGAGTTGGCGGGAGTTGCTTAAATATTGCCAGACCCGTCAGTGGGGACTTTAACCAATACATTATCACCAATACTCATGCTCACACACATGCATACACACACCTAATGCTTATATACTTAATAAAAATACTCACCACCAAATGCCAGATGCACTTGCTCCGGTTGATAGTGCACAATTTGCGTGGGTTCTTCAGTAAGCACAGTCTGAACCTGGGCTAAGTTCTTGCCGGCTAAGGCCAACAGGAGCAGCAACAGACATGGCAAGTGCATTGCTGCTGGTGTTGTTGTTGTTGTTTTTGTTATTGCTGCACTTTGTGTACCTTGAATTACAGCAACAATAACATTGCCAAATCGCAACTGCGTCGTTGATCCAACTGCGTTATTACTGTTGTTTATTTTTATTGTTGTGGTGGTTGATTAGATCGACTGGACTTGGAATGGGCAGCGGCTGGGTGCTCCGAGGAGTAGAATAATAACAATGATCACAGAAATTGGAATAAACAGCAATTTATATAAATGTGCGACAAGTTAGCGACGATGGGTTAGCTTTAGAATTGAAACGATAGAAAATGGAACATGTAAGTAATTTTTGTTTTGATTTTTCCTTTACTCATTCCAAATGGCATTCAAACTTATTTCGGCACAATACTTAATATAAATAGAAACACTTGTAAAAAGCTCTGGAATCTAATTGCTTTTGAAAAGCTGTCTTATTTATATGAAGCAAAGTGCCGAAATAAATTTGTAAGCCATCTGGAATGAGGGCTTTAAATTATGCAATTTTAAGCGCAAAACTTTTAAGACACAGATAAACTATTATTTTAATTGGCATGTGGGTGAATTCATGTATTAGAAAAGTCATGTTGAAAAATCGGCTCCCCACATTTTTGTGAATATCTTCGCTTACAGAATTTGCCCCATCATACACGGTATTTCAGCTAAAAGGACACATATTCTAGATATATGTTCCAATATATGCTTGAATTTGAATATACAAGTAAAAAAAATATTGGTAGGCTGCTAAATGTTAATTTATACCGGAGTTACACAGGGCGCATCATTGTCGAAGATGCGAAAAAATGATGCTGGCGTTTAGACCGCAGCTGCATCATTGAAACAGCTGTTCGCCATACCAAACGTAAACAACCCGAAGAAGTAAGAAGAAGAGCTCAAATGTAATTTATTGAAATAGAGACAATTAAGAGCGATAATATGTTGAATGTGGCAAGCGGTTTATTTGAAAATGGCACTGCGTTAACCAAAATGGAAATGGAGATTGCTTTTGCGGATCATTTATTTTTTTGAATTACGCGGTCCAATTATATTGTAGTTGCCTATCGAAATTTGATGTCAACATCAGCTGTTCGCAATCGATGCCGTGAAACAATACTTGATACTCGTCAATATACGGTCACTCTTTCCGCATCATTGCAGCATTATTAAACATGCGACTCTTCTTCCATCCACAGGATTCTTATGGGAAACAATTCCGCACATGCCGTATAACGGAAAAATTCAATGATGCGGCTGGTGTAAACAGCGTATTATTCGTTATTAAACTCCATCGTTCCAATTCGACGCTAACTTGACCAACATAAACGTTTCCAACTAGTGTTATCGATAGTCTCTGGGGGAGAGGTTTTATCGATAAGCTAAGAGAGCCAAGGTGGCCAGACAGTTTAAAAAAGTTTAGTGGCGCCAAAATATGTTAACAATTTCGTTTAAAAAAGAGAACAAATACGTTAGTACGTCCCAGCAGCGCCGCAGCGAAACACGAAAATCTCGCTTCAGGCTGAGCTTTAGCAATGCCACATGGCAGACCAAGATGGACGCTCGACATTAATTTGACATTTTTAAAAACTTAAATACTTTGTTTGGTCCATTACCAAAAATTTCTTAAGGCTGTAAAAAGCCCAGGTTCGAAAGCCTTACTTTGATTTAAATAATTTGTAAAAACCGGAACGCGAATCTACCCATAAAATTTAGGATTAAAACGGATTTCCAAAGGTTTGCCGCCTTGTTGTCCAATCCATCCCACTTAAAAGTGATCGTTCAGTATTATTGTTGCATATTTTAATAAAAAAATTAAATTAGAAAAAAAAAATTGGAAGAAAAAAAATAAATTCCGCTAGGCTTGAACGTTTGGTTGCTTGGGTGCTCCTCTAGTAGACCGTACCCGAGATGCCGGCTCCATAATTATAGCCACCGCCTATGGGTGGTACACCACCCAAAGCTCCTAGGCCGCCACCCACCACACTGTTGCCATAGTTGCTCGTATAGTAGCTGGAAGGATAACCGCCAGCTCCGAAGCGAGTGTTGTAATAGGGATAGCCAGTGCCGCCCAGGCGGCTATTGTAGTAGGACCCGCCATAGGGATTCGAGTTGTATGAGCCATAACCGCCTAAGCTGGAGCCATAGCCGCCCAAGCTGGAGCCGTAGCCGCCCAAGCTGGAGCCATAACCGCCCAAGCTGGAGCCATAACCGCCCAAGGCCGAGCCATAACCGCCCAAACCGGCGCCATATCCAGCACCCAATCCCAATCCTGAGCTATAACCGCCATATCCACCATATCCGGCAGCTCCATCTAAGCAAGTGAAGAAACATGCATAAGGTTAATTAGCCAGCAGTTCTTTTTAAGTCACCCTCACCTAATCCTCCAATTCCACGTGATCCGTACGGATTGTAGTAGCTATCCACGCCCAGACCACTGCCATAGCCTGCACCGCCATAACCAGCTCCCAATGAACCATAGCCTCCTCCATAACCATAACCACCAACATAACGCTTCTCCTGCTTCTTGTCCTGCAATGGTGCATAGCTGCTCGCCGAGCTAATCTGATCCTGCTGATCGGCCGTCACCTGCTCCACCGCCGTCGGCACCTCATCGGCCCGGGCACTTAGCACCAAGCTGGTCGCTATCAAGACGAACTGCAAACAATTCAGAAATTAGATAATCCATTTATAATCCTTGGTGGCTGGAGCCTTACTAAGCACTTCATGTTGTGGACGCCTGTGTTTATGAATGTGTGGTATGTGGGGGTGGTGGTTCACTTAGCTACTGCGCACGCGTCGCTTGACACTTGTATAATGCTCTATGTGCTGCCCCACCAACGACTTTTATACCCAAACACCAAAGCAGCGGCAGTCGCAAGATCAAGAGAGGGAGAGAGAGAGAGAGTAAGCGAACGATGGCTGAGAGTGAACCCTCTAACTAGGTGAAGTTCAAGCTAAGCTCAAGCCGAACTGTACCTGGGGCTGTGAGGGTGGTGACACATGCCACGAAGTTGTGTGGGGATCCCGCTATGGGAAGCAAAAAGAAGATTGATTGACAGTTGGTAGCGTGTGTGCCTACTGTGCGGGAGGTTGTGGGTTCGATCCCGCCTCGGACCATCTAAAAATAAGTTTCTCTTTATAAACTTTAACGCACAAGGTCACCTTTACAGCTGTTGGCGCCAGTTGTGGAGTATGTAAGCCATTAAAAAGCTTCTCAAAAACTTTGCCGTTCGGATTCGGCGTTAAACTGTAGTTCCGGAATCCCGGAATTCTCGAGAATCCTGAAATAAGATATTTCGGATCCCAAAACTTAGTTTTCTATGCATTCTCGTTGTTATCCAACATGGATTTGGGAATATTATAAAAAATTTGATATTTGATATCCGGAAAAAAAATAAAACCTAAAATTTTGGTTAAGAACCGGTTCAGGTTCAACTATTTTTCCAAAAGAGGTTCGGTTTAAGGTGCGGTTCACAGTAAAAGAAAAGTTAAAATTCCGGGATCAAACCGGTTCGGTTCTTTGCAAACTTTAAAATTATGGATATCAAGGATTGATCGATCCGTCTGTCTATCTACCGCTTCTATCCCAGAAACTATAAGAGATAGAGCCACATGTTTTTGCATGTAAATAGGTGTATACCATACGCAGATCAAGTTTGTTTCAGATTTGGAGTGTGCAGCGTCGCAACTGCGGCGTCGCTAGAATATCTAGAACGAGACCGACATACATAATCCGGTACAGTTCTCCAATCATCAATCACCTTTTGTCGGTTTCAAAACAAAGGATTCGACAGTCTAAAAAGCTTCGGAATAACTTTCTAGGGTTGGGCCAGACCAAGTTTATCCGCTTTCCATTGATGGCATTTAAGGAATCTCTTCGTCAAGGCGGTTAACCGAAACTCGCTTAAAAACTCTTCCAATTGTGTCTAATAGGCATACGGGTCTGTATGGGAATGGATTGCTTATAAGCATCAGTTGCTGAATCTTCCAGCTAATAGGGCAGATTCATTAGATACCCAAAAAGAACTGGTGCTTGTTGGATATCGAACTTGAAGGCCTTGTTCGGTAGCCCATCTGGACCTGGGATTGTACACTGGTGGATGCCTTCATCTCACCCAAAACAACTGTTTTTAATGAAGTTTTCGCTGGTGCTTGTTGAGAAAAATGATGTCGAAAGTTGTTGCCATTTTTGGCCGAAGTGAGTTTTTTGAAGGCCTTTTAAACTTGATACCATATTTAAATTCGAAAAAACTTTGCGATTTACAGACCGAATGTGGTTTAAAACCCAGTTTTAAATTTATACAAATTCAATTAATCACTCTTAAATATTTTTAAATTTTTCTAAATTTTTGAAATCAAAACTTGGTGAAAAATACTGAAAAGAAAATTTGTAATTTTTTCGAAGTTTAATGCTAAATAGCTCGAAAACTCTTAACTTTAAGTATAAAGTGATTAAGACTTATTTGTAGGCATATGTATTAGCTATGATTCCGTATATACCTTTTAAAAATCGTTTGAGTATTACGGAGATTATTGTTTTCGTCCATTGGGAGCCCAAATCTATACAACAAATTTTTTGGCGTTGCCTTTGCAAATTTATACAAGAAATAAATTGAGGACTGTTCTTGTTTCCGAATTCGAGCGTACAGAGTTGTGGATTTCAAGAATCGATTTAAGAACTCGGACGAAACTTTATGCCATCAAGAGATTTAAATATAGATTAATGGAAACTTGAAGTTAAAAGCTGAATGGAATTCTGGTTTTAAGAAGCGAGAACATTTAACAAGTCCGATTCCGCATAATTTAATCGAATTCAAAAGCGGGAACAACCCTGAATGTTTATATATATATATATATATATATATGAAATCAAAAAAAAGTGTACTTTCGGTTTTTTTTGTATTTTGGTAAACCCTTTAAAACTGTTGTACAAACTTGTTTTCTTCTTTAAGAACCTTTAGCAGATTTGTTTACGATATAAAAAGAAATGTTTTAGCGAGTCATAGAAACTATATGAAATCAATCATTGATCACTGATGATGTGAGCTGTTTGCTTTCGATCTGTAAGGAGGGGCCTTCATCATTATGAACTACTTATTTATACCTGCATCAATTTCAATATTCCCACGATCTACGACAATTATATCGCCCTCCTCCGCCCCACCACACCACCTGACCAGCTACCACAACAATAGGCAATGATGACAAATGCTAATTGAATCATTAACTTGACCCTGGCTATAACTAATTGCCCAACATAAAAACAAAAACAAAGCGATCATATATCCCAAACCAAGTCCAGTTCAACGATTTAGTTAGATAAATATTGGGGCTAAGCTGAAAAGTACGTGAGTCACATTGACGTGCTACAAATGTGTTGTACACATATGTACATACAAACGCACGTTTTCGGTTTTCACTTTTCAAGCCAAGTGCAAAATTTTCAAAATTTATAAAAATACAAATTCACACAAATTCAGGAGAAACTAGCTGATTTTTTTTAAGCAAATAGACCAACAAAGGAGCCAATTGTAAAGAGTAGTTGGCAGCAGAGCGTAGAGAGTTGACACAGACTGAGTGGAAGGGTTAATTTTATCACCATCTTTCATCTCCGGTTGTGACTCATTGTTAAATGTAGGGTATGGGCTATATTTTAAGTTAATTTACCCCTCAAAGCTACCAAATCATTAATGTTACAGGGGCAGCTTAATAAGTCACTGATGGTAAACCTCCTCAACTAATAAATTTGTTTTGTTGTTGTGCGCTTCTTAGGGCCGTTTTCATATCTTGCTGATAACATTATAATATTTCGATATAAAAAATTTCGTTGTCACTTAGCGGACAAATTATCCAGCCTTTAAGTTTTTGACGAAGTTGACTTTAACATTTATAAAAACAAGTAAGAAAGTCGGTCAAGCCCGACTGTAATATACTCTGTACCTGTCCAAATTTCTATATAACTGATCACTTCTAAGTGTGGGGTCACACATACTGAGTAAGTGCTGCCCATCACAATTGCGGCTAGTGCTGCCCAGCGTAATTATTTGTTTTGCCTCTAACTCGACTATCGTTCATCGGATCGGGAAATTATGTATGATGCATCGATAAATAATAATGAGAAGAATATATGTCTGAAAGGTTCGAACAATCTATCTTCCAAAATTTTAAGAGTTATTAGGTTTTCTTTAAATTAGCGGAGGTTCCAGTAGGCGTGGTAAAAATCCAAAATAAACTTGATCAGCCTGCAGGTAAAGGGAGTTTATATGCCATTATTATCTCTGAGATCTGTGCGTTCATACGGACAGACAGACGGACATGACTATATCGACCATGGTGGAACCATGGTATAATTATATAAGGTAGAGTCATCAGAAATTCACCATGCGAGAGGGGTGCCAGTACCAATGTCAACACGGCACAACGCCTGCTTAGGTGTATCAAATAATACCTTCAACATTGACATTTGCTTTGCTACTGACTGTTTTTCACCATTCGACTGGCACCCCAAAAAGAGGGAGCCTACTTTACTGACCTCACCTTATATAATTCCACCATGACTCTACCTATGATATCGACTCCGCTGTTGACGCTGATCAAGAATGTATATACTTTATAGGGTCGAAGATGCTTCCTTCTTACTGTTACACTCAGAAAAAAGAATCAAAAGCATTGTACTTGAATCGGTGTCAATAGTACGGTAAGTACGAAAACACTTGATTCAAGTACAAAGTTCTTATATCAGATACGATTTTTTTAATCCCAAATTACTTGATTTTTCAACGTTCCGAGATATATTAAGTACATTTCGATTCGAATCTTTCGAAATTTGACGTCGTTAAAGTCTTAAGTCAATCTCGATTAACGCAATAAAAATAACAACAAACTATTTTTCCTTAAAGTTTAATAAATTCTGAATTATTTCCCCAAAACATATTTGAAACCAAATAAGAGTACATAAAAAAATAGAAGGCTAACATCGGCTACGCCGATGTTTTGAATACCCTTGCAGTTTTTGAAAGGCGCTACCATTGATAACAAAAAAGTTTTTCCATTAGAATTAGTTTTAAGACCGATCGTTCCTATGGCAGCTATATGCTATAGTCATCCGATTTCGATAAATTTTTCCAGAATTGTGTGGAAGTATATGAAACTAACATATACTACGATTGGTGATGCTACGATGGAAAACAAAAAAGTTTTTCTTACTAGAACTAGTTTTTGCACCGACCGTTTATATGGCAGCTATATGCTATAGTCATCCGATTTTGATAAATTTTTTCCGAATTGTGTGGAAGCATATAAAACTAATATATACCCGTTGGTGAGCTACGATGGAAAACAAAAAAGTTTTTCTTACTAGAACTAGTTTTTGCACCGACCGTTTATATGGCAGCTATATGCTATAGTCATCCGATTTTGATAAATTTTTTCCGAATTGTGTGGAAGCATATAAAACTAATATATACTACGATTGGTGATGCTACGATGGAAAACAAAAAAGTTTTTCTCACTAGACCTAGTTTTTGCACCGACCGTTTATATGGCAGCTATATGCTATAGTCATCCGATTTTGATAAATTTTTTCCGAATTGTGTGAAAGCATATAAAACTAATGTATACCACTATTGGTGCAGCTAAGATGGAAAATACAAAAGTTTTTCTCACAAGAACTAGTTTTTGGACCGATCGTTCCTATGGCAGCTATATGATATAGCCATCCGATCCGGCCGGTTCCGACAAATGTGCAGCGTATTTGTATTTAAAGACTTTTTGCAAAGTTTGGTCAAGATAGCTTTAAAACTGAGGGAGGAGATAGCATAGAAACAGACGGACAGACGGACGGACAGACGGACAAACGGAAATGAACTCAGCTCGTCATGCTGATCAAGAATATATATACTTTATGTGGTCGGAAAAATTGCTTCCTTCTATGCGTTACAAAACATCGTGATGGAAATGACATTTAAATACTGATATAAATTACTGCATTTACTTTTATATTTCGGCTAACGTAGTACAAATAATTCTTGATCGTGTTCTAATTTAATAACATTAACGGTCGTTTTTGGACTTAAGAATGTTTCATACTTAATTTAAGTACTTTCAAGAAAAAAAAATAGAAGGCTAACATCGGCTACGCCTATGTTTTAAATATCCTTGCAGTTTTTGAAAGGCGCAACCATTGATAACAAAAAAAGTTTTTTCTCACTAGAACTAGTTTTTTAGACCGATCGTTCCTATGGTGCATATAGCTATAGTCATCCGATTTTGATAAGTTTTTCAGAATTGGGTGAAGCCTTTAAAACTAATATATACCACGATTGGTGATCTACGGTGGAAAACAAAATTTTTTCACTAGAACTAGTTTTTTGACCGACCGTTTATATGGCAGCTATATGCTATAGTCATCCGATTTTGATAAATTTTTTCAGAATTGTGTGAAACATATAAAACTAATATATACCAAGATTGGTGACGCTACGATGGAAAACAAAAAAGTTTTTCTCACTAGAACTTATATTTTTTTGACCGATCGTTCCTATGGCAGCTATATGATATAGTCATCCGATCCGGCCGATTCCGACAAATTCAGCGTATTTGTATTTAAAGACTTTTTGCAAAGTTTGGTCAAGATAGCTTTAAAACTGAGGGAGGAGATAGCATAGAAACAGACGAACAGACGGACGGACAGACGGACACGGACTATATGGAACTCAGCTCTCTCATGCTGATCAAGATATATATAGTTTATGTGGTCGCAGAAATTTCCTTCTATGCGTTACAAACATCGTGACAATTTTTAATATACCAATCTGTAAGGGTAATAAAAAAAATAGAAGGCTAACATCGGCTACGCCGATGTTTTAAATCCCTTGCAGTTTTTGAAAGGTCACTACCATTGATAACAAAAAGTTTTTCTCACTACAACTAGTTTTTTGACCGACCGTTTATATGGCAGCTATATGCTATAGTCATCCGATTTTTATAAATTTTTCCAGAATTGTGTGAAGGGGTATAAAACTAATATAAACCAAGTTTGGTGACGATACGATAGAAAACAAAAAAGTTTTTCTCACTAGAACTAGTTTTGACTGACCGTTTAAATGGCAGCTATATGCTATAGTCATCCGATTTTGATAAATTTTTCCAGAATTGTGTGAAGAGGTATAAAACGGACAGCTATATGACCAGTGTTTGGTGACAAGATTATAGTTAGGGTCGGAATGCTTCCTTCTTGCTGTTACAAACATCTGACAAACCCACTTAACTCTGTACTCCTTATTAAAAATGTTGAACAACCATTGATAACAAAAAAAAGTTTTTCTCATTAGAACTAGTTTTTAGACCGATCGTTCCTATGGCAGCTATATGCTATAGTCATCCGATTTTGATAAATTTTTTCAAAATTGTGTGAAAGCATATAAAACTAATATATACCAAGATTAGGGACGCTACGATAGAAAACAAAAAAAGTTTTTCTCACTAGAAGTAGTTTTTTGACCGACGCTTTATATGGCAGCTATAGGTAGCTGCTATATGGTAGCTATAGTCATCCAATTTTGATAAATTTTTTCAGAATTGCGTGGTAACATAAAAAAATAATATATCCAACGATTGGAGACGCTACGATGGAAATCAAAAAAGTTTTTCTAACAAAGATTTATTTTTTGACCGATCGTTCCTATGGCAGCTATAAGATATATTCACCCGATCCGGCCGGTTCCGACATATTAGTTGCGTGCAGTAAAAAGAATACTCTGTGCAAAATTTCAGCTTGATAGCTTTAAAACTGAGGGACTAGTTCGCGTAGAAACAGACAGACAGACAGACAGACAGACGTACAGACAGACGGACAGACGGACAGACGGACAGACAGACAGACAGACGGACAAACGGACGGACGGACAGACGGAATTGAACTCAGCTCGTCGTCCTGATCAGGAATATATATAGTTTATGGGGTCGGAAATGAATATTTCTATGCGTTACAAACATCTGGGCAAAATTAATATACACTTTTCAAGTGTATAAAAATGTGTCTCACTAGAACTAGTTTTTTTACTGACCGTTTATATGGCAGCTATATGCTATAGTCATCCGATTTTGATAAATTTTTCCAGAATTGTGTGAAGAGGTATAAAACTAATATATACCAAGTTTAGTGACGATTCAATAGAAAACAAAAAAGTTTTTCTCACTAGAACTAGTTTATGGACCGATCGTTCCTATGGCAGCTATATGATATAGTCATCCGATCCGGCCGATTCCGACAAATGTGCAGCCTATGTGTATTTAAAGACTGTTTGCAGAGTTTGGTCAAGATAGCTTTAAAACTGAGGGAGGAGATAGCATAGAAACAGACGGACGGACAGACGGACAGACGGACATGGCTATATAGACTCAGCTCGTCATGCTGATCAAGAATATATATAGTTTATGGGGTCGAAGATGCTTCCTTCTATGCGTTACAAACATCGTGACAATTTTAATATACCCTCTGCAAGGGTATAAAAAGAGCATTTCCAAAGTCAGCTGAGGGACATGTTTTGGGAGAAGGGTATGAGAATTTCGAACTTGTCTCTTACTTGGGTCTAATCTAAATATTCCGATACAGATTCAACAACAGATACTGAGTAAGCAACCATATGTGTAAGTGTGTGGAAATGGCAATATTGTAGAAAATAGTTACCTACTTGTCGATGTTGTCGCTGTCATCATATGCCCACCCCCGCCCCATACATACTAACATACTGATATATTACATATATGAGTGGGGCCACATTGTTCGTCTTGTGGGCATGAGAAAAGTGTTAACTAACTGAGAGAGCTTGGCAACTGGTGGTGGCCATGGTGGCTGTTTTTGCGGGGCCTGAGAGTTTCACAGACAATGATTCTTTAATGCGATGCGATGCGATGCCTAAAAGCTTATTACCAAAGCAGCTCGTGAATTTAGCCTCCAAGCGGCGACATAATTTCTTAGCCAAACATATATACACTCGGACAAAAATGATATCCTAAATGAAGGTGATGATAGTAATTGAATTTTGAACGTTTTGTTCATAAAATTTATAGACTATTTCTTGAATCAAGAAGAAGGCATAAATGCGAAACCGTTAGCCAAAATGAATTGTTTCAAATCTGAAACCGATATTATATATTTTTTAAAAACCAAAAACCGTTTACTGTTATAATTGAAACCGAAAAAAATAACCGGAACCATATCGAAAAGATAATACCGTTACTGTTAAGATTCTGTTAACTGATTTTGGATTATGACAAACATATCTTTAAACTGCAAAGATGCCAATATATACATATACTTTTACTTATGTATTTAATGCCAAGATAGGAATATAATTGGAAGTGAAAAAAATAGAAATTAGAAATTTTTGAAAAATCGTTTTTCATGCAGCATAATTTAAGAACCTAAAATCTGCCCGGAATTAATACATAAACGTAATTCGCTTCCATTTCGTCCCGAATTGGTTCTATTTTGGTTTAGAATTAAGTTCGGTTTTTGGTTCCGATACAGTTTCTGCCTTTTTTATTTCAGTGTACCGGTAAGGTATATTTGATAAGATAAGTTTCGCAAACGAAAATAGTTACGGGATTTATCTCCAATTCCCGAAATCTGTATTTCGATAGTATCGATGTTTTAAAATCTTCTTTTTTTTCTGAGTGTACACACTAGTATGGTTACCGTTGGTTTAACCTGAAGTGGACATCATAAAATCTAATGGAAGATGTACCGTTCAAGAAGCTGGGCGTAGTTCTAATTTACAAAAACAACAACAACAATGTTACATCATTCATCCCATTCGCACGCCCACCAATTATATTTACAAACAGATTTAATTATAATTGCACAAAAAAAAAAAAAACTGAGTAAACTAGAAAATGAACGCAAAACCGCAAACCCGCCGGAGCAAATGAAGCAGCAAAATGTGCATCAAGTTGGGGGACACCACTAACACACACACACACACACATACACAGTAGATTCGCAGTGGGAATGAATACAAAAAGACAAAGCAAAACCATGGCCTTTTCCGTTGAACTTGCACTTTGCATAATTGCATATTACTTAGCTTATCCCAAGACCACGGAAAGCTTCACACAATTAGCCCAACATCTATGCAAGTCTGGTGCGAACTACCATCAAAATCCGATCCCTAGGCTAGACATATGAGTAAGTCTGTACGTATGAATGCATGACAGACCCTGACATTAGAACCTGTGTGGCTAAAAAAATGTTCCGACTTTACTTCATTTAATGTTAACTTCAACCGATCATATGTAAATTAGAAAATAGGCACTTGATTGATTACTATTCAAATGTAAAATACTGCATTTATTATATTGCACACTTTTAGGGGTCCCAAAAATATATCATTGTTCTTCTACTGAATGCGTCCAGTGTTTCCTAAAGCATAAGTAAAACAATAGTCTGTATTTATGCACATACGTGGGTTGCTATTTAAGTTTCTGGCCTAGATCATTTCCATTTTAGGACCAATTGGCCTTTTCCCGAAAAGGTTTGGACTTTTATCGATAAAAGCTCCATACAACTCTTTCATGTGTGACCACGTTTGATATCGATTAACGATTAATCAAAAACTTACCTCGCCAGAAAAATGGAATTAACTCGTGAAAATTTTCGTGCAATCATTTTTCACAACTTTCGACGCGGATTATCACAACAAGAGTGCAACGATGAACTTAAATCTTTGTAAGGCGATGAAGCACCATCCTATAGCACTGTGAAAAATTGGTTTAATGAATTCAATCGCGGGCGACGCTCGCTCAAAGACGAAGGTCGACCAAAAACAGTCGTTGTGCCAGAAAACATTGATACCGTGCGTGAACTGATTAAGCATGATCGTCATGTGACATACCGTGAGATAGAGGCATCCTTGGGCATTTCTTTCACCAGCATACATTCGATATTGCATGAACACATGGGCGTAAAAAAGGATTGTTCTCGTTGGATCCCGCACAATTTGACAATCGCTCAAAAAAAGGCTCGTGTGGATTGGTGCAAAGAAAGTTGGAAAAAATATAATCGTGGTGTTTCAAAAGACGATTATAATATCGTCACAGGTGACGAATCATGGATCTGTGATTATGAGCCCGAAACAAAACAGCAATCGACCGTGTGGGTCTTCGAAGACGAGCCAAATTCAACGAAAGTCGTTCGTGGAAGAAGCACTTCGTAGCAAATGGTCGCCTGTTTCTTCGGTAAAACTGGTCATGTGGCAACGTAGGACGGTCAATTATGAGTGGTACACCACAATTTGTTTGCCTGAAGTCTTCGGAGAAATTCGAAAAACGAACAAGAGAAGACTGATCATTGTGCACCATGACAATGCGAGCTTTCACACATCAGCTCACACCAGCGCCTTTTTGACCGCCCAAAACGTCGAATTGATGGGTCATCCGCCGTACAGCCCTGACTTGGCACCCAATGACTTCTTTTTATTCCCGCACATCAAGGGAAAAATGCGTGGTCAACGATTTTCGTCTTTCTGAAGATGCTGTTGAAGAGTTCAAAAACCATGTTTTGGAGGTGTCTCAATCGGAGTGGAAAAAGTGCTTCGACAATTGGTTTGAGCGCATGCAAAAGTGTATAAATCTTGCTGGAGAATACTTAGAAAAATAATAAAACCATTTTTGATCATAAGTATTCGCGTTTTTATTAGGCCAGAAATATATATAGCAACCTACATTATACACCGATACAATAGAACGATGCCTCAATTATTGCGCTATTTTAGAGGAAGGCTCTATTTATTATTTATTTTATTTAGTTCTTTTGTTTCTTATTTTAATCTCCCGTTGTTTTGGAATAACAAATATTTTTCGTTCTACCAAAGACATTCTAAGCTAACAAGATGCATAACGACCATAGAACTGAACTTGCAATGTGGACCCACGATTTTACATAACAGGGCGCACAATGGTTAAGTTGACATCTCCCAGCAACGCCCCCTCGTTTCGTTTTGATTTTTAAATTTGTTTGTTAATTCCAGCCAGTTTTGATGATTCAGTAATTAATAAGCACTTTTCTTATTCCATACAAATGAATCATTAAGCATGATCTAGCATCAATCAGTTGTTCATCTACCCATATTTCGCATATTCCGATTCCGAACTTAATTCTCTCATCGATCACTTGCAATTGCAGGTGCAATTTTCATAAATCTTACCGAGCTAGCGGCATTGTGTACACAACATCATGGCTAGCCCCCAGCCAGCCATGGGTGACTCCGAAATGGGGTAACATCAATGGGCCCACCATTAAGAAAAACAAAACACAATTTCAATTTGAATGCTGTAAAAAATATACACATATACATGTCTGTATATATGCATATAGATATATATCTCTGATTTTATTTAGTCTTCTTCAAAATGTTCTTTTAGCGAGCTGCCCGTGGAACTGTGTGCTTCCCTCTTTATTTGGAATGGACACTCTGGACTCGCTTTAACTAACTAAATATCGTTATTTTTTTTGTTTTTTTTTGTTTCATTTTTTTCTTTTTTTTTTTGTGTTTTGTACGTTTTTTCATCGGTTTTTTTTTTGTACAGAAATTTGTGCTGAAAGAAAATTAGTTTTTATATTTTTTTGTTTTTTTGGGGAATTATTTTTTTAAAATTAACCTAAATATGGAACAGAAAGGGACAGGGCCTAGAGAGAGAGAGAGAGAGAGAGTTAAGCGAGACAGTGTGAAATAGAAAAAGAGATTTAGAAGGCGGTTGGTGGGCGGGGCACAACAATTAAAACTGAAAATGGTTTACAAATTATAACAACTTAAGCTTAAAATTAAAAAGAAACGTGCAGACATCGAGAATAAGTGGCGGAGGGTGGGAGGGGGGCGGGGGGTGTAAGGCTATCAAATACATAAGTAACATTGAATTTGCATCTTAGATTCCTAAACTATACACAGGATCAAAAATCGAATCAGTTGATGAAGAGAATGAATCATTTGATGGGCGAAAGTGAAATATACGTGTAGGTATGTCAGTATGGGTGAAGCTGCTGTAGAGTATACAATTTGAAGGGCTAAGCATACATATACACATATGTATGCATATATATATTAGTTAGAGCTACTTACACTTAAGATTTCAACTAGAGTTTTATCACATTGATAAAGTATTAAATGTAATATGTAATATGTACGATGAATGATAATAATGGCCAACAAACTAAGTAGATAGATAGATAGTTAAGGTGTACGTATGTGTGTGTGTGTGTGTGTGTGTGTGTGATGGGGTGCTGCTGCTGTGTCGGTTTTTTGATCGTTATAAAGAATCATTTTTAAATGCTTAGTTTCTAGTTTCAGTTGTTGTTGTTTCTTAGAAAAGAAATTATAAACTAACGCAAAAAAAACGGTATTGTGTAAGTGTGTTGTGTGTGTGTGTGTGTAAGAATAATAATAATAATATAAAAATAATCACAGACTGGATTTAGCTTTCCTCTACTTTTTTTTTTGTTTAGTTTGATTTGTTAATTTTAAAGCTAAAATCACTTGGAATTATCATACAGATTTTAGGTGTAGATATATATAGTAGATATTTAGTTATATCTGCTTGATTTTTTATTCATTCATAATATAGATAGGTAGTATCGTTTATATATATATATTTATATATTTTATATAATTAAGAATTTTGTTGTGGTATCTGCGCTTCATTTTGTATGGTTTTATAAGAGCTGAACAGGCATATATTATAAGAATATATATATTTAGGTACATATATTATGTAGAATCGTTTGTTACACGCAAGGCTTATGTGTGGTGCATCTCCCCATCAAAGACTTTAATCTGTTTTAGGGCAGATTCTCTTTCATTTTCTCCGAATTGTAACTGCAAAATGTATGACTCTGACAGAGGAATACAAATTTTAGAGTGAACAATTTGTGAAGCGAGTATTTATTAAATATATTAAACTGAAGTAAGCAAAACAACAAAAATATATCCGATTCTTTTTTTACCGACATCGATTTGCTGGTCTTGACGCGCGGAATGCTACAAGCAGCAAACCTTCGCCTCATATATAGTACATGAAATTGTTTAAATATGTCTGCTATACAGCTGAAATGAGACATTCTGGCACCTAAGCTAAATATGAATTGAATGTTATATGATCTTATGATCAGGAAATTAAACGGGGAACCCAAACCGAATTTTTTTTTACGGAAATAAATCTATTAACCGATATTATGACGTTTTCAGGAGCTGGTATGCAAAGACCTCTGGATATATGAACGGTCACCTTAGGGTCGACTGATTTAAATAAATATTTTATTTATGTATCAGCTTGGAAGCATGCAATTTGCTTATAAGAATTGGAAACATTCTTCGATAAAACCATTACAGGGATTTCCGTATCAAACTCAAATGATGCGTTTGAGCCGAGCATAACGCGAAAAGCGACCGCAATACGACATGAAAAAGTAATTGCAAACTTGTTGAAAACATACTTAGTCCGTATTTACACGATGAAGTTTCCTTCATGAAGTTCTTTATAATGTTTTTGTTTGTGGGGAAGAGCTGAAGAGGTGCAGCCGAAGCTGGCAAAACTTCATGACCTACCGTGGCGTGAAGCTTTTCGATAATTCTGCTTTGCTTTGTTCCGATTAAGCTGTTGCAGGCTTGATTTGTGTGTTATTTGCTTATCGATAACTTGTGCTCTAAGGGAAATTGAAATCGAACTTCATGAAGCAAACTTCTTCATGTAAATGCGCATGAAGTTTTGAAGATGCTTCAAAACGAAATCGAAGAGAGCTTCATGAAGCAAACTTCATCGTGTAAACACGGACTTAGAAACGCTGAAATGGAACGTTCTATTCCACTTGCTGTAAAGCCCAGATATCGCTACTTCGGAACAGGTAGAAGTCCGTTTGATGACTCATGCCTGGGCTGACGAATGCAACAAATGGATTGATTCGTGGATCGCATCAAAAGTCGCAGCGTTTTTTCGAGATGGTATCCCAAAATTGCCAGTAAGATGAGGGTTAAAGTAGTGGCCAGCAATGGACAATACTTTGAATAATATATGTGTAAACTTTTTTTTCCCCCATTAAAGGCCTATACTCAGATAAGATAAAAATATACCTTTTCACAATTCTTTATACAAATAGAAACACTTTCAAGCAGCTTTGAAAGCTGAATACTATTGAATAGCTTCCCTATTTATATGAAGTATTGTGAAAAACTAAATTTTTATCTCATCTGAGTTCAGGACTTAAGGCTTGAAATTTTCAATAAAAAAATACGCTGTTTTCAATATATATTACTAGATCATAATAAAACTTCGAAAAGGAAAATAAATGATTAGTCAAGTAAAATTGAAAATTCTAATTCATTTAAATGACCTAGTTGAGTACACAGAATAAAAAGAAAGACCCATTTGGACTGGATATGGACAAATCCTTTGAAATGCAAATCCTTTTGAAATTTACACATACTTTTGATATTTTTCAGCTTCATTGAATGAAAAACTAAGATCATTCTAACATTATTTAATTTCAAATGAATGAAAAAAAAATGGATATGCACATATCCAGTCCAAATGAATCAAAAAATATCCTTTGTTACGGTGTAGTTCATATTTTTGATGAACTATTCACTAAGGTTAATTTTTTTAACAATAGTTCATTTATGCACTATTCAGTAATTCAACAAATCAAAAAGTTAACTATTGTGCATATATGCCCACCTACATATCGTTCACCTTATTCAATACCGGCATAACTAAAAAAAAAAACGATTTCGAGAAAATTGCGTTTATAGTTTTTATGAAAAGGCAAAGATTTCTGCAACATTACCTCAAAAATCGTGTTTTTTGAGTTATGCCGGTATTGAATTATGTAAGCGATATGATAAATGTAAGCTTTTAAACATTTTGTTAATAGTGTCGTCATTGGACGAGAGATTTTGCTCTCCCCCTTAAGAAGTATTTTTCCCTTGAGTCAAAAAAAAGGAAGAACTATCAGGCATGAATTCCACTACATTTTGAAAAGTAAACCGAACTTTTTCTCTCTTAATTCCGCGTGATATTATTGAGTTCCAAGCGAGTTTTTGTAAGAAACCAACCGATTTACTCTATATCAGGATTCGCTAAGAAGAGATGAGGGAAAAAGTGTGAAAGTACTTTCCAAGAAGCGTAGTTTAAGTTTTAATATCTTGCCAATTAGTCAAGCATTCGGCTCATATACCTGTGAATTGCCGAATGTGTTCGACCCCCGGGGGCTATGGCTGGCTGAACTCTGCTCTATATACATACAAGCGGAACGATCAAAAATGGAACAGTCGGCATTAAGAGAAGCTTACTTTTGCCAGTACAGTCAAATTCGCAAGGCATTTTTGATCTTTTTTTTTTGTAAAAAAAAAGAACGGATACCTAATTTCATAAAAAGTTTCTAAATTGAACAAGAAATTAAGGAAAATTTACTTTAGGTACAGTTATCACTATTTCGAAAGCACAACTGGACAATTACTTTTCATTCCACCGACAATCTTTGTCGTTTTCAGATTGCATTAAAAGGCATCAATTCCACTTTCGACAAAATGGTGTAAAAATGTAATTGAGTACCTGCCTGTAAATTTCAAACACTGAGAACTAGTTCATTAGTTCATTTTAATAACTATGACAATTAAACTAGTTCACGAAATTCGGCATAAATCTAAAGTCAAGCTATTAAATGGCAATTCAAGTCGAGCATACACAGAGAAAAAAAAGCTCAAGATCAATTTAATCTTTGCTGGTTGAAATGATCTTTTAAAAATATCAATTTTTTCATACTTAATATAAATAGTTTCTTAGACGTCTTCTTATAAATGTGTGCCTTGGCTGACTGCGTTGAGACGTCACGCAAGGTCTCGAGTTCGATCCCCCAGACAAGTCAATTTTTTTTTTATTGAAAAGATCGTATTGATATTTTTTTATAAAAAGATCGTATTGATATTTTTTATCATATCAAGTAAATCTTTGTCATATCGAAATGAAATTGATATGAAAAAATGTGGAAATGACTGCCATTTCATATCAATTTTTTTCTCTGTGTACTATTTACCAATTTGCTCAAATTTACCAAAAATATAGCCGAACTTGCTTTCAAAAAGCTATTAACCTTAGGTTCAACAAACTCTATGCCTCATCGCAAATCAAATGCCATCAACATCTTTACAGATGGATCCAAACTGGAGTCTTTAGTCCAGATCTCGATATTAAAACTTCATTTCGACTTTCTGACCACTGTAGTGTAGAAGGGCAGTTAACCTACTGAAAAACCTCTTGGTCAGAGAGACTGACGTATTTCTATTCTCAGATAGCCAAGCTGCTCATAAAAGCCCTTGACAGTAATGTTAAACCAGGGATGCCCATAGATTGCTTACGACAGAGCAGACATCAATACATATGAGGAAAAACATTTGTTAAAGAACAACAACCACATGAACGAGAGGGAAAGAAACCGGTTATTACCGAGTGTTGTGTGTATATATAGAGAATAGGCTTTGGGCAGCCCTGCTTTAACATAGATGGCAACTAGATGGCCGACAACCTCGCCTAAATTGGTACTACCCACTACTCAGCTCCTACCGCTTAGGAGCCACATAGGGGTGCCACTTGCTAGGTTTAAATTACACACAAAGGAAACTACCCTTTGAATAATCATGAATTGAGGGCAAACGAAGTATCAAAACTTACATGGCTCGACTCTAAATATGAATAAATCTAGGGCGCTGCTACATCTCTTTACTGAACACAACGACTTCAGCAGAAGCTGCAACTCAGCAAAAGACAAGATCTCTCAAAAATCTCACTGTTAAAATGAAAGAATGGAAAGATCCTCTTTCTACAACCAAAGCATAGAAAGGGTTATGCGGTAACACAATGTGAAGTGAAGAAATGGGATTTCAGCCCAATTCGTTTAACACAGAGCTGCAAACCGTTTTTGAACTGAACCGGTTCGAACCCGGAATTCCGACTTTTCTTTTACTGTGAACCGAGCCTTGAACCGAACCTCTTTTGTAAAAAAATAGCTCAACCTGAACCTGTTCCGAACCAAAACTTTCGGTTTGGTTCAGCAAAAGTCTAATTTGAGCGTGAGTTAAGTTTTGTCTGATCAAATACGAAGAATAGACCAAAAATTTCTCGAAGAATTTTTTTGGAAAAATTTCATTTGAAAATAAATTTACTCATATGTTCAAATAAACAAAAATTCTGAATTTTTGAATTTTTTTTTTTTAAATTAATAGCTTTCTATCAAAATTTTGTAAAACTTGGGACGAACCAAGGTTCGAACCAAAACCTTGAACCTCAAATTTCTGAACCCTAACCATTGGCAAATTTTGGTTCGAACCCGCAAACCGGATCTACGCAAAATTTTTTTGGGTTTGCAGCCCTGGTTTAACATGTTTAGAAACAGGTCTGCGAACCGAAATTTAGACTTTACGTTAGACACAATTGTTGCTACATTACAAACATTTAAAACTTAAAAGCTAACAAAGTTTGAATGAGTTATATGAAATGGATTTACTTAACACTCGCTGGTAACAAACGTTTCTTAGTATATTTTTTTTTAATTATATATATATATACCTCTTTCTTTTTTTTTGTTTTTTTGCCTGATATAAATCTCAAATGTTATATATGAATTATACATTATTACAATTACAATTAAATATAATTTTAAATTAACAAATTTTTGTTTTCTTTTTTTTGTCACTTAAATTTTTTAGAATATGCTAATTTCTAGATATATATGTGTTTTTTTTGTATGCAGTTTCATTTTGAGAACAATTACTTGATACATATATATATATATATATTAAATATATGTATAATTTGTGTAATAATTTAACATTTTTTTTTTTTTGTTGTTGTAAGTAGTTAAATAATTTATTACAATTGAGTTTTTTTTTTTTTTTTTTGTATATATATGGCTGGTCGTAGTGCTTCTCTGTGGTTGTTGGGTTGTATATGTGTATATATGGGCGGCGGCTCAAATAAAAATTAAAAAATTTCAATTGTGATTTTTTCTTGGAATTTCTTGCTTGAGTTTGAGCCACCCTTATGTATGTGTGTGTATATAATCTAGATGCATATTTTAATTATGTTTGTTTATGTGTGAATAAATTTTTGTATATACAATTACTTAATTTAATATACTCTCTTTTGTTTATGCGTTGCGTTTTTCAGACAGGCTGTTGAAAATGAGTACCATACAAATTTGGATAAAGTTGTGTGTTTTGTTGAGATTCCACGTTAGGAACCTAACCTACCTATAAAGCCTGTTCCTACTTGAATATTTTTGGGGGGGAGGGGGGTTGCTGCTGTTTTTTTTTTGGTTTTATTTTAACATTTGTTTAGGCCATAATTGGTATTGCTTTGATATTTGCAGTTTATTTGTATTTTATTCTTACTATTTTTTTTTTGCACATATACAACAAAAGAATGAAACATTGAAATTGAAACACAAAACAGAGTGAGAGATATTTAGAGAGAGAGAAAGAGAGAGAGAGAGAGGGAAAGAAAGACACTTAATTACAATCGAAAACGGGGGCACAGTTTTTTGTTTGTTTAAATTTTCAAATTAAACGCAAACAAACTTACCAACTAGTTTATAGTTATAGTTATGTATGTATGTATATTTGTATGCTTATGTATATGCCACACATGCAACTATTTAAATTGTATGTATATATATATATAAATCTGTATATTGTTGCTGCTGCTATTGGGTTGATTGTGATTGACTGTAAAAGTTCAGTGTGTGTCAAGAGAGGCTTTTAGCATCCCGCTTAGATCTAAGGATTTAAATACAATTGTTTGTTAAGAAAACGACGCACGTTCTTTAGTCATACTCAAAAAAATCATTTTGTACACTTAAATATATATATATATAGCTATATATGCGGTTTATAAGGGGAGGGGAAGTAATTGGGGTTTAAGCTTAAAATTCTACTAATCAACACACATTTCAAGTGCCTGCAACTTTTATCACTTAAGACTAAGACTTCGTTTGCTCTTTTCTTGATAGTTTTTTTTTTTATATATATATATAGATATATGTATCTGTATAGTTAGCAAAATTCCATACAAAAAAATGTGTGTTTTTTTTTCTCATTCACATATTTAACGCCACTTAATTCTAATCGTGCTTGAGTACTATGCGTGATGGTGCCTTGCTGCGTTGCTTGCTGCTGCCACTTGCCGTCGAGGATGCTGCCTGCCGCTTCTCCAGACGATCAAATATGCCTCCTCCTGCTCCGCTACCTTTCCTTTGCAGTAGCTGCTGCTGTTGTTCCTCACGCTGTCTTCTCTCACGGTGACGACTGCTTTCACCTCCAGCTCCTGTACTGCTACCATTACTGCTGCTGGATGTGTTTGGCTTTAGCACCACACGCCGCTGGCCTGTGCCAAATGTGCGCACCATTTTATTATTCCGCTTCATGACCACCAATTCAGGTGTGGCCGAACGCTTGCTGCTTGCCTGTGCGGGTGGCTGTTGTGGCGGCGGTGAGGGTGTGGCCAGCAAACGTTCCTCCTCGTCCAGCAGCAAATCATCATCATCATAGTCCAGCTCGACCTCATCATCACTGGGAGTGCCCAGACGCAGCATATCACGCGATTTGGGCGGTGTACCGCCTGCTGCTAATCGCACGGGAGCCGATGCTGCCGCAGTTACCGCCGACTGATGGTGTTGATGATGTTGATGATGCGGATGTTGTTGCTGTTTAATAGAGGGAGCCAAATGCTCAGTAATGCTTCTCTTGGCCTCTGGTGCTATTTTGGCTGCCGTTAATTGTTTACGTGCCGCTGGCTGCTGCATGGGCTGATGCTGCTGCTGCTGTTGAGTCTGCACCGCTGGAGGCTGCTGATTCGACCGATTGCGCACATTGCTCGTTTCCTGTTCGTCGCGGCGTTTCAGTGAAATTATTTTGCGTTCGTTACTTACTGATGGACGTTGTTTTTGAGCTCCAACTGCAGCAGCAGCACCTCCTCCAGTGACCATTAATTCCTGTTCATCCCGTGACGGTGAATTGTGTTGCTCGGCGCGTTTCTCCTGAAAGATGTAAAAAGAAAATTAGTAGAGAGAAATTTCAAATTTTCTAAGTCCTTGCATTTTTTTACTTTGCATAAAGTGTATTGATCTGGCGCATTCCTCAAACGCTTCTTTAGAATTATCAGATCACATCTTGCTTTAAAAATCCACATTTGTGCCATGTCTTAAAGAAGCTCGGTCTTGGGTCATGATTTAAATGTCTATAGATCCTATTTGCGCTACTCATGGATCTGTCTTACTTAGTTTGGTAGTCTTGAATTTGAAGCACGTTCCCATGTGCTTTATTCTGTCATTCCAACCAAGTCAACAGAGTAAGCTCTAGTTTAAGTAGAAATTTATACTTTAATTAAGAAGCCCATCTTTTTTCTTAAAAACATTTCAGAAGCATAGGTTATTCATGATTCTAGTTAGATGCAATCATTCGAGGTGAAGTTCGCGTGTTTTAACATTTTCTTGATGAAGAAATTTAGCATTCTATCAACTTCTTCGAAGTTGGCCGATCCCCATACTTGTGCCTCATAGCTTTGTACCGATCTGCTAACGGCCTGGTACACTTCATATTTGGTGCCAAGTTCTAAATCTCTATTCCTAGCTTTTCACAATGATCCCAAAGTCGTTTTTTTTTGGCATAAAGTCTAATTATAAAGATATCTGCACGAAATTTGGATTATTCGGATATTTTGGGCCCCCAAGACGACTTACAAAGATTCGTTCAATTTATACCAATATTTTCTATAGCTGCCATATAAACGATTTGGCCGATTTTGTTTCTACGCGAACTAGTCCCTCAGTTTTAAAGCTATCAAGCTGAAATTTTGCACAGAGTCTTCTTTTTGCTGCACGCAACTAATATGACGGAACCAGCCGGATCGGATGACTATATTATATAGCTCTCATAGGAACGATCGGTCGGAAAATATGTCTTAGTGAAAAAAAAACGTTTTTGTTTTTCATCGCAGCGTCTCCAATCTTAGTATATATAAGTTTTAGAAGCTTCCAAATAATTCTCGAAAAATTTATCAAAATCGAATGACGATAGCATATAGCTGCCATAGGAACGATCGGTCCAAAAACTAGTTCTAGTGAGAAAAACTCTTTAGTTTTCAATCGTAGCGTCACCAATCTTGGTATATATTAGTTTAACATGCTTCCACACAATTCTAAAAAAGATTTTATAAAAATCGGATGACTTTAGCATAAAGCTGCCATAGCACCGATCGGTCGGAAAATGTGTTTTTTGCTAAGAACATTTTTTTGTTGATCATATTTTGATTTTCAATGATTGTGCATTTATAAATATCTGATATCTTATTCCTATATATATGGGCATTTCCGTGATGTCGAACGCGGACGTTCGTACGACATAAAGTAAAAAAAAAGGCAAAATAAAAGGCATTTTTTATTCGTTTTTTACTTTATAATGAAGGTATTGAGTAGCACTATAAATAGTGCTAAAGCGAATGACAGGTGCAATACTGATTCAAAAATAATGGCAAAATAAGAAGCGATTTGAACGGGACAAAAACAGAAGTTGTTTTCGGGGCCACCTACATATACCCAGAACTTAGCGAAACCTGACGCATTTCTAAAACCCAAAATGTTTTAGAATCTTATGCATGAATGGTACTTTGAAATGGTTTTTAGTTGGTTCAAAAATCTTCAGTACTTTTTTTTTTAAATAAATAATAATCTGATTCGTAACGGGACATTGCGAACGGGACATTTTTGCCAATATGATTCAAGTGGGTATGATTATGTATATATTTATGCATTTTAACTATAATCAATTACTAGCACTATTCCCGACGTTGCTCGGGTCTCTTCAATTGTATTGAAATGGTTTTTGCATAAAACACAAAAAATATTAGTATGAATTAATTTTTAACCACTAAACTTTACACTTACGGACGCGAACGGGACCAACTTTGAACGACATTAAAATATAACAAAAAAATTTTTTATCAATTGGGATTTTTTTTATTAAATTGCTTATAAACAAATCTGTTTGTACTAAACTTTCCATGCATTCACTTCTTCATTTTGTGACAGACAAATACATAATGGTATTTATCGGTATCGAACGGGACATTGAAAAATGGACTGAAGCAATCCAAAAATTTACTTACTGCTTTTTTTTTTAGATAAATTATGATGTAAGAGACATTTTGTAGAATAATCTTTATCATGTATGATCTTTCTTAAAGAAGATAATATCAAATAAAGCATGCAATTTAAAATGGCAAAAAAAAAAGAAAATGCACTTTTGCTACTTTGCTGTCGATATACTCATTGAGGTTAATGACCATATGTTCACTTTAATTAAATTAGTTAAATTTGAATGATTCTTTACCATAATATGAATAAACAGAGAGATTTCAAGAACTTTTAGTTTTGTAACCTCGGTGGACATTTTGGCGGAAATACCCATACCCATATATAAAAACTAGAGGGCAAAGCTAACTTCGACTGTGCCGAAGTTTTAATACACTTGAAAAACTTTACTCCAAATGATTTAAACGGTAAAATATATAAAGGATATAGATATCAGATATTTAAAATTTTTAAATCATTGATAATAAAAATTTGATACCATAAAAAAAACTTTTCTTAGTAAAATACCGACCGATCGGTCCTATGGCAGCTATATGTTATAGTTATCCGATTTTGATAAATTTTTTCTAAATTATGTGAAAGCATATAAAACTAATATATACCAAGATTGGAGACGCTACGATGGAAAACAAAAAAGTTTTTCTCATTAGAACTAGTTTTTTGACCGACCGTTTCTATGGCAGCTATATGCTATAGTAATCCGATTTTGAAAAATTTTTCCAGAAATGTGTGAAAGCATATAAAACTAACATATACCAAGATAAATGACGCTATGATGGAAAACAAAGGAGTTTTTCTTACTAGAACTAGTTTTTTTAACGACCTTTTATATGGCAGCTATATGCTATAGTCATCCGATTTTGATAAATTTTTTAAGAATTGTGTGAAAGTATTTAAAACTAATAAATACCTCGATTGGTGACGCTACGATAGAAAACAAAAAAGTTTTTCTCACTAGAACTAGTTTTTGGACCGATCGTTCCTATGGCAGCTATATGATATAGTCATCCGATCCGGCCGGTTCCGACATATTATTCCGTACAGTAAAAAGAAGACTCTGTGCAAAATTTCAGCTCGATAGCTTTAAAACTGAGGGACTAGTTCGCGTAGAATCAGACAGACAGACTGACGGACAGACGGAAATGAACTCAGCTCGTCGTCCTGATCAAGAATATATATAGTTAATGGGGTCGGAAATGATTATTTCTATGCGTTACAAACTTCTGGGCAAAATTAATATACACTTTTCAAGTGTATAAAAATAATGGCTTCAATGGGTCTTTTTCGCTGTAAACTAATGTAATTTGCTCAAAGGCATTACGGCATATTTATCGGATCAAAAAAAAAAAGAAGAGACCAAAAATAACTTGATGAAATACAACTGATAAATTTTAAAATGAAAAAATATTAAATAGTATCTTCAAGTAATCAAAACTACCGAAATTCCGATTTTTATACCCTTGCAGAGGGTATATTAAAATTGTCACGATGTTTGTAACGCATAGAAAGAAGCATCTCCGACCCCATAAACTATATATATTCTTGATCAGCATGACGAGCTGAGTCTATATAGCCATGTCCGTCTGTCCGTCCGTCTGTTTCTATGCTATCTCCTCCCTCAGTTTTGAAGCTATCTTGACCAAACTTTGCAAAAAGTCTTTAAATACACATAGGCTGCACATTTGTCGGAATCGGCCGGATCGGATGACTATATCATATAGCTGCCATAGGAACGATCGGTCCAAAAACTAGTTCTAGTGGGAAAAACTTTTTTGTTTTTCATCGTAGCGTCACCAATTGTGGGATATATTAATTTTATATGATTCCACACAATTCTAGAAAAATTTATCAAAATCAGATGACTATAGCATATAGCTGCCATATAAACGGTCGGTCCAAAAAATAGTTCTAGTGAGAAAAACTTTATTGTTTTCCATCGTAGCATCACCAATCGTGGTATATATTAGTTTCTTATACTTCCACACAATTCTGGAAAAATTTATCGAAATCGGATGACTATAGCATATAGCTGCCATAGGAACGATCGGTCTAAAAACTAATTCTAGTGAGAAAAACTTTTTTGTTATCAATGGCCTTTCAAAACTGCAAGGGTATTTAAAACATCGGCGTAGCCGATGTTAGCCTTCTATTTTTATATGAAATTTGGGAAAACTTGGGATGAACCAAAACCTCAAATTTCCGAACCCTAACCATTGATAATTTTGGGTTCGAACCCAAGAACCGGACCTCCGAAAAAATTATTTGGGTTTGCAGCCCTGGTTCGGAGCAATATCTCTGAAACCACTAAACCGATCTTTATGAAATTTTCACTGCATGTTCATGTCGATCAGGGAAGAGTCATAGGATATCGTCCAAGATAGTGAACTGGTTCCGAACACGCTGAACCGGTTAAAAAGTGGTTCAGAGCCATAACTCAGAAATGATTAAAGCTATGCACTGAAATTTGGAGCCAGATATTTCACAGTTTGATGGACGGTTCCGAACCCGCTTAACCGGTTTAATAATGGTCCCAAGCCATATCTCAACCTATTCAAAAGTTGCTAGGAACGTTAAGGAACAAAATCATGAACATTTGGTCAGGCCTGTTAAACTTTTGTTGAACCTAACCGACAATTTTGGTTGAGAAGAGGTTCAGTTTTAACTAAAAGAAAATTTGGGTTCGGGATTTATATGCATATTGGAATTCGAGACTGGAAGGTCTATCCCTTCCTGTGTCCTCTTTAATGGTTAAATATACACACTCACCTCGTGTTGCTTCTCTTCGGCCGCGCGCCTTCGTTTCAGCTCCTTGTCGCGCATAATCTTTTCACGCATTTGTTTCTGTTTCTCGATTTCCAAGCGATAGATGCGTGTCTCCTCGTCCTCGTCGCTGGGCTAAAATAATATGGGGATATGTAAAATCAGACAATTAAATCAAAATTCTTTTTCCACTTACAATAATGCGAGTGCCACTTTCGAGCACACGTCCACGCGGTTCACCCGAGAAGGGATTTCGTGTGGCAGAGCCCGGTGAGCCACTTCTTCGGCGTTTGGGTGGTGCAACGGCAGTACCACTGCCAGTTGCAGTGGCGGCAATGCCACTTCCACTGGCGCCAGCTCCTCCACCGCTGCTGCTACTGCTTGCCCCTCCACGATTTTCGTCGCGTTCCCGGCTAGAGGCACGACGAAACCCACGTCCTACCGGACGACGTTCTCGTTCTCTTTCCCTTTCCCGATCTCGTTCTCGGTCCCTTTCTCGTTCCCGTTCTGTGCGTTTTACAGGCGAATAGCTGCGCCCTCGGGGCGAGCGACTGCGACTACGACTGCGTCTCCTTTCGCTTGTTTGCGCTGAGGACGACGAGCAGTTCACACCCGATCCTGTGAGTGGGGGCGAGCGTTCCATGCGTCGCTTTTCAAAGTATTGACGATTTTTGTTGATAAACTCCTCCTGCTGGCGCAGCAGCTCCGCCTCACTGTTAATGGCGGGCATGAAGTGCGTCTCTTTGATGAACTTATTTGTGGCCGCCTCGACGCCACCCTTGAAATTCGGATTGATGAGCACCTTGCTGACTCGTGGAACCGATGAGCCACCACCACCACTTGACTGGGGTTGGCCCGCATTGGGCGGCTGCTGTTGCTGCTGCTGGAGCGGATGTGGCTGGGGCGGCGGCGGCGGCTGTTGTTGCTGCTGCTGCTGCTGGGGCGATGGAGCTCGGATGCCCATGCCATTGGCATAGTTGGGTGGTGCTCCCGGCATCATGTGTGGCGGCAAGGCTTGCAGCGGTGGGCGTTGCATGCGACTGGCGTCACCCTGAGGTCGCCAGCCATTGTGCGGCCTCATAAAGTGCGACGGATGCGGTGGCTGCTGTGTTGGATGGTGTCCAACCTGATCATAGCCATATGGCGAAGGCGGGATATTGCGATAGGGCGGCGGACGCATGCCAGGAGGTGGCTGCTGTTGCTGCTGCGGAGGACCCTGACCCAGCAAGGCAACTCCGGCTCCTCCGCCATTGCGATAGCCGGGCGGTGCATACGACATGGGTGGCTGGAGCAGGCCCACTCGTACTTGCTCATGGGGATGCGGCAAAAGATGAGGTGGTGGTGGACCATTGGGATTGGGATGATGGTGCATCATGTGATGAGGGGAGGAGGCGGGTAGCTGTTGTTGTGTGCTTGGTGACTGTTGTTGTTGCTGTGGTGATGGCTGAGCCTGGCCTGGAATGGGAATGAATGTGGATTTGTTGAGTGTTTGTGGTGGTAGACAGACACCAGGTGGAGGGCCAAGAAGGGTCAAAGTGTTTGATAATGGTGGGGGAGGATTAGGCACAGCGGCCATAAGAGCCAGATGAACTGGAGCATTACCCGGCATGCCATATCGTTGCTGCTGTGAAGGAGGCGGCGGCATGCCCACCATTCGCTGTTGCTGCTGAAACATAGGCGAAGGTGAGCGCAGCAGATGATGACGTGCGCCACCACCCATTCCGCGTGGCGGCTTGTTGTGGCCCTGAAGAAGATTCTGCTGCATGAAGCGTCCCCCACCCATACGGGATTTGTCTGTGTAAAAACGAAACATTATTTGGGGTTACGTCGGCGACGTTTCTTTATGCGTTGAACCCACCTGCATGCATGTGATTGTGTCGCCTCTGCATTTGCTGCTGCTGTTGGTGCTGTTGATAGGGACTCGTGTGAGGAGAGTGCTCCATTAGTTTGTGGCTGTGGTTGCTATCTGCTCTCTCGCTGCCTGTTTTGTAATTGGTGCGCTCTTCACGCTCCTCCTCATCCTCGCGAGGATCCGGCAACTCTGAGGCTGAGGCAGAAGTGGAACTGGCACTGGGCAGACTCTCCTGCGAGGAGGCCAACAGAGAGTTGAGTGGTCCTGGTTCAGGTTCAGCCGCAGAGTTGGAGGCCGAGGCTTCTTCAACTTCGCCCGCCTGGCTGCCATTATTTAGCTGCGAATTTTGGGCCGCCACCTCCTCCTCCTCTGGCTGTACTTCGGTTTCTGTTACTCGCTCTACACATGAACTAGTTGTAGAGGTAGCCGCTGCCAGTTCGGTGAACGTTTCCTGCGGCTCCACGGCTAACGTGGTGGTGGTGGTTTCAGCTGCTGCCACCACAGTGTCATTTGCTGAACCGCTGATCACTGCCACCGGCTCCTTGTGCTTACGTTCATGCTGACGCAATTGCTCCTGGGCCCATTCTTCAGCCTCGGCGCGCATTTGTAGTTTCACCTCGCTGGTCACATCCTTCTCCAGCTCTGTGACAAATAAATTGAGGTGACTCGATTGAAAGTTGTTTTGTGGTGGGGGGGTATCGCCACTACTTACCTTCATCCGAGAGCAGCAACTCATCCTCGTCGGCTCCTAAAAGTGCCTGATCATCAATATCGTCACCCAGTTCATAGTTAAGCAGATCATCACTTTGAGAGGAAAAACAAACGTACATTTTATTTTCTTCACTGTCAACCAATCACCCCCCTTACACCCCCACCACATTTGCAGACAATAGCTTATGGCACTGTCATAAACCATTACACTTGCATTTTCTCAACTAAACGGCACTTACTTAATGTCCGACATTTTGACTGCGGGTGTGTCTGTGTTATTAAGAACAAATTTTGGCGTATGTTTATAACATTTTTGATCGATTTACTAACTTCTCTTTGCACATTCCGCCATCTTGAAACTGACCAGCCAAACCAGGGCTGGAGTATGTATGGGGGAAAACAGTGTTGACACCCTGGTAAATGTAGTGGCAGTTCCGATTAGTGCGCAAATGAAACACCTGGGAATCAATTAATCACAAGCATTTTAGGCAAAGGCATTAGGCGGATCTAAACTATGGAATAGTGGGCCGATCAAATAATTGTAATTAATTATTTAGTGTAAGAAACGACAGCCCTGAAATGGTTCAATTGACTGTGTTGCATTGAACCGACACCTTTGAACCAGCTCAAATTAATTTATTTTGGGAATTTTTGTTTAATTTTTGTAGATGAACTAATTGTTTGTTTAGTACTTTTTGCATGTAGCCTATAAAACAAGAACAAATTTGAGCACAAAAATGTTTTTATTTGGTAATTGTATCATATTTTCTTCGATTTGACAAAAATATTTATTTTCACTACCAAAAGAAACCAGTGCAAAGACCGCAATTTCATTCTTAGCATTCTGTTCTGTTCGCCGTACGGTCACACTATCAACGCCGCCATTTACATTTTGAATTTACCGAAATTTTGAGCTGGCGTCATTTTCATTCCGTCGCAAACACAAATACAAATGTAGTTTTCTAGTGGAGTTTTAATTATTTTATAAATAAGCAGCTGCAAAACACAAACCAACTTAGCCCTACACTTCACACATTAGTACACAAAAAAAACTACAAAAAAAAAGAAAGAAACAAAAACCAAAACAATGAGCACAGTAAGATCACAAATTCTGGAGGAGACCGGCGAGCAGGTGGATCGTCTGCATTCAATGTGGGTGGACATGTTCGAGCCGAAAACATGCGAAGAGTTCCTACACAAGCTGAAGGATCATGTGCACAATTTCTACAAGGACTTGTTGGCCGAATCCACTGAGAAGCAGCAATCCATTATGGATGAAATCGCCGGCTTGCGCTCGGAAGCGGATGAGCTGAAGCGTCTGCTGCATCAGGAGGTGGTCATGGGTGAGAAGCCAGACGATATGCCGCTACTAATTTGGCAACTGAAGTTGGACAAAAGTATAGAGCATTTGCGCGAGGAGCTGCGCCAGCGCCGTGCCGAGATATGCGAGCTGCTGCTCCAGCAGGAGCAACTATGCGATGAGCTGGGCGAACTACCGCTCCCTCTGCTGGCCGATCCGCTGCCCAAACCGTTGGAAATGGAAACCTTTCGGGAGCATTTGGCACAGTTGAGGGCGCAGCGGGACGCCCGACTCAAGGAATTGTTCGAGCTGCGCCAACAGATCAAACACGATATGAAACTGCTCGAGATAACAGCACGCACGGATGCCGATCTCAATCTGCTAAATCAGGCCAATCATAATCTCACCCCAGAGACTCTAGAGAAGCTGAAGGAGATGCAGAAATGTTATGCCGATCAAGTGCAAGAGATGGTCGAGCGCATCGATGAGATGCGTGAGAAGATACGCGTGCTGTGGGAACGCCTGGAGGGGGTAGATGAGTTTGCCAAGCGGCGTGTGAACGACTCCAAGGAGTACAATCAACGCACCTATGACATACTCAGAGAGGAGCTGCAACGTTGCCAAACCCTAAGGCGTCAGAATCTCAAGCGTTTCATCGACCAGTTGCGTGTGGAGATCAAAGAATGGTGGGATCTTACACTGAAAAGTGACCAGGAGCGTAAACGATTCTCCAATTACTACAACGATTGGTATAACGAGGACCTGCTGGAGCTGCACGAGCTGGAACTGGATGATCTCAAGAGTTTCTATCATAATAACAAGGAGATATTCGAGCTATATGCCAGTCGCATGGAGCTGTGGGCACGCATGGCGGCCTTGGAGGCCAAGGCCAGTGAACCGGGACGTTTCAACAATCGTGGTGGTCAACTGCTGAAGGAGGAGCGTGAGCGTAAGGCCATTACCTCCAAATTGCCCAAGATCGAGCAACAAATCACCGAACTGGTGCAAGCCTATGAGCAGCGTGTGAATGGTCCCTTCCTGGTGCATGGTGAAAATATACTGGAGCGTTTGGCTGGCGATTGGGAGCGTCAAAAGGCCAGCAAGCAACAGAATTCGGCACGCAAGAAGGGGGGAATGATGCCGCCACCCACACCGGGCACCACAGCTCCACGCACACCCATGTCCCTGAGGAATATGTCCACCATGTCCAGCTCCACCATGTCACTAAGAAAGGCACCCTCACAGCCACAACTGGCCACCGCGAATAGCACGGGGAATCACAAGCGTCGCCATCCCACTGCCACAAGCGGTCAAACTGGTCATCTTACACCACATGCCAAACGTAGTCTCATGTCCAGCCTGAACTCGATCAAAGCGTCTCCCCGGCGTCAGCCAGTGCAACGTCTGTTGGCCGACAGTGGTGTCCATTTGAAGTCTAGCAAATCGCCACTGAAGCGAGTCCGTGTGCTGGACAACACTTTGCGACGCAGTGGCGGCTTGGGTAGACGCAGTCTGGGTAAATCCCGACCCAAGGTCACCATCCAAGTGCATGTGCCCACCGATGATGAGTATACAACAGATGAGAATGCTGGAACAGCTCACGCAGACGCTGAACATGAGGATACCTATCAGGAGTTTGAGCCGGCGGCACGCTCTTCCGTCTTACCACGAAATCTTCGCAAGCCACGTCCACTAAACACACCACGCAAGCGGCCTAATGTCACCAGCAACAACAACAACCATCTGGAGCATACTCTCAAGCAGAAGCAGGATCTGCTCGATCCACGTTCAGCCTGTTTGTGGCCGCAGTAAAAAAGAGATTACGCTGGATGAACTTGAATGAAATTAAACATAACAAAAAAAAATGTACCTTCTCCCTAATGTCTCCTAGATTAAGTTTTGCTGTTTAATGGAAAATGTTTGACTTCTTTTTATGTTTTTTTTGGTGTTTAGTTTTTATTTTTTGCCCCCCTTTAATTTTTGTTTGTTTTAAAATCTTGAGAAATAAACCTAAAAAGAGTGTGCGCATAAGGCAGCAATAAACCACAGCTCTGGAAGAGATTAAGTCGAAAGCATCAGAAGGGGTTCCTCCTCCCCAGTATTAATATGTGAATTCATTAGGAAGAAGTGGCTGACTCGTAGTGCTAATGATGTTTAGGTTCCTGTCCCAGGCTATTCAAACTTTTCCGTCTTTAAAACAGGAACTTATCAACTTAACTTAATGCTTTCTTTGTCGTTTCAAATTTTTAAAACAAATTTAACTGTAGCTTCCGTAATCCCTGAACGGTTATATACGGAATCACAGCTAATGAATAACAATAAATAAACTTTGTACTTAAAGTTCACTGTTTTCCATATATTTAAATTAAAACTTTTTATAAACAGATTTCTTGCTTATTTTCTCACAAATTGTTTTTTTTTTTAAAACCAGAAAAAATCTAAGAACAAAATTTGTTCAGGTCAGTTTTTTGTAATGAATGTAATGTAAGGAAACAAGCTATCGTTCACTGAAATCTGTGGATAAACGGCCAAGCCTGTCAGGTGTCTGTCGCATTCCATTCAAAACCCGCATTCCCAAATTTAAATTAATATGTAGCAGGCACGGTTGCCACTTTTGGAGCAAACGCTCCATAATGGATCTTTTTTTTCTTGTTGGAGCACTGGAGCCTTTTTCTGCAAAATGGAGCTTTTTGACCAAGGCAAAAAATAAAAAAAATAAAATGCAGTAATGTTTGCTTTATGCACTGTAAAATCAACCCGTCCTAAGAAGGGTAATTTTCGCTACATATAGTCATCCGATTTTAACCAAACTTTTTGAAAGCTTTATAAGTAGTATTTATAAAAACAAAAAAGGTTTTTCTACTTTTATTAGTCAGAAGACTGATCGGTCCTATGACAGCAATACGATGCAGTCAACCGACTTTCACCAAATTTTGCAAAACAGTTTGAAGTCATATATAATTCATAATTGTTGAGTTCAAGAGATTTAACATTGATAACAAAAAGGGGTTTCTTACTAAACCTCATTTTCTACCGATCCGTTCTATGGCAGCTATAAGAAAAAGTCACCGGATCTAGGCGGTTTCCCGCGGGTTCCGTAGATGCCGAATTTAAATTTTAAAACTTTTGGGACGTCACAAGAAGAATTTATAATTACTAAATTTAATGTTCGGGATTTTCGGGAAAATTTTGGATTCCCGCGGGAATACCGTCCCGCGCCCATCTCTAGTTTCGACATATAAGCAGCTTGTAGAAAGAAGACTCTGTGCAAAGTTTCAGCTCTATAGCTTTAAAACTGAAGGACTGATTTGGTTAGTCACAGACTAAATGTGGAATAAATTGTGTCCAAAATTCAATATGAACTTTTCATAACAAAAAAGTTTTTCTCACTAGACTTAGTTTTTAGACCGATCGTTCCTATGGCAGCTATATGCTATAGTCATCCGATTTCGATAAATTTTTCCAGAATTGTGTGGAAGTATATGAAACTAATATATACCAAGATTGGTGACGCTACGATGGAAAACAAAAAAGTTTTTCTCACTAGAACTAGTTTTTGGACCGACGGTTTATATGGCAGCTATATGCTATAGTGATCCGATTTTGATAAATTTTTCCAGAATTGTGTGGAATCATATAAAATTAATATAGACCACGATTGGTGATGCTACGATGGAAAACAAAAAAGTTTTTCCCACTAAAACTAGTTTTTGGACCGACCGTTTATATGGCAGCTATATGCTATAATCATCCGATTTTGATAAATTTTTCCAGAATTGTGTGGAAGCATATAAAATTTATATATACCACGATTGGTGACGCTACGATGGAAAACAAAAATTTCATTAGAACTAGTTTTTGGACCGATCGTTCCTATGGCAGCTATATGATATAGTCATCCGATCCGGCCGATTCCGACAAATGTGCAGCGTATTTGTATTTAAAGACTTTTTGCAAAGTTTGGTCAAGATAGCTTCAAAACTGAGGGAGGAGATAGCATAGAAACAGACGGACAACCGGAAATGAACTCAGCTCGTCATGCTGATCAAGAATATATATACTTTATGTGGTCGAAAATGCTTCCTTCACTGCGTTACAAACATCGTGACAATTTTAATATACCCTCTGCAAGGGTATAAAAATTTGGTGCTTAAAACACTAATCAGAAGACTTTAAAGGTGGTAAGCGAATTAAGGTACGCAGAGAAAAAAATTGACGTTCTAAAATCTTGACGAAATGTGCATGTTTTTGCTATTTTGTCCGTTCTTAAAATATAACTCCATTCAACCACCGTACACTAAATATAAGCAGGATCGTAGTGTGTGCATTGCGCTGAGTTGTGTTTCCATTCCTGTTCAGCGCAAGGTTCTAAACTTAATTCACCAAAGGAAGCTAACATTAAAAGTTTTTTCTTTGTACTCCATAAAGAAATAAATGAACCAGAACTAGTAACATTTTCTGGAAGTGTAAAGAAATGTCCGAATCCTACGGATTAAGGTTAGACTTGTTAGAATATCCATTCGTATTACAATGTTCATAATTTAAGAAGAAGCGTGCTTGATAGACTTGCTTTAACGAATGATTAATGATTTGGAACTTTTACAACGGACTTATTTTCTCGGTGTACCTAGGTACCACCAAAACTATCATTTGAAAACACAACAACTTTAGCCAAAGAGACTTTAGGAATAGAGATGTTGGACAAGACACCAAATAGAATCTGTACCAGGACGTAAGCCGATCGATACAAAGCTATAAGGTACAGAAGAACGCTTTTCGAACCGGTTCTTAAACTTGCTTTTAAGAGAAAGAATCTTCATTATTAAGTGTATATTTAACCTTTAAGTGAAGCGATCCGTTGTCTTGGTTAAAATGGCAGAATAAAGCACAAGGGTTTAAGAACCTGCTACAAGACAGATTAATGAAGAACATTGCTAAATACTTAGGAAAATCTGTACTCAGTACGCAGGACGAAATAATTGGGACATTAAATGGGTAAGAAGATGGCTGTGAAAAATTTTGCGAACTACGTAAGAAGCACGATATCATTCATATACATTTAAGAATAACTGTAAATTAATATATATGGCTAGTAGAGACACCAGGTATACGGCTAGTTTTTCTATAAAAGTGTCGAAATTTAAAATGGAACCAGGACGTGATTGAATTTAAAAATATTGGTCTGAATCGGGAAGTTTATTACTTTAAATTTGAAATCAGGATCAGGATAGACGGGGGTACGATGAGATATTTATATTTATCGTAACAATTGTTCATACATTTATCCGATTTTGATTAACCGGATTAACCGAAGTTGGAACCGGAAGTTGAGTTGAGTTACCTCTCTGGTAATCTAAGGAAAAATTAAAGTCTATACAGAGTGGTGTCGTGCCCAAAAACTTGTTGATTTCATTATAAATAGTTTGTATCAATTTATTTGATGGGTAAACAAAGGTATTTGCCTTATTAAGTTTTTCACATTGATCCTTAGTTGTTCAAATGATCAGTTGCTATCTCAGTTGCACAGTGATTCACTTACTCTTGCACTGGCATTGAGTGTATATTGGACTTCAGAGTGCTTTTACGTGATGCTTCACGTTAAGATTTAAGGTAGTCGGCGTTTAGAAGTTTAATGGAGGGATTAAGGAACTCAGAACGCACATTGTTAAAAAACCTAAGTCCAAGTTTTTCGGAGTTATAGGCATATTCGGGTCACTAACTCGTATATGGGTCTTTAGTGTTTAATGGAGACCCGGAAAGGATACTTTATGTCCTGATATTAGGAAAGTCGACTTGTAGAAGTAAATGACAGGTTCCAATGAATCAATAACCCCTATATTATAAACCTAGGTAGAAATTTGTTAGTTATAGATGGTCCAGAAAATAAACTTAACGGAAAAGTTAGTTTGTGGAAGTTTAATACGGGTTACAAGGAATTCAAAATGCCAATTATCAATACCCTAGGTCGAAATTTGTCGAAGTTATACTCGTATATTGGTCTAGTGATTAATTATACCCGTTACTCGTAGAGTAAAAAGGGTATACTAAGTTCGTGCAAATGTATGTAACAGGCAGAAGGAAGCATCTCCGACCCCATAAAGTATATATATTCTTGATCAGCATCAATAGCCGAGTCGATATAGACATGTCCGTCTGTATGAACACCTATATCTCAGAGACTATAAGAGCTAGAGCTACCATTTTTTCAGTGTAGACTTGTTTTGTCTGCACGCAGATCAAGTTTGTTTCAAATTTTTGCCACGCCCCCTCCCGCCCCCGCAATATGAAAAAAACCTCATATCTTCCACAATTTTGAAAATAGATTGTTCGAACCTTCTAGACATATATTATGATCATCATTACCTATCGATCCGCCATACATCATTTTCCGATCAGATGAACGATAGCAGAGTTGCCACCCCCGCAATTTGAAAAATACCTCACATCTCCCACAATTTTGAAGATGGATTATTCGAACCTTCTAGACATATATTTTAATCATCATTTCCTATCGATCCGTCATACATCATTTTCTGATCAGATGAACGATAGAAAAGTTCCCGCCCCCGCAATTTGACAAATACCTCATATCTCCCACAATTTTGAAGATAGATTGTTCGAACCTTCTAGAAATATATTTTAATCATCATTACTTATCGATTCGCTGTATATTATTTTTCGATCAGATGAGCCATAGTAAAGTTGCCGCCCCCGCAATTTGGAAAAATCATCATATCTCCCACAATTTGGGCATGTTGTGATCTAATAAAATATTCTTAAATAAACCCTGAGTAACGGGTATATCGAAGTCGAGCAGGGCCGACTTCAACTGGCCTGGAAAAGGCACTTTACGATCAGATTTAAGAAAAAATCGGCTAACTAAATCCATAACGCCCATTTTATTATTTACCTTGGTAAATATTTGTTAGAGTTATAGGCATATTCAGGTCACTTACTCGTATATTGGTCTTAAGTATTTAATGGAGTACCCTCTTAAGACCCGGAAAGGCTACTTTATGTCCTGATATTAGGAAGTATAATACAGATTCTAAGAAAACCATAACGCCCATTTTTATTTACTTAGGTTAAAATTTATCGAACCTTTCAGCAGTGTTTTCGTTTTTGGTTTGGTACACCCTCTTAGACCCCGGAAAAGGAACTTTACGCCTTGTTGAGCAAATAATATAGGCTCCAAGGAATCCCTGACACACATTTTCGTTAACCTAGATTTACATTTTGTTCACTCACTCATGAACAAGCCAAAGCTAAAAAAGACTTTTAAATTGAAACACTTACAAAAAGCAAGACCCAGTTTCCGACAGTTTCACCAGTTAAAGACAAGGATTTAAGTTTTGTGGTTCTGTTATAAGCAGGCACCGGTTCTGTGTCTGGCTATTTCCCAAAAATTTAAAAGTAATTAAATTTACATAGATTTCCAAAACTAAAAGCTAAAGCGCTATATGTATGGGTTTTGCTTATGGTAAATGCTGACCATATACATATTATACACATGCACTGCAAGTAGATTCATATGATCCTAATTCTAACATAAGAGTTAAATAGATAAACAAACTAAAATCCTGGTTGTTTCACTGGGCGTGTGCGCTTCTCTGAATTTCGTGATGTACAACAAAATTGAAACACTAAAAACTGGAATAGGATGCAACTGTGCAGCAAATGGCGGCTATTTCCCGGCCTCACTGCCGCTGGCATTGCTCTGTTGACTATGCTGGCTGCTACCACCAGCACCGCCGCTGCCAGCGCCATGATTGTACATGAGATGTGCTGCAAGAAAGAAGGAAGAAAAAAACTCCATTTAAACAATCTCCGATCTCTCTCTCTCTTAAATGCTTACCCATGACCACAGGCGGAAAATTAAAGGCTCCAAATGGGGCTGCTGTGGTGGAAGCAAATGTGGCACCATCCCCTTGAATTGTCGCCACCGTGGTGGCTGGTGGCGCAGTTCCTGTTGTGGTGGTAACAGTTGGTGAATTACTAAAAGTATCCGGAGGTGAGTGTGAAATCGTTGCTGCCGGCAACTGTTGATTGCTGATCTGCTGCTGCTGCTGCTGTTGATTATCCTGATACCGACCCGGTGGCATTACCACTGTGGTCAAATGCGATTGATTGCTTTCATCCAAAAGGCCAGTACGTTGTAGGCGTCCCGTCTTCGTCTCTATGTGTTTATTATGCGCGCTCAGGCAATGATTCCTCATGTTATACAACTGCAGGAAATAGGCATCACAGTGTGGACACTTGTAACGCTCCCCGGTGTGTCGACGAATGTGTGCCTTCAGATCATTACTCTGGGTGAAGCTCTTGGGACACTGATCGCACTTGTAGGGACGCTCTCCCGTGTGGGTGCGCATATGTATGGTGAGATTGTAGGCACGATGGAAACTCTTGCCGCAGGTATTGCACAAATTGGGCTTGGTGCCGGTGTGATAGCTGGCGTGAAGAGGGGAGAGAGAATGTGGGAGAGAAATTTTATTAGTATTAAAAAAGAGTTTGCTCTGACTGACTGATTAATTGGCACGCTACGCACTGTATAAACGGTAAGAGCTAAAAAAGCTTAATTTTTGGTAAAAGTGAGGAAGGAAATGAAAATGCACGGATAAGTTTATAAAAAGGGTATACTAAGTTCGTGCAAATGTATGTAACAGGCAGAAGGAAGCATCTCCGACCCCATAAAGTATATATATTCTTGATCAGCATCAATAGCCGAGTTGATATAGACATGTCCGTCTGTCCGTCCGTCTGTATGAACACCTAGATAAAAAAAAACCTCATATCTTCCACAATTTTGGAGCTAGCTTGTGAAGCTGTCCTAATGTAATTGACAAAACTGATTTAAATGGAGCTAAGACCCTTGAAATTTGCAAAAACCTGAGCAATTTCGTGAGCATGCTTTCCCAGATATGGTCGAGTTGCTCAGACATAACCGATGATATTTCGGGATCCGAATAGTTTCTTTCCTTTTTATGCACTTGAAAAGTGTATATTAATTTTGCCCAGAAGTTTGTAACGCATAGAAATATTCATTTCCGACCACATAAACTATATATATTCTTGATCAGGACGACGAGCTGAGTTCAATTCCGTCTGTCCGTCCGTCCGTCCGTCTGTCTGTTTCTACGCGAACTAGTCCCTCAGTTTTAAAGCTATCGAGCTGAAATTTTGCACAAAGTCTTCTTTTTACTTCACGCAACTAATATGTCGGAACCGGCCGGATCGGATGACTATATCATATAGCTGCCATAGGAACGATCGGTCTAAGAACTAGTTCTAGTTAGAAAAACTTTGTTGTTTTCCATCGTAGCGGCACAAATCTTGGTGTATGTTAGTTTTATATGCTTCCACATAATTGTGAAAAAATTTATCAAAATCGGATGACTATATCATATAGCTGCCATATAAAGGGTCGGTCAAAAAACTAGTTCTAGTAGGAAAAACTTTTTTGTTTTTCATCGTAGCGTCACTAATCGTAGTATATATTAGTTTTATATGTTTCCACACAATTTCGAAAAAATTTATCAAAATCGGATGACTATATTATATAGCTGCCATAGGAACGATCGGTCGGAAAATAAGTTTTAGTGAGAAAAACTTTTTTGTTTTCCATCGTAGCGTCACTAATCTTGATATATGATAGTTTTATATGATTTTACATAATTCTGGAAAAATGTATCAAAATCGGAGCACTATAGCATATAACTGCCATAGAAACGGTCGGTCAAAAAACAAGTTCTAGTGAGAAAAACTTTTTTGTTTTCCATCGTATCGTCACCAATCTTGGTAGATATTAGTTTTATATGCTTTTACAAATTTTTTAAAAAATTTATAAAAATCGGATGACTATAGCATATAGCTGCCATAGGACCGATCGGTCGGAAAATGTGTTTTACTAAGAAAAGTTTTTTATGGTATCCTATTTTTATTATCAATGATTTAAAATTTTTTAATATCTGATATCTATATCCTATATATATTTTACTGGTTAAATCAGTTGGAGTAAAGTTTTTCAAGTGTATTAAAACTTCGGCACAGTCGAAGTTAGCTTTGCCTTCTCGTTTACATATGGGATATTCCATATCAACTCAGCCACCCGAATTTTTTTTTTGTCCGCAAAAAATTATTAATCGCTATCATTTAGAAGGACTATATATACATGAGAATACCTTAAAATGGTTTTCCCCCACCGTCGATAGTTCTCAAGATATTGCGAAAAAGACTTGAAATTTTCAAAAAATCATAACTTTTGAACGGAACATCGGATTAAAACGATCCACAGACATATTTTTGTCATTTTCCAGTAAACTTTTCGAAAAAAAAATATGGGACAACTCTAAGAGTTATCTAAAGACGGTTTTTTGAAGAAAAAATCCGTTTTTATTCTCTTTCTTGGAAAGGGTCCATCGATATTTGATCCGAATATTTTTTTTTCAGATTCATAATATATGTATGTAACTAAAAAAAATTGTTTCAAGATGGAAGACAGCGCAAGTCCACGGGAATATTTTTTTATTGTTTTAAATTTTGCGTTTTCGCTGTTTTTTCAATCAATTTCACATGCGCTTTTCAAAAAAAAAAATTTGAGATAACTTTTGGAGTTATCTTAAGCCGGTTTTTTTGAAAAAAAAGGTTTATTCATTTTCTTGGAAAGGGCCATTCGATATACGATCCAAATATTTATATATATATATATATATATATATAGTCAATCAGATGAAAAAAAGGTTTTCCAAATAGAATTTTTCGGGCATTTCCCGACCTTTCGGACCGATTTTACCACATCGAAAAATCGTACGTCTATTTTGCTTACCATTCCTACAAACCGAGTTTTAAGTCAATCGGACGAAAAATAGATTTTTTAATGAAGAGTTTTCCAGACATTTTTCTTGTGGGTGGATTTTCTAACATCGAAAAATCTCATGTCAATTTATTTTGCATACAATCCTTACAAACCGAGTTTAAAGTTAATCGAATGAAAAATAGTATTTTTCATATAGAATTATCCGGGCATTTCCCGACCTTTCGGACCAATAATCCAACATTGCATACTATCCATACAAACCGAGTTTGAAGTCAATCGGATAAAAAATTGATTTCCCAATAAAGAATTTTTCAGGCATTTTCCTTGCGGGCGGATTTTCCAGCATTTGAAAATCGCATGTCCAATTATTTCCCAAACTTTCATCCAGTTCGCCAATTTAAACCAATTCATGCCATATTCGTTATGTAAAACCAATGGACACAAATGGAAATTGTTTTCGAATTCAAGATCGTATATAAAAAAAAAAACCACTTACCGCTCGTGCACCTTGAGATCAGTGGCCCGGGGAAAGGCCTTGACACAATAGCGACACTTATATGGCTTCTCGCCGTTATGACGACGCATATGTACCCTTAGGTAATCATTGCGTGCAAAACTATCGCCACATATGCAGCACAAGAAGTTCCTCTGGCCCGTATGCGTCTTTTCGTGCTCTCTAAGTTGCTGGCGCTCCTTGAAGGTTTCTTCGCAACTTTTGCACGCATAGAGAAAGTCCGTGTGGAGTAGTGTGTGCTTGCGCAGGTATGTTTTGCTAGAGAAACGCTTGGAACAGTACTCGCACGTGTGCTCGGCCAAATGGAGTTTCAGTTCGCTGCCCGCCTGCAGGCCCTCGCCATTGTGTTTGCTCAGCTTGTGCCGTTCCAGTGCCTCGGATCGGGCAAATGCTGCCTGACACAGCTCACACTTGTGCTCCTTGTTGCTATGGAGACTCTGGACATGCGCCTTGAGATGATCACTGCGGGCAAAGGCCTTGGGACAGTGCGGACAACTGTGCGGTTTCTTCTCTAGATGGGATAGCTTATGGCGCAGCAGATGACAATGGCGGGAGAAGGTGCGCTGGCAGATATCACAACGATTCTCGGGATTGGGTTCGCTCTGTTTGTTGCGGCGACGTCGTCGCTTGGGTTTGGAATTTTGCAAATACTCGCGTACAATTTCTACCTTGGGTCTAGGTTTGTCATCCTCATCCTCATCGCCATCCTCCTCCTCTTCGTCCTCAGAGTCATCCTCTAGAGCGCTCTCCTCATCAATAAATTCAAATGGTTCTTCATCCTCATCGCTGTGCAACCCATCTCCTGTAGCCGTGGGATCCTCTTCCTCCTCTTCGTCCTCATCGGCACTTTGAACTGGATGACTCTCCTGCTTGATGTTTAGCTCTGTCTCCAGCTGTGTCAGGGGTTCATCTATTTGATAAAGCGGATTGCTGTTGACATATGTGTGTATACATCCAATTGACTGATTCTACCTACCCTTGACCAAAGCCTCTGTCTGACTAGACTCCGGCTCTGCTTTTCTTCGGCGCTTTTTCCCCCCCTGCTTTAGGTCCTCCTCCACTTCCAGACAAGGCTCCGGTTTGATGTGCAGCCACAGCGACTGTTTGGCCTCATCATTATCCTCGTCGTCCTCCTCATTGCTGGAAATGGGATTTGTATTGCACTCCTCAGTCCCCGGCTCGCCCTCTTCCTCCTCATTAAGCAAAACCTCAGCAGATTCCAGCAGCTCTTCCTCCTCCTCCTCCGCTTCCTCGGCCGCCGTCACTTGCACCTGCTCCACATGATCGCTTTTATGCATATTCCGCATATGTCGCAGCAGATGATCCCGCCGACTAAAGGCACGCTGACAATACCGACACTGGAGACGCTCCACTTGGTCATGAAATCGCGCCAGATGACTGCGCAGCTGACGTAATTGCTGGAAATGCTCCGGACAGAATTTGCATTTAAACTCCTCGGCTCCCTTGCCATGTTCACGATTCCGGTGCAAGCGCAGCTCCAGGCTATTGAGAAACTGGTCGTGACACATTTCGCAGGGTAACAATGCCACCTGCTCTGTCTGGGTGCATACATCACTGCCGGTCGATTTCATTTTGGGTTTGTGCCCCAGCAGCGACAACAGAGAGCAATAAGATTTCTCGGCCTCGCGTTTAAAGCGAAAGGCGTGGCAGGCCGCCTTCAGGCACACCTCGCACATATGATGCGGCATCTTTTGGTCATCGCTGGACCGTTCACACATATAGCTGAGGCATTCGTTGAGAATTTGCGACAAGTTGGCTCCCAGCTCCACGGGAACCTCATTGTAAATGAAATGCAGCGGCTGCTCCTCACCCACCTGGCGCAGGCAAATGCGACACAGACGCTGCCAGTTGGTGGAATCGTTGAGTGTGACTGGCGAACTGCTGGTGTTGGCCATGGCTGTGTTTTGGTCTAACAACCAACAAATTGGATGTTTAAATTATTGAACTGTGCAAACTATATTTTGTTTTCCTTTCATTTTTTTTTTTTTTGGCTTAGTGATGGAACTATTAGTTTGGATAGTCCTGGGCGTTGCCAGATAGTTAAAATAAACTTGGAAAAGAGAATTGAAAGAGAGCAAGTCCAAAAAATAGCAAAATTAGTATAAGTATCACAATTTTATTGATAAATTAAATTAAGCAGTTTTTATCCATTTTTCACATTACTAGTGGCAACACTGCTGAGAATTGAATCGACGTTTCGATAGTCGATAGCACGTGTCGTTAACAGTGCTGCCACCTGCAGCAATAAGCGGTCCATTTGAAAAACCCAGTATTCGAGAGTTAAGTTAATTATGTATATTCCCGGTACTCATAAAGTGAATCTACTCCCATTTAGTATTTATATTCGTGACCAGCAACAATAGTCAACTATTATACAAGTGCTGCCCATCACGGTTGCAGCTGGTGGTGCCCATCGTAAATATTTGAGTTGCTTATAACTCAACTATCGTTCCTCTGATCGGAAAATATGTACGGTAGATCAATAAAAAATGATGAGTAGTATAAATCTTTAAAAGGTCCGAACAATTTTTCTTAAGAATCACATTAATAATAAACTAATAAATGATTCTGATGTTTCAAACCAATGGACAAGAGAAGACCTTATCTACGAGCGGTTAAATAATTCTCCCGAAGATAGTGTCTACCCTAAACGTGAATTTCAACATTCATCTTTGAAATAATAAAGTTTTGTAAATGTAATTGAATCATAAATAATGAGTGGTTCGGTTCTGTGGCTCACAGAGATTTTAAGCCACCGGTTCAGATTGTTTAAATTATCAAACCCCGATAATGAATTTCTGAACTTTCTATATATTATATATATATTATTATTATTAATATTATTAACTATATAGACAGAAATCATGTACTGATCTTATTATAAATTTACTTTTTATACAAAGACACATATAAAGACGCTGTCCATAAGTTTAAGGATTGTCTTGACGATCGAAAATGCAATATATACCAAAGCATTTCAAAAACGGTGCGTGTAAATTGGATTTCCAGTTATTATGGCTAAAACAAAATATCGACTGACTGAGCAAAAGTCAGCTACAGAATATTCTCTGAATGAGTAGAACACGTGCTAACAGGTGTTATTGTTGCCGACCGATTGAAAAAATGAGATTCTTTATATGTACATATTGGTGTTTGCTCTTTCCTATACTCTTAGTGGGGATCCCTGTCGTACTCCTAACATCATTAAACTCATTGATAAACTGAACCGGGCAGTTTTTTTTTACTATTTCCTTTTGTCACTTGTTGACCCAAATAGTTTGACTGCATCTCATATTCCTATAGCATAAAAAATATAATTTGTTTTTATTTAATTTTACTTAAACAAATGCACATAAGATAACGTGTTAGTAGGACCTTTCCTTTAGTTTGAACATAAGTGGATCCTTTGTACGTAATATAAGTTCAGCAATAAGTACGGGCGGTTCACTGGTATCGCCCACAAAGTCAATCTCAAAGTGACGCAAAATATTCGCCACAATAGCCTTAATCTCCAATACAGCAAATTTCTGGCCAATGCAATTGCGTGGCCCCGCCGAAAATGGTATATAGGCATAGGGATTGAGTTTTTCAGCACTGGTTACCACATCGAAACGTTCCGGCTTAAAGCTATTGGCTTCAGCAAAGAGATCCTCTCGTCGACCCAAATAGAGGGGAGAGATGCCAATATTAGTGCCGGCGGGAATGATTTTGCCATCTGTGGGTAAGTGCAAGAAATATGTTAATATGGCTCGATTAAAAGGTGGATACACTCCAAAGCAAAAATGAGTTGCTCCCTTAACTGAACCTTTTTTCTTCTTTAATTACTCTTTTTAGTTCAGTTGCTCAGTAGTTGACTTTGAATTGAATATATATTTATATTAACAGACGGACAAGGGTAAATCAACTTGGTTATTGACTATAATGATCAAGAATATATAGTTTATGTGGTCGGAGATGTTTCCTTCTACGTGGGTTGCTATTTAAGATTCTGGCCTAGGTCACTTCTAGCCATTTTATGACCAATTGGCCTTTTTGGACTTTTATCGATAAAATCTCCATACAACTCTTTGTGTGACCACGTTTGATATCGATTAACGATTAATCAAAAACTTTACTCGGCAGAAAAATGGAATTAACTCGTGAACATTTTCGTGCAATCATTTTTCACAACTTTCGACGAGGATTATCACGACAAGAGTGCAACGATGAACTTAAATTTTTGTATGGCGATGAAGCACCATCCTATAGAAATGTGAAAAATTGGTTTAATGAATTCAATCGCGGGCGACGCTCGCTCAAAGACGAAGGCCGTGAAGGTCGTCCAAAAACAGTCGTTGTGCCAGAAAACATTGATGCCGTGCGTGAACTGATAATGCAAGATCGTCATATGAAATACCGTGAAAAAGAGGCATCCTTGGTCATTTCTTCCACCAGCATACATTCGATATTGCATAAACACCTGGACGTAAAAAAGGTTTGTTCGCGTTGGATCCCGCACAATTTGATAATCGCTCAAAAAAATGCTCGTGTGGATTGGTGCAAAGAAATTTTGAAAAAATATAATAGCGGTGTTTCAAAAGACGTTTATAAGATCGTCACAGGTGACGAATCATGGATCTATGCTTATGAGCCGAAACAAAACAGCAATCGACCGTGTGGGTCTTCGAAGACGAGCCAAATCCAACGAAAGTCGTTCTTGGAAGAAGCACTTCGAAGCAAATGGTCGCCTGTTTCTTAGGTAAAACTGGTAATGTGGCGACTGTTCTGCTTGAGCAACATAGGACGGTCAATTCTGAGTGGTGCATCACAATTTGTTTGCCTGAAGTCTTCTTAAGGTGAACATTTTGTACTTGGATCAAGTGTTTTTGCTTGCATTTGATTTTTTTGTTCCAAGTGTAAAAAGTAATCGTAATTTTCTACTGAGTAACTAAATTTGTTTACTGAAAAGAGCAGTTTTGAATCCATAATAAAATACTCACTTATCTCACACTCCTCGAGCACTTTGCGTCCCAGCAGCGGAACGGAGGGAAACAAACGTAAAGTCTCCTTGATGCACAGATCGACATAGTGCAGCTTATTGAGCAACTCGTAGGTGACAGGTGTCTGTTTATCCTGTCCCATCACAGATCTAATCTCCTCGAAGCATTTACGCTGACTCTCCGGATGGGTGGCTATGTTGTAGAAGAAGAACATCAAAGCCGAAGAGGTGGTATCATGACCCTCAAACATAAAGGTATCCACTTCTTCGCGTATATCCAAATTGGTCAAAGGTTTCTCATCCACGGTGGATTGAAGCAGAATATCCAAAAAGGCCATTTTCCGCTTGGCGCCCACATCAGCATCAGCGGTATCGGTCGTCTGAGTGTTGGTAGGTACACCCTTTAAAATTTCTTCGCGCCGTTGTACAATTATCTTCTCCGTGAACTGATGCAGCACGCTCAAGGCACGACGCTCGGCACGAGCCAGAGGGGTAAACATATAGGTTAAATCGAAGCGATAGAATATGTTGAACATGCGTTTGTGCAAGACCATGGAAATGGTCTTCACCGCCCGCACATATTCCGAATCTGCATTGGTCTGAGCCTGAATGGAGACGCCCATGGCAGTTTCTGCAAAAATATACAACAGACAAAATAGTGTTAAAAAAAATGATGCTTAAGAAAAACTACACGTTTCAAAGCTACCACAAATGGTGTCCATGGTGCACAGATTGATCCAATCATATAAATTGAAACCCCTCTCGCCCTGATCCCGACGCTCTTGCTCCAGATTCTTGATCAATATGCGCGATTCTCGCTCAAAAACCTCCACAAATTGATCCAGAATTTTAAAATGAAAGGCGGGTGTAATAATCTTGCGTCGCTTGTGCCATTTGCGACCTCGACTGACCAGCAGACCCTCCTTCAGCCAAGGCTCCAGTGCCTTGTATTCGCCCGCCTTGTCATTAAAACGCATGGTACCCAGCACTACCTCCACATCTTTGGGATTGGCCATTAGTATATTTAATTCGGGACCCAGCCACACTTTCAAGGTTTCATCCTTGGCATACGTTTCCATGAAATGCACAATATTGCTAATCATTTCGTGTGGCGCTTTGCCTATAAAATGATGACCATGACCCACCAGGGGTAAGACCGGTGGACCCGGCATATAGCTAATCACATCGATTATGTGCTTAAATTTCAACTGATAGATGAGCAGCGCCACAAATAGGGCGCTGGCAAAGATCAGGCCCAATACCAGTAACATGTTGCCCAAACGTAAGCGAAGCCGTAACTCAACTAATCGAAGGGGCCATGGACTTGGTCTGAGATTGATCCATTTGGTTGGTCAGTCGTTAATCGTTAAACAAATCTAATCATGTGCAGCTAACGCTTCTCCAAAGTATACATATGTAGTAGAGGTAACTGCTATCTAATCTCAGCAAAGGTGTATTTAGAATTTTATGAGACGGTGCACTTTGGTCAAGTGGCTTCTGTGAAAGAGTCATTCCACCCCCAAAAATTAAAAGTGAAAGTCAAAGACCACAAATTGTTTAATTTATGTTACCTTATCGTAGAGTGGCAAAAACTTTGGAAATTTAGTTAAGGGAATATTAATTCTGTATCATTTCTCTAAGTAGAGGGTACGCTCCGAAATTTGAGTTTTACAGATTAAAGGTTCTCAAAAAAAAAAGTATATATATATTTTTGATGAGCATTAACAGCTTAATAACTCCCACAATTTTGGAGACAGATTGTTCGAACCTTCTAGACATATATTTTTATCATCATTACTTATCCATTCACCATATATCGTTTTCCAATCAGATGAACAATAGTCGAGTTATAAGCAAATTAAATAATTGCGCTGGGCAGCACTGGCCGCAATCGTGATGGGCAGCACTTCCACAGTTTGTGTAGGCCCACACTTAAAAGTTATCAGTTATATACAAACGTTGACAGAGTATATTACAATCGACCTTGACCGACTTTCTAACCTATTTTAGATAAGATTAATTGGTAATCCAAACGAATTAAATATTTAATTTAAAGATCATAGCTTTAAAATATTCTGTATTGTCAGATATCGGCGAACATATACAGGGTTGCCCATATTCGACGGACCCATCTGGCAACGCCATAACTTTTGACAGAGATGTCAGATCGCTTAATGACATACCGCGTTTGAAGCGTCAGTCCAAGCTGATTTTTACCATGGAACAATACACGCCACGCAAGCGCTCTGAAATAGTTGAAATTTACATTCAACAGAACAAGTCAATTGTGAAAACTCAACGTGCTTTTAAAAAATTAAAAATTCACATTGAATGGGACCGTAAATAAGCAAAATTGCCGTATTTACGCCACTGAAAATCCTCAGGAGATTCAAGAAGTGCCTCTTCATGACGAAAAAGTCACAGTTTGGTGCGGCGTTAGTGCGAAAACGGTCATTGGGCCGTTTTTCTTCCAAAATGAAAATGGCCATGCTGTTACCATCAACCAGGAGCGTTATCGCGACATGATGACCAATTTTGTGATGCCAATTATTCGTCGAAAGCGTATGAGGCAGTTCTGGTTTCAACAAGACGGCGCTCCACCGCACACAAGTCGCATAACAATCGATTTTCTGAAGAAATTGTTTCCGGGCCGTTTGATTTCGAAAAGTGGTGATTTGGACTGGCCACCGCGTTCGCCCGATTTGACGCCGCCTGACTTCTTCTTGTGGGGATACTTGAAGTCAAAGGTTTACGTTAACAAGCCAAGGACCGTAGAAGAGCTCAAGGACAACATTCGTGAAGAAATAGCCGCTATTCCGGCCGAAATGTTGGCGAAAACGATGGAAAATGCTGCAAAAAGGGCACAATACGCCATCAACGCCAGAGGCGGCCATTTGAGAGATATCATATTCAAAAATTGATGTAAACAAATCTACTTGGAACAAATTAAATGATTAAGATTGCCAACCGCCAAATTTTTATTTTTTTCTTTGATTTTTTTAAAAAAAACATGGGTCCGTCGAATATGGGCAACCCTGTATTGTTTGATATTTTTAAAAGGATAGGTTCTCATAAGTTGTCATAACATCCGAATTACGATTTCTATCCTTCAAATGATAGATATAAAATGTCCCCACACATTCTTCATAAAATATAATTTTATTGGACATATAGTTACGTCTGTACAGTTAAAATATCGCAAAAGCAATTCAAAAGTTTTGTGATTTAGAACCGGTTTTTGGACCAAAATTAGTCTCTAATCCACAAAACTTTCGTGTAAGTGGAACTAATACATGGCTGAAAAACTATATTCACACAACATGGCGAATATATGTAGAAAAACACAATTAGTTAACTTACAGCAGGGAATTTCCAGAATTTAAATATGATTGAAAAATATCGACTATGATACGGCTGGATCGACTCGGCTATTAATGCTGATCATGAACATATTTTCATACATTATACTTCTGCCTTACATGCACTTTCTGGCGGCTATAGAATAAGCATCAACAGTAATTTACAGAGAGACTAATAGTTCATTTTATGTTCTTAATGAAAATTTAATTGCACTCGCGCTTACAGCATGCTTGAGCAATCTTTATGATCATTATTTCGGTTTTATTATTTTCTAGCTATATAAAATTGTGTGGATAATTTTCTTTCACAAAATTTAAAAATCTTTTGATATCGTTATAATCAAGTTTTACACCAAGGAAAATATCACTCACTTTATATAACCGCAGGTTTTAAGTTCATAGTAGAGGTGCGCGCGTGAGCGATTTTTCCATCACGTAACGCACGATTCACGAAATAAAAATATCTTGACGCACGATTCACGCACGGATTTTTTCAGCAATTCGAGTCATCACGCACGATAAAACTGCTTCCCTATTAAAAATTTATGTAACGCAATTATGTATATCTTATCGATATCGATCTTGCAAGCAAGGGAGACCCTCATTCCATTGTGGGTTTCATGGCCACACTGCGCCCTCTGTATGTATCATCAAGCGAGCAGCGGATTCACAAAATCAAAAGCAAATAAAAAAAAATTCGTGAAAATGCATAACTTATATTCACGAAGTCGAATCACGAATCGAAACGAATCACGCACGGATCACGGATGCACACGCACGAAAGTCAGAGTTTACTCACGATCACGTCGTGACACGTCGTGACACACCGTGACACGTTAAAATCACGTCACGCGCGCACCTCTAGTTCATAGCTTAAATAAGACTTCGGATAGGACTCCGAACCACAAACCTACACAGCAACTTTTACGTTCCTAGTAAATTTTAAATATTTTTAAACTGATTCGGAACCAGATATGAACTAGGAAAAAATATCTGACTCCCTATAACCAACCTAACTAATTTCTCAGATATGGCTTTAAAAACTGGTAGACCATTTATTTATACTGGTCTAAAACCGGTCATGAGCCGGTATATTATCTTATTTGATTTTACTTACCTATGCACCAAATTTCCAGTTTATATCTTCAAACATTTTTAATATAAGGCTCTGAACCACTTTTGAATTGGTTTAAGGAAATGAAACCTCCACACCAAAAATCAACTCTTTCCTGATCGACTTAATATACTGTAAAAATTTCATGAAGATCGGTTCAGTGGCTTAGATGCCTATAAGGAACAAACAAACATATAAATATAGTTCAAAAAATGAACTAGAGTTTAAACACTGAGACCTAGTTCATTAGTTCATTTAAATGAATAGTTCATTCGAACTAGTTCATGAAAATCGGCACAACTCTATTTAAAACCTTTATTATCCACTGAACCAAACCAGTCTTAATTCATAAGCTTGATTTAATTAAAAACACCTAAACACTTCCTCCCCACACACACACTCACCACAAATCACATCCAACGCGCACAGATGTATGACATGCCCCAAATCCACTCGATCCTTTCCAGTCCTCTGCAGATTCTTTATCAACTGTCTTGTCTGTCTATTGAATATATCCACATACTGCTCCAGTATCCGAAAATGAAAAGCCGGCGTAATGATCTTACGCCGCTGATGCCACTTCCGGCCACCGCTCACCAGCAGACCCTCGTTCAACCAACTTGCTAGCAAATCATACTCACGCGCCTTCGTCAACAGCTGGGTACTGCCCAGCACTTGCTCCACATCCCGTGGATGGAAAAGCATCACACTCAACCAGGGACCCAGCCATAGTTTAAACGTATCACCATACCGCTCAGCCAGATCGCCCATCAGCACACACACCTCCGCCGGACTGAGACCCAAAAAGATATTGGCATTGCCCAGCAAAGGAAACGATTTGGGTCCCGGAAACTGGGCGGCCAGTTCATAGATCCTCAGACGGCGACGCAAAGGCCTCCAGCTTAACCGGAGAGCGGCCAATGTGAGGATAAGGCATCCGACGGCTACTACAACCACATCAAGTGACATGGCCGGGCAAGAAACTCAATCTAAATGAACGACTAACGACTGGTAGATGCGCTCCCAGCATCCACTGAGATAACCTTTATAATGAACTTCAGTCGGTAGACACAGTCCACAGGGTCTTATCAGGCGACATACAAAATGATTGACCAAGTCAAGTTCAAGATTGGATCGGTCAAAATTCTTCGTCATCATCGTGATCATCATCATTTGTTCTTGTACAAGATGAGGGACTAAATTTAGAACCCACACAAAAATAGCCCAACCATGTGGTGGCCTCTGTGACGTCAAATCGGTTAGGTGAGGTGGGAGGAATAGAAACAGCAGGGGTCGCGGTCTCAGGTGTTTAGATTTTCGCCAATATTTGGCATTGTGTTATTGTTGACTTACTCAATGTGAATTATTGGGCTTAATCATAATTTTATTTTCATTTCCTGCACTCAAAAAAAAAAAGAACCAAATTCACCACAAAAATGAAATTTTTGGCTTTTTTTAAATCATTTTGTCACATCCATATCTAGCTCTGTTTCTAAGAAAAAACCTTTACCTAATCGATACAGGGTGTTTTACAGCACCAGAAACTGACATACGTTACTTTTAAGCCGATCTGCATTAAATTTGGAGTGTAAGCTCTTTGGGCCGAATTAAAAGGAAAATAATTCTTAACTTTTGGGAAAATCCACCGCCAAGATTAGAAAATCCGAATGGGTTCTAGGTATATCGTTATTTTTGAGCCCATTTAAATAAAACTAGGTTAGTTAGCTCTATGGGCCAAATCAATGAAAACAACATTTTTCAATTTGGAAAAGTCCTCCCCCAAGATCGGAAAATAAAGGTAGAGAGATGGGAGAAAATGAGTTACGTTCTAAAATCCACAAGACGGGATTGGATTAATTTGTTATACTTAAATTTGCATATAGTAAATTAGAAGACAAATAGGTCTATTAAAAAAATTAAACCGTGATTTTTTTAATTTAATTTTTTCTCACAAGGACTTATTTAACGACTAATTGTTCCTATGGTAGCTTTAAGATATAGTCATCCGATTTTAACCAGGGCTCCGAACCTCTTTTGGAAAAAATAGCTGAACCTGAATACTTTCCCTACCTAAAAAGTTACAAGTCTTAGTTAAGCGGGCATTTTATTGATAATAGAAGTAGTATAGACCAAAAATTGCTCGAAGAAATAAAACTTACAAAATTTAATTGAACTCGTATTCGAGTATACTAAAATTCAGAAAATCTGTAATATTTTTTTTATTTTTAACAATTTAACTACTCTTTTTTACAAATTTAAAAAAACTTCGGAAGAACCAAGGTTCGAACCAAAACCTTATCACAAAAACCTTGAACCTTTAATTTCTGAACCTTAACCATTGGTAAATTTTGGTTCGAACCCGCAATCCGGATCTCCAAAAAAATGATTTGGGTTTGCAGCCCTGATTTTAACAAAATTTTTTGGAACTGTTTAAAAACATATACACTTTATAATAGCTGAGTTTAAAAATGTTATTATTGATAACAACAAAGTTTTTCTCACTAAGACCTATTTAACGACCGATCGTTCCTATGGCAGCTATAAGATATTGTCATCCTATCCGGGTGTAGTAAAAGAAGATTCTGTATACAGCAAATTTAGCTCGATAGTTTTAAAACTGAGAGATTTCTTTGCGTAGAAACAGACAGACGGTCAAAGCTCAATCGACTTATCTTGGCGCCCTGATCAAAAATATATGTACATATATACCTGGTCGAAATAATTATTGGTACTCACCTTTTTTTTCAAATAAATAAGGATTTACATTTTTCTATATTTTATTCTTAAAAAGAAAGAAAGTGTACGTTAAAAAGAGCTGAAACTTGTTTTAACTATTGATCCTTTCTAGGACAATCGATATCCTTAAAGTGGCTCCCTTAGAAAGAATTACTGGTACACTGAAATGAATAATTGTTTATTTTGTATTCAATAATTACAAAAAGACATAAATCAATCATAAGATAGCCACAAATTTGAAAGTACAACGTATCCTAGTTCGTCCTTACTGAATTGTGTTCTACGTGGGATGCTATTTAAGTTTCTGGCCTTGGTCACTTCTAGTCATTTTAGGACCAATTGGCCTTTTCCTAAAAAAAAGTTTGGACTTTTATCGATAAAAGCTCCATACAACTCTTTCGCGTATGACCACGTTTGATATCGATTAACGATTAATCAAAAACTTACCTCGGCAGAAAAATGGGATTAACTCGTGAAAATTTTCGTGCAATCATTTTTCACAACTTTCGACGTGGATTTTCACGACAAGAGTGCAACGATGAACTTAAATCGTTGTATGGCGATGAAGCACCATCCTATAGCACAGTAAAAAATTGGTTTAATAAATTCAATCGCGGGCGACGCTCGCTCGAAGACGAAGGTCGTGCAAAAACAGTCGTTGTGCCAGAAAACATTGATGCCGTGCGTGAACTGATAATGCAAGAACGTCATGTGACATACCGTGAGATAGAGGCATCCTTTAAGCATTTCTTCCACCAGCATACATTCGATATTGCATGAACACCTGGGCGTAAAAAAGGATTGTTCTCGTTGGATCCCGCACAATTTGACAATCGCTCAAAAAAAGGCTCGTGCGGATTGGTGCAAAGAAATTTTGAAAAAAAAAATAAAATCACGGTGTTTCAAAAGACGTTTATAAGATCGTCACAGGTGACGAATCATGAATCTATGCTTATGAGCCCGAAACAAAACAGCAATCGACCGTGTGGGTCTTCGAAGACGAGCCAATTCCAACGAAAGTCGTTCGTGAAAGAAGCACTTCAATGCAAATGGTCGCCTGTTTCTAAAACTGGTCATGTGGCCACTGTTCTGCTTGAACAACGTAGGACAGTCAATTCTGAGTGGTACACCACAATTTGTTTGCCTGAAGTCTTCGGAGAAATTAAAAAAAACGAACAAGAGAAGTCAGATCATTGTGCACCATGACAATGCGAGCTCTCATACATCAGCTCACACCAGTGCCTTTTTGACCGCCCAAAACGTCGAATTGATGGGTACAGCCGTACAGCCCTGACTTGGCACCAAATGACTTCGATTTATTCCCGCACATTAAGGGAAAAGTGCGTGATCAACGATTTTCGTCGCCAGAAGATGCTGTTGAAGAGTTCAAAAACCATGTTTTGGAGGTGTCTCAATCGGAGTGGAAAAAGTGCTTCGATAATTGGTTTGAGCGCATGCAAAAGTGTATAAATTTTGCTGGAGAATACTTTGAAAAATAATAAAACCATTTTTGATCATAAATATTCGCGTTTTCATAATTAGGCCAGAAATATATATAGCAGCCTAAGTATAGATACATATTTGAAAAAAAGGAATTAGGAAAATTTATCAATTTACAGTTTACACATTTAAGAACTTTACTTAAAAAACTTTGTGTGTAGTTTCTTCAAAACCTATATTGATGGAAGCCATTGACCCATTGTTCAGCAGTCCCCAAACATGTTTGATTGGGTTTAAGTCCGGACTACAAGCAGGCCATCCTAAAAGATACATTTTTTGGTCCTAAATAAACTGCTTTGTCGCTTTGAATACGTAGATTGCGTTAGCCTGTTGAAAAGCCCATTCGTTCTCCTAGTATTTTCTCCCAACTCTGTTAATACATCGTCCATAAGACCAATGTACATCAGAGAATTCATTCGAGATGATACGAAACTTCTAGGCAGGGTTGCAAACGCATTTTTTTTGTGCGTGGGTCCGTTTCGCGAGTCGAATATAAATTTACCAATGGTTAAGGTTCGGAAATTTGAGGTTTAAGCTAAGATTTTGGTTCGAACCTTGTTTTACCAAAATTTTTATAGAAAAGCAAATAATTTGCTAGCAATTTATTATACTACGGTGAATTTGTAAAATAGACGAAATTTTTTTTTAAGTGTTTCATTATTAAGAAGGAATATCAATTTTTGCTCAGATTTTTTCTTTCTTTGGTTCTAATTTCGATAATTCAGCATCTTCAGTTTTTAGCACTTCTCATGATCATCAATGATCAATTCCATTTCAATCCCCATTGAGAGCTATACAGACTTACTCAACTGGAAATTGCACAAAAATAGAAAACAAATAGAAAAGCCAACGCAAAAAAAAAAAAAAAAATTCGTGACCGCAGAACAAAACACAAAATGAAATCCGCATTGAAATGAAGCAACCCACAAATTTGTTGTATATATAGAAATTCCCACAGGCCTCAAAGGCCTGATTCATGATGCCACCACCAACCACACACAATAAAACCAAATCGAAACAGAATGCGCCCACTCGAATCCGAGCATTACGTACAACAACAACAAGAACAACAAGTAGGCGTCCTTCGGGCAAGCCGAATTCCAAAATTCTTGCGTCGGTCAACGACGTCGACGTCACTATACAGAAAAAAAGAAAAAAAATACGCAAAAAAAGTAGGAAAATAAAAACAGGCGGATAATATAAATATTTACACATGTCTTACAAGTGCGGGGCAATTTCTCGCTGTCGGAATTTCATTGGCATTTCCAAGTCCAATTTTTGTTTTTTTTTTTTTTTTTTTTTTGTGAGAGAGAAGTTTCATGAGGAATTTCAATTTTGAGCATTCTTAAGGTCAACTAAGTGCGAAAATTTGTTGAATAGATGAACTCTATCTACTAAGTAGATCATAACAATTTGGCAGCAAAACAACAGAGCGGCGGCATTTCAGTTTTGCGTCAACAGCATATACATGCAAAGCATACTACACACGTACAAGTATTGTATATATATATATGTAGAAAGAGGAAGAGGGTGGTTCTATAAGATCCTAAATCGAACCGAACCTTATAAAAAATTTATCGACGTTTTTGTTATATTGTTATATTGGAATTTAAACATATCTAAAGATAGCGTGTCAGGTGCAGCAGTAAATTCAGTTTAATTAATTTTTAGAAGTTTGCTGATTTCATTCCCGAAATAAATATCGAATCGGCTTCAGTCCTTAAGAAAAAACCTTCGCTCGTACTGGGTGTCCTGCGACACCTTCTTTTTATACTCTTTACCGAATATACTAATACCGAAACGAATATAGGTTCCGGTACCGGTTCCAGTACGTACCGAAATGTGAATTTCGGTTAAAGGTTCTATTTCGGTTTTTTAGTTTATTTCGGTTTTCGGTTCCGATACGGTACCCAGATTTTTATTTCGGTATACCGGTACCAGTATAATTTTTTTTATATTCAAAAATTTAAATTATTTCAAGATATCAAAAAAAAAATAGTGGATGAAATAGAACTACAAAAGGGTTCTACGAATATCCCACATAAAAAAGGTTTTTTTTTACCGATTTCAAGCACAATTTCTGAAACCAAGAATTAAGGAAATCCCTATTCTTGTGTCGCCCTAAATTCTTCCGTGTTTTCGCCAAAAATAGAGATCCATAGTGATTTGGATAGATTTGAACCCATACTTTAAGACTACGGCCCAAAATAGCTCATAAAAGGCTGGTAAACTACTCAAATATCAGGTATATTAGCTCTAAAAAACACAAAAACAGTTGGTAACATAAAATATGCCTTAGCTTTACCTGACAATAAATTTTCCGAAATATTAAACAAGATTTTTTTTTGTAGAGCGAAATTTGAATAAAATTCTGAAACATTATTTCTAAAATTGATATTATAATTTTTCTAGCATTTGTATTTTTCGAACACTTAGAAATCCTTTATATTTAATTAGAGGGCTTATATTTAACAAAGAAAAATTTTAACACTTTTTTTAAAGACTTTTTTTCTGTATCTTATATATCTTTAAGGATTTAATTCTGATTATTCTGTAAGGCGAATTTCTTTAATGTATGACTTTCTTCTCAGTGTATGTATTGCTATTTTACCAGTTGAATATTTTAACTGGAAACCGAAACAGTACCGGTATTAGCGTTTCGGTGTGGTTACGGGTTTTTCGGTTCTCAAAAAAATTTAATATCGGTTCCGGTTTCGATACCGGTACGTGGCTTTAAACGGTTTATATCGGTTAACGGTTCCGGTTCCGGTTATAGTATTATTCCCCGATAAGGAGTATATTGAATTTGAGGAAATATATGTAACAGCCAAAAGGAAGCATCTCCGATCCTATAAAGTATATATATATTCTTGATCAGCATCAACAGCCGAGTCGATTTAGCCGTCCGTCCGTATGAACGCGGCGGTCTCTATAATATAGATAGAGCCATGTGCTTTAAAATGAAAGTAGGTGTATGTTTTAAATACCCTTGCAGACAGACGGACGGACTGAACTCAGCTCGTCGTCCTGATCAAGAATATATATATTTATGGGGTCGGAAATGAATATTTCTATGCGCTACAAACTTCTGGGCAAATTAATATACACTTTGCGAGTGTATAAAAAGGTAGGTCCAATGATACCGCCGACCCACAAACCGCACCAAACAGTGCATTTTTCAGGGTGCATTTACTAAATTCGTCAATTCTGTTTGTTGACATACCCATTGAGCCAAAAATGAGCTTCGTCGCTGAAGACAATTTTCGATGCGAAACACATTTCTCACAGAGCACGAATTTCGATAATAAAATTTAATGATTTGCAAGCGCTGTTCGGTTGTTAGTCTATTCATGGTGAAATGGTAAGTTTTACAAAGCATTTTTGGCGTTGCCATATGATACAAATCATGCGTGAGGTGTCAAAAAATGTAAGCTGAAAAACAAAATGGCATAAAAATCACCCGTTCGGTTGACCACCACCGCAATATGAAAAAAAACGCATATCTCCCACAATTTTAAAGATAGATTGTTCAAACCTTTTAGACATATTTTTCAATCATCATTATTTATAGATCCTCCATACATCATTTTCCGATCAGATCAAAGATAGTAAGACTTTAAAAAACGTTTTTGAAGAGAAATGATTAAACGCATATTTCGGTTTTGTTAGGGTAATTACTTTTGGGACTACCCTCGTGTATCTAGCTAAAAGGCGGGTCAAGTGCCCGTTTATATATATTTATTTATACATATATATATACCGAAAGATCTAAAGATGAGCCATCAAAATTATTCTGCGCCATAATGCACAATAATAATAAAAATACATCAGAGCATACGCAGCGTATGCGCAATTTTGTTCACATTACGTAGACGCCCGCGTGTTGCGTCTTAATTCAATTTATGTCCAAATTAGGCAATATTCGTATTTAAGTAATTACTGGCCCATAGTTAGAAAATCTCGTCATGTCATGTGGGGGTGAGAGATGATGACTAATAGTGCACAATCCACCCCTCGCAATCCCCATTCGTTTGCCGACTTTTCAACGCTTTCAACTGCAAATCTATCATATATATATAATCATATAATTCATGCTAAACAATTTGCAGCTTTTTTTCGGGGGCACAAGATGAATGCATCACACACATAGGCAGCAGGAAATTCGCTCAGGCGAACGCATTTTCATTCATGATTTGATTTTATTTATGTCGGGGGCCATGCCAACGCCAACGCCAACCCAGACCCATGCCTTTACAGCTCATACTCGTATACCGCAAATACTATAAACACCCCCGATTGGCATGCCATATAATTGCCCAACGGGCATCGCCCATTCGCCATTCGCCATGCACTTGTGGCTGTCAGCCAAACATGCAACAATAACATAACTAAGAATGCACCACAATGAGCTGATAACGACCAAGCCGAGTACCCTAGTAAATGCTATGGACGTATTTAGTGCACTTAAAAACACAAAACGCTCTTAAAAGGGAGCGATTATACAAATGAATTAAGAGGCAGCTGCCCGAAAACCGCCTATAAAAACGGTTCGGTTCGGTTCAGTTTATCCATGAGTTTAATGATGTACAATTTTTCGAAGGTAGCCTTTGCAATACCTTAATGTTCTTTATTTTACGTTAATAGAAAGATTATTATGCGTTTTTTTCCTTTAGACAATAGAGCAAAGCTTCCTTTTGCTAGGCTTTAGCTGGTAATTCAATTAATACGCACCGTTTTCGATATGCTATGGTATATATCGATTTTTTTTAACTTATGGACACCGCCTTCAAATTCGTCTTTTCACATTAAGTACATTTATAATAAGATCAGCTCAACAAGGCAATAATGTACTATATGGACGGTACCTGATTTCTATCTTTATAATTAATATATTTAGATTTGAAATCGAAGTTATTTAAATGAAGATGAAATTAAGAAAAAGATTTCAAAAATAAATGGAAATATGGTAAGTTTTATTTTAGAAAGTTTGGAAATTCGGATTAGGGATCAGGCGTGATACTATATTAACCTTGAACCACTAACCGAACCGAAACCGCGGTTCGTATTGCTACAAATACCATATTATAAACCGAACCAGTGGTTTAAAAACTCAGTGAACCACAGAACCGAACCACTCTTTATTTCGGAATGGTTTGCATCCCTGGTTATATGTGCTTTGTGTGTGTTTTTGTTTTAAGTTTTAAGCGAAGTAATTTATTTACACTTTTTTGCAAAGGAAAGAGCAACATTCAAAATAAAATTGGACAACAGTTTTATAAAGCTAACCGACTGGAGTTTTAATACACTTAAAAACTTTACCAACTGTTTAACCGGAAAATAATAAGATACATATTTAAAATTATGAATCATTGAAATAAAAATTTGATAACATAAAAAAAACTTTTCTTAGTAAAACACTTTTCACCGTCGGTCCTATGGCAGCTATATGCTATAGTCATCCGATTTTGATCATTTTTCCAAAATTTGTGAAAGCAATAAAACTAAATAACCGTTGGGGACGCTACGATAAAAACAAAAAAGTTTTCCCTAAATTGTTTTTACCGCCGTTGACTATGCTATGTATCCGATTTTGATAATTTTTCCTATGTGGAGATATAAACTATATACCGATTACGCTACGTGAAAACAAAAAGTTTTTCTCTGACTAGTTCTTACCGATCGAGGCGCTAGTATAGCATCGACCCCGGCCACATATTAGGCGTCTAAAAAGACTCTGTGAATTAGCTCGTAGCTTTAAAACTGAGAACTAGTTCGCGTAGAAACAGACGACGGACAGACGACGACGACGGACGACGACGGACGACAACGAAATGAACTCAGCTCGTCGTCCTGATCAAGATATAATAGTTTATGGGGTCAGATGAATATTTCTATGCGTTACAACCTTCTGGGCAAAATTAATATACACTTTTCAAGTGTATAAAAATAGATGACTAACATCGGCTACGCCGATGTTTTAAATACCCTTGCAGTTTTTGAAAGGCGCTACCATTCATAACAAAAAAATTTTTCTCACTAGAATTAGTTTTTAGACCGATCGTTCCTATGGCAGCTATATGCTATAGTCATCCGATTTCGATAAATTTTTCCGGAATTGTGTGGAAGTAAATAAAACTAATATATACAACGATTGGTGATGCTACGATGGAAAACAAAAAAGTTTTTCTCACTAGAACTAGTTTTTGGACCGACCGTTTATATGGCAGCTATATGCTATAGTCATACGATTTTGATAAATTTTTCCAGAATTGTGTGGAAGCATATAAAACTAATATATACCACGATTGGTGACGCTACGATGGAAAACGAAAAAGTTTTTCCCACTATAACTAGTTTTTGGACCGATCGTTCCTACGGCAGCTATATGATATAGTCATCCGATCCGGCCGATTCCGACAAATGTGCAGCATATTTGTATTTAAAGACTTTCTGCAAAGTTTGGTCAAGATAGCTTCAAAACTGAGGGAGGAGATAGCATAGAAACAGACGGAAATGAACTCAGCTCGTCATGCTGATCAAGAATCTATATATTTTATGTGGTCGGAAATGCTTCCTTCACTGCGATACAAACATCGTGACAATTTTAATATACCCTCTGCAAGGGTATAAATATTGACCACTCACCCACTGACATCTGATTTTTGAAGAAACCTCAAAAAAAATATCCTTGTGATGGACACGATAACTGTTGATAGATAGATCACTAGCATATCCTATTTTAAAGGACGAATCAAATTTTAAGAAAGATCGGTTCACTTGTTTTTACGAAATCGTGTCTAAAGTTCTCAAGAAGCATGTTTCGAGAAAAGCCCAACTTGTCTTAAAAGAACCTCTATCTTCCAGAGTCTTATTTTAATTGACTTGAAACTTTGTGAAAATATTTTAAACATATGTATTATTATATTATATTTCAAAACCCATGTAACCCTTTAAGCTTAGTGCTCAGATCGATAAAAAAAATTATTTTTTCACAATACATCATACAAATAGAAACACTTTGAGCTGTTTAAAGCGATTCTATGCATATAAATTATTGTGACAAAATGTAAAAATATATTTAAAAGTAAGTAAATATATTTATGTAAGACAAAATAGTTTTTATTTACTTAAAAATAAAAATATATCGGAAAAATAAAAAGCTTTAATCGGAATCATCCTATTATGCGCTTTTAGGTGAGAAAATGTAATCAAACGTTAGAATCGTTGAATAATCTTCCTCTGCTATACTTTTTGCATTAAAATTTTTAATGTAACTGAAAAAATGGTTGAAAATTTGCATTATTTTAAGTTGATGTCGAAAACGACTTTCCTTTTGTGTAACAAAGGAAGCCATGCTGACCAAATTTTTGTTATATTCAAAAGTTCAATAAAGTAGGCTTTGAATTGGACTTCTGTTCATTATTCGTCCCAAGCTCCGTAATTTTTTCAGTACTACTTCAATACTCCAAGAGCTCACTTGAAACACTTGATACTTTTGTATATTTTTAAAATATATTAATACATACATAACTTATTAAGCAACAAGCTTGCAAGTGCATTCAATATATAGCTATCAGTGGACTAATTTTGTAAACGTTGTTTTCAAAGCCGCGAGGACTTCAAACTGGAAAAGAATTTGCAACTTCTGGAGCTAAATAGAAAAGAAATCGCCGCACATAGCAGGTATGTAAATTCGGTAGATTCATTTATCAGCCTTATCGAGCCTGCTTAAGATATTCTTAAATTTTCCTCTCTCCTGGCTCGGCACTCGTTCTAAATCGCTCATATTGCTCAAATGCTTCAATAAGCTTGAACTATTATAACTCGTGCGTGCAAAAAGCTTTGCTCGAATTGAGTTAATGTCCAATCGATCATTGCGAGCGAGGCATGCCTAGTAGTGTGTTCGCAAATTAGGTGCACTCATCACAGAGCATTATTATTAGAGGGAAAGATTGCTCTGTCGCCACAAACTTAACAGCTAAATAATCAGCTGTTCTTTGTTATTGTCGCTCTCGCAACAAACTTAACAGCGAAATAATCTGCTGTTTTTTGTTATTATTGCTCTCTGAGTACAGTCAAGGCAATGTCCGTCTCGCTCTAACCACCGTGTTTTCCTATCTGTGTTATAAGACCTTACCAACATGTTGAAATCGCTGGCAAAATTTTAAAAGTATCTCAACTCGGGCTACCACTTAACAGCGCCACAAATTGAGAGGCGTCACAATCTTTCACTCTAACAATAATGCTCTGTGCATTCATCTAAAGCCTGTATGTATACCAAGACTTTAACAGAATTTGTATATTTCCAGTAAAAAATCTGATTCTATGAAAATTTCATTTGGTAAAAAAAATTTCAAAAATCAGTAGGCTCTGGAAAAACCTTCTGTTGTAGAAAAGTCATGCCAAGTTCGCTCCAATTTATATTTAAGCAGTATATATACAGACTCTGAATAGAGCACTTCGTACAATAATTTATATATTTTTCTAAAAGCTGAACACTGTTTCATCACTTTCTTATTTTAGTAAACTCTACTAGCTTCATTTAGCTTAACGCGCTTTGAACTGCATTCGTAGTTACTCAACTGGAATTTGGGGCAACCGCCAAGTGGCAGCATAGTTTTGCGGAATACAAACTGTCTTTTCCGTTGCAACTTCTCGTGATATATTCAACAGGACTCGAAAGTGGGAACCAGCACATGCAAGTATATGTAAGTATATAAAATACTGCAACTGAATATGTTTTGAATTCAACTAACTCTAGGTTGTACTTGTTCAGTATATTAATATTATTATTTGTATATTTTTAAATTGTTTTTTTTTTTATAAATATCTCATGCTTGTAATTGCATTCAATTTACCAACACTAATTTCGTCAACTCGATTTGCAGACCAACACCACCAAGTGGCAACGCTATAAAAGCGGTTAGAATTACAAACTGGACTTCTAGGTGGCAACTTCTCGAGCTATATTGATAACGAATTTGAAACCAGTGCCAGCAGCAGGTATGTATGCGGTAGATTCATAAAAATATATTTATGTTTAATTTTAAAAGTGGGACTTATTAGGCTGTGAACTTGGATATATCGCCACTAACTGGAATCGGAAAAAACCTACAAGGGGCAACGAGCACAACACTAATTTCGACAAACGTGAAATTTGAATTAATCCTGCTTTGCATACGAAAACGCCGAATTGTAAATAGCGGTAAGTTCTTTCATTATATACAGGCCTGCAAATCGGTTTTGAACCGAACCGGTTCGAACCCGGATTTCCGACTTTTCTTTTACTGTGAACCGAACCTCTTTTGAAAAAAATAGCTTAACCTGAACCTGTTCCGAACCAAAACTTTCGGTTCGGTTTCAAAAACGTTACAAGTCTTAGTTAAGCGGACATTTTATTAATAATAGAAATAGTATAGACCAAAAATGGCTCGAAGAAATAATACTTATTAAATTTAATTGAAATTAATTGAACTCTTATGTTCGAGTAAACAAAAATTCAGAAAATTTTTAATTTTTTGTATATTGTTAACATTGTTAAATTTGGAAAAACTTCGGACGAACCAAGGTTCGAAAAAAAACCTTATCACAAAAACCTTGAACCTTTAATTTCTGAACCTAAACCATTGGTAAATTTTGGTTCGGACCTGCGAACCGGACCAACGAAAAAACGATTTGGGTTTGCAGCCCTGATCACTTCATCCTATTAATGGTATAATAATATAAGGTAGAGTCATCACAAATTCATCAATGAGCACTAACACATTGATAGCCACTGCTTTCCACCATTCAGACTGACTGCTTTTCATCACTCCACTGGTACCCCAAAAAGAAACAACGTGCTTTACTGATCTCACCTTATATAATTACACCATGATTCTACTGATCTCTTTGCTGTTTCTAACTCCACCACCAGCATCAAGATGGCCGCCGTTCGTCTCTCGGAAAACATAGTGCAAAAACGCACTAAAAATTCCAACTTCAGTATGATTGCCAAGTTAAACGTTTGCGGCGCTAATTTGAATGATATATCCATTTGCGATTCTATGCCAAGGCTGGAAATACTGTCGCTTAGTATCAACAAAATTTCGGATCTTAGTGCACTGCAGAACTGCCATTGTCTCAAGGAACTTTATGTAAGGAAAAACTTAATAAATGATTTCAAAGAGCTGAATTACTTGAAGGGTGCAACGGGACTGAAAGTGCTTGCGTTGCAAAAAAATCCGTGCGTCGACGCGGCGGGCTCGGACTATCGTGGCATTGTGTTGCGCATGCTGCCACAACTGAAGAAAATCGATGACACAGAGGTGAGTGATATGGAATTGGAGGCAGCACTGCGTAATGAATACTATGAGATACCAGCGAGTACAGAACCGGCAGAGCCCATTGAACCACCCATCAATCCCAAGGTGGCGGCAGCTCGGGCACGTCGCGAGGCGCTAGAGAGGGAACGTGAGTTAGAAATGGAACGTGATCGCGGTGGTGTGGCCCATATAGGCGGAGGCAGCAATTTGGCCAAAAACGCACAATGTCGTCGTATAAATCGTAACACCACAGAGGCACCATTTATGATGGATCATGCGGGAGCCGGAGGCGATAGTGCTGTACATAAGCCCACACCGGTAAAACATTCGCCAAGGCCTCCAGTGCAGCCAAGGCCTCCAGTGCAGGCACGGCCTCCTGTGCAGCCAAGGCCTCCAGTAGAGCCACTGCCTCCTGTACAGCCAAGGCCTCCAGTAGAGCCACAAGCTTTAGAAGCGCCAGCAACACCGCCGACACCAGCACCATTACCACCGCCGCCACCACCAACTCCGATGGAGCCGGAGGCGCCCCTTAATGTGGTGCCCATACCAATGATACCGCGTGGTTCATCGTTGCCACGCAGCAATCCTGACCAACTGCATCACCTTGTGATGCCAGAGTTGCTTGTAGATCACCGCCTGACCGCAGCCTCTGTTGCTTCAGCTGCTGCAGCTGTTGCCGTGGCTGCCCAAGAACGTCAGGATGTCTTTGACGCTTATGCCATTCTACATGCCAATGGACCCGGAGACGGCGCCAGATATATGCGACAACAGCGTCGATCGCAGTTCTATGAAACACCATCGTTGCCATTCGGTGCTGGCGGTGATCGTCGTACACGTCATAATGCGAATCTCTTATCCGCTGCCCTGTGCCTTATACGCGAAATGGATGCACGCGCTCTAGAGGCTTTGAGTCGTGCCATTCACAACCAGGTGACCAGCTATATGCCGCCCAACTTCGAGTAGAAGAAAACAGTTGCATTCACTTATCCTGCTGCAACACTATCACATTGACAATTTTATTTTTCGAAAACCGTGCTAAATCTTAGTTTATACGTTTTTTCTTTTTTTTTTTTTCTGAATCTCACGGAAATGCGTTTCAATAAATTTGTTGTGAATATAGAGGGAAGGTGGTTAACCATGGTGTTTCTCTCCCCTCCATGAAATATTTAATTCTAATATGTTTTTTATTCTGTATCGATATGGAAAGCTGGAATGTTGTCCGTAAGAAATAAAGCAAATTTTCGCACTAAAACACATTTTCCGAACGATCGTTCCTATAGCAATGTTCTACCCATTTAAGCTGGTGAAGGTGACCGGGTGTGTTTACTTTGTAAATAGTTTTTTATTAGATGTTCAGAGGCGGGGTCGAACCCAGGCCTTTCGCATACACCACCCACTTTAGGGTGACCCTAACAAAAATATCTACTTATACGTTTCGTGGAATATAACTTTCGTATGGCACAACGTTGCGAAAGTTTTAAGTGCAAAGGTCTTAACAAATGTGTGCAGATTTATGAAAAACTTACGCCTCTTGCCCTAACTTGCCCCGTTTTGAATAAAATCTCATTTATTATAGGGTCAAGCATAACAAAATTAATAAAAATCAGCCAACCTGGACTCATTTTAGAAGCTTTAAGTAGAAGCACCAGTTCAATAGCTTTAAAAAACAAGAAAGTTGGTGCAATCTGGCCAGATCACATATATGGCAGCTATGTGAAATAGTGATTAACTGTACCAAATTCAGTAAGTTGTTTAAGAAGCTAAAAAAAAAAGAAAGTGTGTAGAAAAGTTATTTATTTCAATTAAATTTAACAAAGATCTGTCAGATATATATGGCTTTATAATAATCTATCTTTCTACATATAAAAGAGTTTGTCCTCACTGACTGACTGACTGATTCACTGATTGGCAATCAACGCAAAGACCCTGAACGGTAAGAGATAGAAATCTGAAATTTTCGCAGAAGTTTCCTTTTGAGTTGAAAATGGGCACTAAGGTGGGGTTTTGGAAAATTCCACCCCTAAGGGGTGGAAAACTTCCGGAAAAGCTACTGTGGGAAAAATTTTGTTTTTCATCCGATTGACTTGAAATTTGGTTTGTAAGTAAAGTAAGCGAAATAATTGGACACCTGTTTCCCAGATTTCGGAAAATCCGCCCACAAGGAAAATGGCCGGAAAATTCTTCTTGGAAAAACTATTTTTCATCCGATTGACTTCAAACTCGGTTTGTGAGGATGGTAAGCAGAATAATTAGACTTGAGATTTTCCGATGATGGAAAATCCGCCCGAAAAGTCGGGAAATTCTCGGAAAATTCTATATGGAAAAATATATTTTTCATCTGATTGGCTTCAAACTCGGTTTGTAAGGATAGTATGCTAAGTAATTGGACATGAGATTTTCAAATGTTGGAAAATCCGCCCACAAAGAAAATACCCGGAAAATGTTATATGAAAAAATATTTTTGATCCGATTGACTTCAAACTCGATTTGTAAGGATAGTATGCAAAATAATTAGACATGTGATTTTTCGATTGTGGAAAATCCACCCACAAGGAAAATGGCCGAAAAATTCTATATGGAAAACACTATTTTTCATCCGATTGACATCAAACTCGGTTTGTAGCGATAGTATACAAAATAAGTTGACATGAGATTTTCCGATGTTGGAAAATTCGACCCAAGAGTGGGGAAATGCCTGGAAAATTCTATATGGTAAAACCTATTTTTAATCCGATTGGCTTCAAAATGGGTTTGTGAACACATTATAGAAAATAATTAGACATTTGATTTCTCGGTGGTGAAATTTCCGCCCACAGGCAAGAATAGTGGTGGGCGTATTTCGGTTCAGTGACAATGGCTATTTGTGAGCCGATCTGAATAAAATTCGTTTTGTAAGCTCTAGGGTCAGAATAAATGGAAACACGTGTTTTTTAATTTCGGGAAGTTCACTGCAAAGTTCGGAATATGGGTGCGGGGGTGGATTTTTAGCCGATATGTCTTAAATTTGTTTTGAAAGCTCTCTGGGCCAATTCAATAGGATAATGTTTTTAGCTTTGCGCTTACTCACACTCAAGGTCGGATAATGGGTGCCGGGAGTGGTTTCAGGGTTTTTACGCTCAATGGGCCAAATAGGTGGAAAATAATTTTCTCATTTCTGAAGGTTGGAAAATGGGGGGCGGGGGTGGGATCATTGCCAAACGTTTTTTTTTCATCATTTTGGCGGCTATACTGAAGGTGGCAAAGCGAAGCGCGCCGGGTTATATGTTAGTTTATACATAAAATATTAATCATTTTCATAAGTAAATATCTGCAAATATCAAAACAATCGAAACATTTTCGATAATTTATCGCTAATTTTATTAAGTCTCCAATTAAGATTTAGCCCAATCTACTCAGCCGATCGCCCCATCACCCATTAAGTGCCACACTTGGGCATCGAAAACGAATCGCATTTCGAACAATGCAGCAAATTTGTTTAATTAGCGGAATAAACTCGTATATTAAAGATTGGCGGGACGAGTGGGGCCCCACCGAACTGACAAGCCAAGGCAGCTGGGCACGCGCGCTTAACGCATTCGAAATAGTACGTTTGACCCAAAGGAGCTGCGTTTCATTCTTGAATTCAACTATCGCGAAAGAGCGAGCGAGAGAGAGCGAGAAAGAATTAGGGGGGTAGGTGAAGAGGGAGGTCTGGTGGCGGGTGGCATTTTTGAATGGCATCCAACATTTGCATTTCGCTTTTATGTATGTGTTTTGTATGTACCCCCAATTGTATATGGTCTAGCCCCACCTCCGCCTTCTCCTAATGCATGTATTGGCATCAAGTTGCAAGAACCACAAACCGCGATCACTAACCCGTTAGATGACCAATCTATTTTGAGTGTGTTTCGGTTTGTGCTTCTGTTGTTAAGTGGACAGACGGCGAAGACACTACTTCCGGTTTTTCCCAAAAACCCAAATGCAATGTCAGCCAACAACCACAACAAACAAATAATAATAAAAATCCGAAGATGAATCGGTATACGAATAATCATCGGCTATAGCTCTGTGTCTGTCTGTGCCGGGGATGCGCTCAAGCATGATGATGCCTCTTACTCTCTGTCTGTTCTGGCTGCTTTCTCTCTTTCTCACTGTCCCACTCTCTTTTTGCTCTGCCTAATGAAGAGCACTGGGTACACAGTTCTGGGAAGAGTAGCTCATTATTGTGGCCTGGGCTTGTGGTTAACCCGTCCTCCCCAGCTCAGCTAAGCGAAGCGCATCACCTGCAACGGGTGTTGATTGGAGGAGAAGACTCCACCCCACATCCAACACTATTACGAGTTTGTATGTATCAATAAAAACTTGCAGGTGTGCTGCCATTTGATTAAAGGCGAATGCTCCGATTACTCTATGTGGTGTTCATCAGGGAATAATACCGAAATTTAAATTTTCAAATCACTTGCCGGATCACCGGAACGGTGGAAATCTTCTTAGAGTAGGAGAGGCGTCGTAATATAAATGAGCCTTGCATCATTCCTTTGCACCCGACTCTGACCTACTTCATTGAAGCTAGCTAGCGACTGAAAAATTGTTTATTCTCTTGGCGAAGAGCTCGCCATGCATTTAGCTCGTGTCGCCGTGTCGTGAATTGCCGAATGTGTTCGTCCGTGTTCCAAATGCTGAGAATTAATCTATTTTGAAATTGAGTTGAAATACTTATGCTTAACGATATTTGGACAATCTTATATTTATTTCCTAATCTAAGCAGGTGATTGCTTTATTTTTTTGAGAGCTCACGTCACTTCTCACTTGCCATACAAAATTTAAAGTTTTCTGATTTTTTGTTTAAACGATATTCAGATAGTTAACCAGCTTGAAGATAGATTGTTCGATCCTTCTAGACATATATTTCAATCATCATTACTTATCGATCCATTATACATAATTTCCAGATCAGTTGAACGATAGTCGAGTTATAAGCAAACCAAATAATTACGCTGGGCAGCACTGGCCGCAATTGTGATGGGTAGCACTTACAGACTTAAAAGTTATCAGTAATATACAAACTTTGACTGGTACAGCATACATTAATGTCGGGCTTGACCTAATTTCTTAATTGTTTTATTTGTTTGCCAATTCACATGGCAAAAGAAGTGGTTTCTGAAGTAAATTAAGGAAGTACGGGCAAGGCTGTCTACTTTTTATACACCGCTGAAATGTAATAATTAATATCTTAAATATTTTTATTGTTTCATAATATTTTCTTATAATATTTTCGCCATTTAAATCACCTTTTTGTTGTCATACAGGCCTGTTCCAGTTTCCACTAAAGTGAATTGGAAGGTGGTACATGATCACTTTTCTAATAAATTAAGGTAATCGGTATAAAACCTTAAATTTTAAATTACTTTTAATGCTACAAACTCGACTTTAAATGTATCAAGTTGATTCACTCAATCAATTTCACATTCGAATTCGTCAAATTTTGTCGAAGTTGAAAACCGGAACATGCCTGATAAACATATAACTTCCTCGCCGATAATAAAATTGAGAAGGCAAAGCTAACTTGCAATACACTTGCAAAATTTCACTCCAACTGATATAACCGGGTAAAAATATATATATATAGGATATTAATAGATAATAAATATTTACAAATTCAAAATCATTTAGAATCAAATTATCATAAAAAAATCTTTTCTTAGTAAAACACATTTTCCAACCGATCGGTTCTATGACAGCTATAGAATATAGTCATCCGATTTTGATAAAATTTTCCAGAATTATGTGGAAATAAAATAAAATATGAAACTAATATATACTAAGATTGGAGACGAAACGATGGAAAACAAAAAAGTTTTTCTCACTAGAACTATTTTTTAGACCGATCGTTCCTATGGGAGCTATATTATATAGTCATCCGATCCGAATAAGTCATACGATGGAAAACAAAAAAGTTTTTCTCACTAAAACTATTTTTTAGAACTATTTAATAGTCATCTGATCCGATTCCTATGGGAGCTATATGATATAGTCATCCGATCCTGCCGGTTCCGACATATTAGTTGCGTGCAGTCAAAAGAAGAGTCTGTCCAAAGTATTTCCTCGATAGCTTTAAAATTAAGGGACTAGTTCGCTTAGAAACAGACAGACGGACATGCGGAATTGAACTCAGCTCGTCGTCCTTATCAAGAATATATATAATTTATGGGGTCGGAAATGAATATTTCTATGCGTTACAAACTTCTGGGCAAAATTAATATACACTTTTCAAGTGTATAAAAATAGAACCTGATGCTAGTTTTACCGACCAACTGAACCCGCTTCGTGAATCTAAATCCAAATAGATTCGCGGGTTCGAACTTCGAACTAAACCCCTTCCCAATTATAAGCATTAGGGATGCCGGATATTTGAAAAATATCTATATCAATATTTTTTTCGATATTCAAAAAGTATCATTTCGATATTCATATTTTGTTCACAATTTAATCGATATTAACGATATTTTTTTATATTTAAAAATTATTTTTAATAATTTTTTAAAAATAATCAGGTCTATCGAGGTAAATCTGAAAAGAAAAGTGATCGAAACAAAGTTTCAGGTAGAAGCTCATCACAAAAATGTAATCAAACATTAAAATTGTTGAATATCTTACACTTCTAATCTTTTTGTTATTTTGTGAAACAAAGGAACGACACTTTAAGCAACCAATATTTGACTAAAATGTTTGTCACTGATTTGAAAGAAATTTCCAAGCGCTAAAAGATAAATCACTTGGGTCGCCAGCAATGTGCCAAAATGTGCGTACGAATGAAATATTACGTATAGGGCTGGGTATTCCCATATAAACATTTTTTAAGGAAATATTCTTGGAATCAAGTGCCAACCGTGCTTCTATTCAGAACTTAAAAATATCGTCGAAAAAATCCTCAAAACATTCTATATATCGCATATATCGCGTTAGTAAAATATCCTATTACATTTTCTATACATTTGTTACTAAGCCAAAAAAACAAACAAGTTAGAAAGTCGGTCAAGCCCGACTGTAAAATACTCTGTACCTGTCAACGTTTGTATATAACTGATAACTGTGTAAGTGCTGCCCATCACGATTGCGGCCAGTGCTGCCCTGCGTAATTATTTGTTTTGCTTATAACTCGACTATCGTTCAACTGATCTGGAAATTATGTATGATGGATCGATGATTAAAATATTTTGGGAGTTAATAGGTTTTTTAATAAACTTGATCTGCTTGCAAGTGTAAGTCTGAGAAGTTCTAACTATGACAATCTCTGAGATCTCTTCGTTCATACGGACTCAAATATTTATAATTGAAAGTCTTTTATCAAAATTGAAGTGTACACTTAACGATATAATATATCTTAGTTAAGCATTTAGGAGTAGGTCTGACTGTTTTTGGGTACTACTATTCCAATGAATCCGATATTAAGGTATACTTTATTGTCACTAGAATCTCCAACTCGATTTCACTTGTAACTCTGATCGCTCTCTCAATGCTGAGAGCTTTTCTTATTGTTGTTTTTGTTGTTGTAGGGAAAATGTGTCTAAAATTAAATAAAAAAGAAAATGCAAAAGAGCGACAGCTGAAAATCCCAAGCAGCAGAAGAAGCAGAGATTCCGCCGCTGCCCATATCACTGTATGTGTGTGTGCGTATGAATGTGTGTGTATGTGTTGGCTATAAAAAGAAAGTGCGCTCGCTTTCAGCGCTCACTTTTGGTCCCGGCAACCAAACGGCGTGCATCTCCTCACCTCAACAAATAAACGCAAAAAGAAAAACAACAATTTGTTATATTTTTTTTTGTTTCTAAAAAACTGTGCACGAAAAAAAACCTAAATAATTTTTCTGATTTGTTTTGCGAAATACAACATAAACAAAAACAAATATACAAAATATATATATAAAAAAAACACAACAACAACAAAAAAAAGTGCATTTTGTCTTGCGAGTGGAAATTGTATAAGTAATTCCAGACAAAACAAAACCAAGCTCTAATCAAAAGTGAGTGATCCGATGGTTCAGTTCGGGGTCGCGCATGCGCAAAGTTCAAGCCTAACGGAATTTGGTTTGGTTTCTGCGAGTCTTGCTTTGCTTTTGGCTTTGGCTCCGGTGGCATCCGCTGGGGTCTGGGTCACAAAAGAAATGATAAACAAACGTGTTGTGTGGCAATTCCCCCAACACAACACAATGGGCGCTGCCGCTTCAGCGAAATTGCACAAAAAAAAAAAAAATTTAATTGGTTTTCTTTTGTACTCCATTTTTTTCTGTTTTATAATTTTTTTTTTTTTTTTTTGCAGGCCAACTTACTTTCTTGGCTTTGATTTCGACATCAACACACACTACAATCAAAGACAAAACCAACCAAACTGCAAGATCCCAGAAAAACCAACCAACCCAGCAGCGGCTCCAATATGACAGATGTATCACATGAATTAGGCGCCCTGCGCTTTGTGGTGGTAAGTTTTCAATATGAAATATGCTAATGTGGATATAGCTTTTATATACACAAAAAAATATGAAGAATCCAAGAACATACGATCCTAAAATTACAATATTTCCAAATCTAAAAACAGACTTTTTAGTTTAATTTCGTTTCGGGATAATAAAATTCCTAGAATATGTGATAAGATTTTTCTTGGATACAATATTATAATAGTTTGACTGTTTGGGTGTTCCAAAATGATTGAAATCCAACCAAAAATTGTTCGCACACATAGCACTTTTAAGCAAATGGTTGCCATGTTTTCGGAAAACGTAGAACGATCAATTCGGAAAATTGGGAAAAACAACCGCAGAAGTCGAATCATTCTTAACAGATATTTTGAAACATAGAAGAAACAAAAATTGGGAGCTACAACCAAATTTTAAAAAAATTGATTTGATTGAAGTTTTGGGTAGGAAAGACTTGAAAAAATCACAGAATTCTTGTATCAATACTCACAAAGGCTCATTTCAAGTTCTGATCCTACTTAAAATCAAATCCAATCATTTCGGTATTGGTAAATTCGAACTCAAGCTAATCCTTTCGAACTTGGTTTTGAAAAAATCAGGGCGCGACCAACTTTTCACATTCAGCCATGTTCTCAATTCCACTTCCACAAAAGTTTTGTGATTTCGAGACCAAATTTGGTGCAAAAACCGGTTTGAAATCACAAAACTTTTGTGGAAGTGGAATTGAGAACATGGCTGATTGTTTAGGATTGATTTTTGTTTGGACATTTGGAAGTTTTTTTCTGTGATTTTTTTTCACGAGAGTATTTAAGCAATTAAAATAGGATAGGAACTGATAGATCATTCAACTTGCACTCCTCTCTTGGGACGCAATGACTTATTTTTGTTTAAACAGAACAAAAATTTCCAGATCAGAAGAGGCTGTAAAAAAACCTAGATCAAAAGCTACCATCTTCTGAGTGGAAAACTAATAAACAGAGTGACCGTATAACAAAAAGTGATCAGTAAGACGGGATTTACACGATGAAGCAAACTTCATGATGTTTTTGAAAAAGCTCTTGCTTGAAGGAAAGAGGCGAAGAGGGGCAAGCCACCCCACCACACCTCTTTCCCCCAAACAAAAGCTTTTTGAGAGACTTCATGAAGTTTGCTTCATCGTATAAGTGCGGTCTAAGATTTAGCGGAACATCAGGTATGCAAACCGTCAGAAATTAGGAACTGTTAATGGTTTACAGAGATTTTACACCACCGGTTCCGAAGTAACGAATTTTCGGTTCGGGCTTATTTTAACATGCCCAAATTCTAATCAATAGGCTGGGTTTACATTGCCTCATTTTGTGTCATTTTAAGACTGGATTTACACGATGAAGCAAACTGCATGAAGTTTTGGCAAAAGCTTTTGTTTGTAAGCAAGAGGTGCGCTGGGGTGGCTTGCCCCTCTACGCCTCTTTCCTACAAGCATGAGCTTTTTCAAAAACATCATGAAGTTTGCTTCATCGTGTTAATCCCGTCTAAGTCAAATTCCTGTCATTTGCAAGGCAATGCATTTGTCAGTTTATGACTCAATGTACACCCAGCATAATACTTTTTCATCCGAAAATTTTGAATTTCTTATTATAAATGTAAGTCAAGAATTATCTTGATGAGCTTAGATGCAATAGATACCTTAACTCCTTGAAAAGGGTGTCAATTGGACTTTCAGTCAACGGACTTTCTACAAAAAGAAGTCAGGAATAGCTGAAGAAGCGGCTTATTCGCTTACTTACCGAGCTTCTCTCAATCTCTTGGCTTGTGTGCTTATCAATTTTCGCACAAGAGAAAGGGACCTACAGTTTACAGCCGAATCCGAACGGCAAAGATTGAGAAGCTTTTTAATGGCTATTTATTTCACACTGGAAAGAAAAATCATTTTATTCGATGTTCCGAGGCAGTATCGAACCCACACCAGTAATCTGAGCCATTTAATAGTTTATCTAAATGATTAGGCCATATTAAAACAAATTAAGAAAACACAACTAACGAAATTATAATTGGGAAATAGGGAATCGAAAATTAGGAAAAATGTAATTTGGCAAATAAAAATACAAAAAAAACTTGATTTTTTAAAAATATTTTTGATTTTGTCTTTTGCACTTTATTCTACTTCCTCCTTCCAGATGACATAGAAATTTATGTCGGAACAATCCCTTATATGAATTGAAATACTTTAGAAAGCTCTGAAAGCTGAACGCTTTTAAAATGCTATCTTATTTATATAAAGCATCGTTCCGCCTTAAGGTTTAATATTTTGATTAAGTTCCAGAAAAACTCTAAAAAAGAAACCAACAAAAGCATAATATTCTGTTTTACCATTTAGATTCCATATAAATGAAATCTAGAATCAATTTGTAGATATGTATTGTCTACAAAATGTGTTTCTACCAACTGAGACGTCAAAAACGACACCAAAAGAGAACTACCAGAAATAAAAATTACACGAAAAGAATATCATCGGGGGAAACCCCCGGCTAGAGAAGGCGCAATTGCATGAATTGCATTTGGCTTTTTATTTGTCGCTGGGCGTAAATATTGTGTGCCGCCTTGTCAAAAAATCAAACAAAATTTTTATCGGTCATACAAAATCATGCACTTCGTAATCTTCTTTATATATATTTATTTCTTCTGTACGAGCGTTTGTCACTGAACTCCTCCTAAACGGATGAACCGATTTGGATACAATTTTCTGTTGATAATTTTGTGGGTACCTAAATGGTTTATGTTTAGAATTAACCTCGGTAGCTGGCACCGATTCAAAGGGTGGTTCAGAACCATATCTCAGAAACTATTTAACCTAGAAACATGAAATTTTAATTCAAATATTTTACTGTTTCAATACCGATTCCGAACCAGATTGAACCGGTTAAAAAGTGTCTTTAAGACATATCTCAGAAATGATTTAAGCTATGAATTTAAAGTTCTGTTTTTGCGATGATAATATGAAGTTATTTATTTTTCCGGATATAAACCGTTTCTAAAGCAGTTATATCTCAGAAATAATTAAAGTTAGGAACTTGAAATTTGATGTGTAGGTTGATAATTTGGATATTCTCAGGCCCATTTTGTCAGAAACTATTTAAGCTATAAATTTGAATTTTGGTATGTGGATTGGTTTAATGAAATTAGATATTTTCCCGAATTAAAACCGGTACCGAACCAGATTGAACCAGTTTAAAAAAAAGTATTCCAGAGCTATTTAATAGAAATAATTTAAGCTTTGAACTTGAAATTGGGTGAGGATTGTCAATAAAGATATAATTGCTGTTCAAAACCGGATCCGGACCAGATTAACCCTGTTTATAAAAGTGGTTCCGAGCTATTTGCCAGAATTTAATTAAGCAATGAACTTGCATGTTAGTTATGGAGATAGAAAGTTGCTATTGATGCTTTTGTCGGTAACGTAGATGGAACAACTAATATCAAGCTATCCTTTTGAACGGCAAGGTTCAAGGAGAAATTATTTTTCTACCATGGTTTCCAAAGATCCCTTTAGAACCACTAATTCCATTCAGATGCCTGAAATTTCTAATTCCCAAATACCATTAATAGGTAACAAGAACAAACAATGTAATTTCCGAGTTGAATCTGGAAAGTCCGTGATTTTCACATGCCCAAATTCGTCAAACATTGCATCATATATGGATCAGGCAATGGCACACTGTCGGTCCCGCCAGTCACTTATATATTTCTCCATTTTAGGAAAACAAAAATTATGATCGTATTCTTGATAAGCATCAAAATCAGCATCAAACGAAGAGATCTCAGAGATGGTAAGAGTAAGAGGTTTGAAGTGTATGGAACATAAGCTTCTTATACTAGCAGGCAGATCAAGTATATTTTGGACTTTTGCCACGCCCCTCCCTACCCCGCAATTTAAAAAAATCACATATCTTTTACAATTTTGGAATTAGATTGTTCGTTTCCTGATCAGACTAACAATAATAGAGTTACCACCTCCGCTATTTAAAAAAAACCCCATATCTCTCAAAATTTTTAAGATAGATTGTTCGAACCTTCTTGACATATACATTTATCGTCATTACTTATTGATCCACCATACATCCCTTTTCGATCAGATGATCGATAGTAGAGTTGCCACCCCCACAATTTAAAAAAAAAAACTTCAAATCTTCCACAATTTAAAAGATAGATTATTCGAACTCTCAAGGGATATATTCTACTTATCTTTACTTATCGAGCCCCTATAAATTGTTTTCCGATCAATTGAACGATAGTAGAGTTGGCATCCCCGCAATTTGGAAAAACCCCAAATCTTGCACAATTTTGAAAATAGATTGTTCGAACCTTCTACGCATATATTATAATCATCATTATTGATCGATCCACCATACATCATTTTTCGATCAGATGAACAATGGACGAGTTATAAGCAAAACAAAAAATTACGCTGGGCAGCACTGGCCGTAATCGTTATAGGCAGCACTTACACAGTTTGTGTGACCCCACACTTAAAAGTTATCAGTTATATACAAACTTTCACGGGTAAAGAGTATACTACAGTCGGGCTTGGCCAACTTTCTTAGGTGATTTCAAAGGTAGTTTAAAGAAAGAATACAAGGACTTAATAAAAACTCATCATGTGGAAGTTTGTAATGTAAAAAAATTTTTCTGGATATCAAATTCGAGCTAAATGCGAATTTAAATTTGGGCTCTCACAATGATGATGATGTTTGAAAACCGTTATATAAAAAACAGTTACCAAAACCATTATTCGTTTCGGTCTTAGTCTCTGGCCAAAACATTGCTTGAATGTGAAACTTTGTTGCCAAATTGTATCTTGTAGTTTTCTTCTCACAAAAAAAAAGGGAACAAAAAGCAAAATTAAATTAAACAAAAAACAAATATTTGCTTTCTTTTAAAAATTGAAATTGGTATTTGTTTTTATTTTAATTTGTCGCCACATGAATTGCCAAAAAAAAAAAAAAAATTAAATAAAAATAAGAAACGACGTATTTCTATACATATATGCACAAACGTATGTATTTGTACATATACATACATGAAAACGACAAAAGAACAAATTTTCGCACAGCAAATGAAGATCAAAACACGGAAAAATTCTTGGCAATGACCATCGCCATCCTCTCTACATACAAACGTACGTACGTACGTACAAACATACAAATAAGAGATATGAGTTAGATAGATGTTGGGAATAGAAATGCGCAGACGACAATGCTCAAACCTCAAGCGGAGTGACAACCGAAAGGCGCCGACAAATGGCTGCCACACAGCCAGATCTGTCGAGCAGGTGCAGTCACCAAAATAAAAAACCCGATTATGTATTCAATTTTAATATTATTTGTTTTTTTTTTAACTAATCTCAAGCCAGTTTTCTACTTCAAACTGGAGGTCAATGAGCAGCATTTTCATAACTGCGAATTTTCTCCCTACGTGTTTTCCCAGACTTTCACCCACCCCCCACCGTCTTGGAAATCTTTGGCCAAAGATTTCATTCATCGCCTCCCCCAACCCCCCAAACCATTTCGATTTATTTTCGATGAATGAAATTTTGCGCATTGATTGAAGAGGGAAAAACAAGTTTTGATCAAAGCGACCAGTCGAAATCGTCATCTTTGTCGTATTTTCATTCATGGCAAGAAGAACCATCTGTCCATAAAGTCATCTGTACACACTCGCTTAACTTATGGCAAGATTATCAAATTGTATATATAGTGACTGCCGCCTATATATCTATATGTGCATATATAGAGACAAAAGTTGAAATAAAAATAAATAATAAAGAAAAACACACACACACACACACAGGCAGGCTGTTTTATGAAGGCCATTGCCAGGGGGTAACCCCCGCCCCCCTACCCCTTCCTACCAGCCCGCTCATCCCGTCCAAGTTTTGTTATTTATGGCCACGACATTTGCGCATTCCTTTCGTGCCATTTGTTGGCTTGTTGCTCATTTCTAAAACATCTATTGCATTTATTAAATGAAAAATTACACAAAATGTTTAACTGCTGTTATTTAATTGTAGCCAATTAATTTACAACAAAATCAAAATCAAAAGAGAAAAAAAAAATAATTAATAGATTTTGAATTAAGACAGTTTCGAGTTGTTCTGGATTGGCCACTGCACTATAGACGGTTTGGCCTATTGGTAACAGGGCTGCAACCATTAGTTCGAACCCGGAAGTCCGACTTTGCTTTTACTGTTGCTAGAAGAAAGCAACAATTATTTGGAGAAATTAAAAATAAATCAAATATTACCTTTAAGCAAACAAAAATGAAGATATTCCAAATATTTAATTTTAATTTTATTTAAATTGGGTTAAACTTGGGACGAACCGAGGTTCAACCCAAAATCAATAACCTGACATCCGCAAGAATTATTTAGGCTTGCAGATCTGATTGGTAAACCATCAAAAATATAAATCACAAAAATGTTATGTTCAAATTGGCTTTTAAGTTATGCTAATGTATAACTAGTAGTCTGTATCCAACAAATTGCAGACAAGCAACTGCCTTTTAATGACAGGAACGCTATAACTGGTTGGGAAGTCCAAGAACCAGCAACGTGCAAAACCCGCCACAAGCAAACAAATCGCCCTACTAGTTTGAAGATTAAAAGGTCGTTGGGACATTCACAAAAAGTATGTTCAGATATTCTAAATGAGCACAATTCTACTCAACTCATCCATCGTACAAAAAACGAGAAGGCAAAGCTAACTTCGACTGTGCCGAAGCTTTATTACACTTGCAAAAGTTCACTTCAACTGATTTAACCGGTAAACTATATATAAGATATAGATATCAGATATTTAAAAATTTAAAATCATTGAGAATCAGAATTTGATACTAGAGGTGCGCGCGTCACGTGATTTTAACGTGTCACGGTGTGTCACGACGTGATCATACTTTCGTGCGTGTGCATCCGTGATTCGTGCGTGTTAAAGTTTTACTTCGTGAATATAAGTTATGCATTATTCACGATTTTTTTTTTATTTGCTTTTGATTTTGTGAATCTGCTGCTCGCAGATGATACATACAGGGTGCGCAGTGTGGCCGTGAAACCCACAATGGAATGAGGGTCTCTTGCTTGCATGATCGACATGCAAAAACTGGGGTGGTGGTCATAGCTACCAGTGGACGAGCGCATTCGTGTTTTTCCCACAGACGCGAACCGAAGTCATGGCTGGGTGAATGGGTGAGCACAGAAAGCTTGATTTTACGAGTCGGCTGTCGACTGCAGAACTCACCCACATAAATTTTTTATAGGGAAGCATTTTTATCGTGCGTGAACATTCGTGACGTCTCGTAAATCGTGAGTGAATCGTGCGTGACGCGAATGGCTGAAAAAATTCCGTGCGTAAATCGTGCTTCAAGATATTTTTATTTCGTGAATCGTGCGTTACGTGATGGAAAAATCGCTCACGCGCGCACCTCTATTTGATACCATAACAAAAACTTTTCTTAGTAAAACACATTTTCCGAGCGATAGGTCCTTTGGCAGCTATATTCTATAGTCATCCGATTTTAAAAAATGTATCCAGAATTATGTGGAAGCATTTGAAACTACTATATATTAAGATTGTTTTTTTCCAGTTTTTCCCACTATATCTTATAGCTGCCATAGGAACGATCTATCAAAAAATAAGTCTTAGGGAGAAAAACTTTTTTTATTTCCATCGTAGCGTCACCAATCTTGGTATATATTAGTTTTACATGCTTTCACATTATTTTGAAAAAATTTATTTTAAAAGCATGACTATAGCATATAGTCGGAAAATGTGTTTTACTAAGAAAAGTTTTTTTTTTATGGAATCAAATTTTTATTATCAATGATTTAAAAATTTTAAATATCTGATATCTATATCCTATATATATTTTACCGACTAAATCAGTTGGAGTAAAGTTTTTCAAGTGTATTAAAACTTCGGCTTCGGCTTCTAGCTTTGCCTTCTCGTTTTTTTATCGCTCCTACCCTCCTAGGGAGTCTCCTAAAACAGTCACAAAGGTGCATATCCTTTTAAACAATGTTTCTCAGGGACTTCTTCAAAGAGTGATTTCGGAGTCCTAGAATGTTAACTCCGACAATCCGCAAAGACACCGAGCTGAGTGCTTTTTTCGCCAATGAATTTTTGAAAAGACCCCGTCAATCATTCTACGATAATTCAGACGGAGTGTTTGTGGTCTGCTTTGGGGCTCCAATAATAATCCGAGTAGGAGGCCCTACAAAAAAAACAAACAATTCTGGCGGCTGTCCCAACCAAAGTGGCCAAGCCGAACTTCTCTCAATCTTTTGGCCACCGAATCCGAACGGCAAGTTTTGAGAATCTTGTTCATGGCTAAACTTCTTCACAATAGCCGCCAATAACTGGTGAAGGTGTCCGAGATGTTGTCCCGTTTCAATCCTACTAGGAACACTCAATAAACACTCCTATATAGTGTAGCTGTGAGAGTCCATTTTTTAATCCAGTTTAGGAGCGCTCCGGATATGGTTGGCTAGGAGGAAAAAAAAAGAGTTCGGTTCGGGTTTTTATGCTCATTTCAATCGAGGTTCGATTCAGGCATCAGAAGAAACCTGACCAAACCGGTTTTGAATCGTTCGGTTCCGGACCGGTTTGCAGCCCCGTATTAGAAACACATTTTATAAAGCTCACAATAAAAACCTTGCTCGAAAAAGATAGGAAGTGTATTGCCTCTGTTTTTCTTTTTATACCCTTGCAGAGGGTATATTAAAATTGTGCTGATGTTTGTAACGCATAGAAGGAAGCATCTCCGCAACTCAAAAAACTAGTTCTAGTGCGAAAAACTTTTTTGTTTCCCGTCGTAGCGTCACCAAACTTGGTATTCATTAGTTTTGATCAAAATCGGATCACAATAGCATAAGGCTGCCATAAGAACGATCGGATGAAAATCGAGTTTTGGTGCTAAAAACTTTTTTGTTATCAAAGGTAGCGTGTTTATACTTATTAATTGTAAATATTATTTGCTTCAACACAATTTTGCTATTTTTGATCAAAATCGGATAAATATATCGTATAGCTCCCATACCACAATTGGCTTCTGGCTTGGTCAGCCAAATGGTTACGGAAAGTGGAGCAATCTGTTGGTCAGCTAGGGACAGGCTCTAAACGAAATAAAATTTTTCTAAAAGAATCTGGAAAACAAATTCTTTTAAAAATAAAAAAAAAAGTGCATGAGTATTTAAAGATCGGCGGAGGCGATGTTAGCCTTCTTTTTTTTTAGTTTAAAATTTACCCCATAACCGTTATTTTCGGTCCCTGTTTGAATTAAATTAATTTAAACAATCACACTTTCATGACATTGTTACAACAACTCTTTAACAGGGTGGCAGCGCTGTATGAGCTAGCCAATATGCTTTAGTCTGGCTTCCCTACTTCTCTCCAACACAAACAAAAGCTTAAGCCAATTTTCAAATTTAAATTTATGTACGTTTCTTATTGCAGGACTCACCACTGTCCTCCAAGGTGGCCATGTTCAACAATCAGGCGACACAGCATAAGCAATCGCAGTTATTGAATCCATTTGCGCACGATGGTCGCGCCACATCGCCCAAGCCGAGTTTCTCCAAGGACCAGTATGGCAAACCACTGGCTGGCAGTCTGACTGAGATGCGTGGCCAAAAGGCCAATATGCATGTGATGAAAGAAATGCTAGAGCTGTGCCAAATCATCGATTCGGAAGGCTATGAGGTCAAGGATGAGCCCGGAATGCGTGTGATACCCTTTGGCGAGCTGTTTAATGTAAGTGCCCACTGCAGCTGCTGCCTTTGCTCATATGAGTGATCTCTTTAACTTCCCTCCCCCCTCTTAGATCTACAACTACATCTCGGACAAGGTGGTGGGCATACTGTTACGTGCCCGCAAACATAAACTGTTGGAGTTCGAAGGTGAAATGTTGTATCAGCGTCGTGACGATGATGTGCCCATCTTTCTGCTGAAACCGGTTAAGGAAATCCGCAAAGAATTGGATGCCAAAATAGAGGAGATCAAACGGGCCGCAAGTCCAGCTCCACCGCAATCCACCTCAGTGCTGCTCGATCGCAGTGCCCAAGAGCAAAATCTGAAAATGTTGCAGGCAGAGAAGCAGCGTGTGTCCAAGTCAAGGACACCCTCGCCGTGTGTGAAATCGAAATCCAAGTCAAAATCACCCTCACCGGCAGGCAAGCCACCCACCACCACCACCAACACAGCCACTTCAAATGAAATAAAACCCGAGGAGCCCAGCCAAAATTCGGTTGTAGAAATTGTTCAGGATGTGATTCCACCACAACCGGAACCTAGTCCAGCCGAACCCCCCCAGCCAGAATCGGTACCAACTGCTGCTGAGCCTGCTGCTCCCAGCACAGTCAATGAGTTGCCCACTATTGTGGTTGAGGCATCGGCGGTGTTTGTGCGCACTGTGAGTGTGGATCAGCAACAGCCGCCAGCTCAGCTTGAAGAGGAATCTTCTACAACTTCCATCCCGGCCGAAAGCGCATGAATACCCCCCAATCACCGGGGACAGGGGCAGATGTTTTGAAAGGAACTCGCAACTACTAAAGCGACAGCTTTACATTTTTGTAGTAGTTTAGTTTAGTTTAACTTATGATTAGGTTATAAACAAAAACCAAAACAGCAGAAGACAACAATTATACATACAATATACATATATATTTAAAAATACAGCCTAAGCATATTAAAGTAAATGCAATATATAGACACAGTATTAACAGCTTAACGATTTATTTTATTTAAAAGTGGCGGGCCATTTGAGTGATGCCAGACAGTTTTTCCGTTTGTTATGCTCTGTGTGTGTGTAATAGCGGGTTTTTATTAGATCAAAGTTCACGCCAAATTATCGACTTACGCCTAATATCGGAGTTACACATTGTCGAAGATGCGAAAAAATGATGTTTAGACCGCAGCCGCATCATTGAAACAGCTGTTTGCCATGTCAAACGTAAACAAATCGAATTAGTAAGAAGAAGAGAACAAATTTAATTTATTGAAATAGAGACAATTATGAGCGATAATATGTTAAATATGGGACGCGGTGTTTTTGGCAATGGCACTGCGTTCACCAAAATGGAAATGGAGCTTGATTTTGCGGATCATTTATTTTTCTTAATTACGCGGGTCCAATTGTATTGTAGTTGCCTATCGAAATTCGATGTCAAAATCAATGGGTTGCATGAACATCCCTAACATTCTCTTCTCTTTGCAAATATGGTCATACTTTTGTCTCAAATACCAATCTGGCAACCCCACATAAAAACCTACCGCCAATCTTGGACTGGCTTGAGGATCATTTGCAATTTCTTACATGGATTATGATCTTTTCCAGTCGGATGACGATGAGGATATACTCTGTGCCTTTAATGAGGCCACGCAACAGCAACAGCCACTGTCTGAGCAGCCGGAACCCCTTGAACTGAACGAGGGCTTGGACATTCTGCCGGAATTCAATTGCAATGGACGTGACACACTTAAAACCCAATTCCCTGGCGAAAGTTTCATCAAGAATGGCTATGGTCAAATGTTGCCCCCAAGCAGCAAACTGGAAAATCTGCAATTTGATTTCAATACCGACCAGCTGCAGCAGGTGGCTGCAGTGAGAAGCTATCTACAGGGTGAGGCTTGGTGGGTAGCACAAAAGGCGCAAGGTTGAGATTTTTTAAGTTATCCTCCTACTCTTTCTATGCAGCAAGAACATACAAAAGTTATATGCAGCCGTTTGGGGTCAGCAGCAATTGCAATCCACGGGATTGGGCCACAAAGGTGGCTGGTTTCGTTTACGCCAGCAGGTAACCCATTTCTATCATCTCATCCTACACGCTGATAATGGAGTAAGTCTGGGCGACTATCAATTGCTGGAGGATTTGCGTCATTTGCTTAATCTACTAATGGATGCGGAGGCCTGGCGTATTTTATATTTTGCTGAACACAGCCAGGGTAATCAGTGTACGGCAGCTGCCTATCATTTATATCATGGTGTATTGGAATGGCGTTTATTGGATTTGTTAATACACTTTCGTCAGCAGCCTGAATTGGAGTTGATGGCACAACTGGAGCGAACACTGGATGATTTAATTTTATGTGGCAGTCAACATTATCGCAGTAAACATCGTCCCGAATTGGTGCATGGCACCGCATTTATGTGTCGTTGCATTAAGGAAATGTGGCTGTTGCTTAAGCACTTGATACCCCAGTGGCTAATGGGCAGGCAAGTGGATTTCTGGACACTCTTTCATCAGGCCATGCAAAGGCATAAGACGGCATTTATGCAGGGTAAGGATTAGCAGCAAAAAGAGAGAGACAAAGGGAGTAAGCTTATATTTTGTATATTTACAGCCGAGGGAGCTGCTGCTGCCTCCTCCTCCTCCCTGTGCTTTCAAGAGTTCTATGCCTGGCTGAGGCTTAGTTTGGCCAGACTGGAGCACTACACCGCCGAGGGTTTGTACCTTAAGGACCTGCCCGTTTACAGTCCACCGGCTAGCCTGCAAACTGCTTCACTTTTGCATCAATTTCTCAACTGCCAACCGGATGAGCAGCAGCGACGTGTCTATCTTTGTTTAATGGCTCCTTTACAACTGCAACTAAGTCAACCCGACACAGAGGTCTTAAGCCAACTGTGGGAATGTCTACATCGTTCACTTAATTGCAACTTTAGTGTGGCCGGCTCTCAGTTGGATCAACTGCCTGTCATATGTACCAGTGGTTGGGCCTATGTGGAACGCTATACCCAATTGTTGGCCAAGCCTCAATTGGAGGACTTAAACTTGAGCAGTTTTACCCTATTTACCTGGCTAATGGGCAGATCGTTGAAGCTATTCAAGCCCGCTCAGGCACAAAAGCTAATGGGACGCATCTTTAGTAAATTTAGTGCCGCCAAGCTGCTGGCCCTCAATGAGTCGGGCATACATCATGTCATAGAGCTATTCCTTAGCCTGCTGCTGTCACATGGTGACTTCTCAGAGCTGGCACCCAAATTGCGTGAGATGCTCTTGTGTTTGGGTTACGAGAAATTGCTACCAGCGCGTCGTTTAATGGCAGCCAAGGGTCATATGGCTCTGTTGCTGTTACATGCCCGAGAGCGTCAGCCTATGGAGGATTATATAAACAAGCTGCTTAATCAATTGGCAGCCATTGGAAATGATTTGGAGGTGGCAGCCATTTATGCCTGCACTTTAAGTCACATTTTTGAGCTAAGCGAGGATTTTAATCATGGAGAACATTTACTCATTGGACCCTGGTTGAGTAATTATATGGAAAAAAGTGGACAAGCCAGCCAAGATCGGGTATGGGAGTCACTACATAGGCTAATGCAGCGGGAACAACTATCTGTGCCCATGAAGGAGGCACTGCAGCAGCATATTTTACCTCTCTTACGCTTACAATATGTGACTGGGCATAGCCAGTGGCTGCCCCAATTGGCAGCCAACTTTGTGCAACTGGAAAAGGAACAGCAGAGGACGAAGCTTATGCTAAGTCTACTACAAGGACCCGAGCCCTTGAATCTGGCTGCTTCGGCTCAATTGCTCTTTCATCTTATGACTACTGGCAGCACACCCTCTCCATCGGTCATACTACAAATATGGGTGAAATCCTTGGTCCTGTTGACCGCACAACATGAAGCGGTATTGGCTCTTAAACCCTTTGTCCTGGAATTGGAGGAGTTTCGTGTGTTGGGCCTGGATTCCGCTTGCCTGGAAGGCCGTGAGCCTTTGTGCAGCTTCTTTAAAGCTTTGGGACAGCTTGCCCAGCAACAGGAGGCGTCTGCTGCCCATGTGCGCATGCAACTAAGTCACAAACTTCATGCCTATGTCCAACACTTTGAGCTGTGGCTACCACCGGATCGTTTGCGCACCGAATTGGGTGCACGTTTCTTTAGTTTTCTGGCCATTGTCATCTATAATTGTCCCACCTTGGCCTATGTACGCTCCAAGCCCACGTGCTTCTTTCATTTGGCCATGGTTAGATTTTTGTTGACCACACAGCTGCAGGCTGGCATACCGCCCGAGGCTCGGGTGCCACAGTTGGTGCATAAAATCTTTCCGGTGCTGCTGCAGGGCTTGGGTCGTTTGCCCTATCGTACGGATGCCTATCTAAGTAAAACCCTGGAGCAGCTTATAGTACACTGGACGCCACATTTTGGTTTTTCCTCCAATGCCAAACTGTTGGCCCGGCCCTATGCCAGCCTACTGCAAGCCGATGTTGAGGGTCAATTGTCGCAGCAGGTGCTCCATTTGCTGGCTAGCCAATTTCTGGTGGTGCAACGTCGTCAGGCGGGCTTACATGCAGGATTGGTTATTACCTTGCTACAGCAGCTGATCGAGGGACTTGCGGAGGAGGCACATCTGTTAAATCTCCTGAAAGCCATTCACATACCCCTGCTGGAGCATGTTATGTTTGTGGATGAACTGGAGCATAGTCGGGGTCAGGTTTTGGCCCTATATCGTGTGCTAGTCTCGCGGGAGCTATTCCAGAGCAGCCAGGCGGCCAAGGAGATTTGCTCTCAGGATGTACGTAAATTGGCTGAAAAACATTTGGCTCATTGCACATATTTCTACTTTCAAATGCTCATCAAACTGGCCGAACTGGCACCCAATCTATTCCGTGGAGAGTTGCCGTTTGTTCGAAGGCAGGCGGAGCAGGTGGAACTTAAACGTGGTGCCGGTGAGGATGTGGGTATTAGGAAATGTTTGCAGCGTTTGCAGCAAGTGTTGGCATAGCAAATAAATTGGTATTTCGATGTGAAACATTTTTGATTTTGTTATGGAAGATTTTTCGGGAAGGGTTAAATAACGCATCCACTTGGCCTTTGGTGTGTTTTACAACACGGTTTTCCAACACTATTTACCAACAACCAAGTGTTTTCCAACCCTGTTCTATTATTTTCTAACACTGTTTTCCAACACCGTTTTTAACGCTTTTTCCCAACATTGTTTTTCAACACTATTTTCCAACACAGCTTTTGGATAATGCTTCCATCACTATTTTCCCAGCACTGTTTTTAACATCGTTTTTCAACACTGTTTCCCTTCAATGTTTTTCAAGCGTTTTTTATTATTGTCTAACACCGTTTTCCAACAATGGTTTCAACACTTTTCAATATGTTTTCTTTAACACTATTTGCCAACATTGCGTGTCAATATTGTTTTCCTACACTGTTTTCAACACTATTTGCCAACACTGTTTTTAAACATTGTTTCCCAACACGGTTTTCCAACACTGTTTCCAATTACTGTTTTCCAACTGTGTTTTAACACTATTTCAAAACTGTTTTCAACACTAATTTTCAACTCTGCTTTTCAATATTGTTTTCCTGCACTATTTTTTAACATTGTTTTCCATCACTGTTTTCCAACCGTGTTTTATTATCTCTAACCCTGTTTTTCAACACTGTTTTCCAACACTTTTTAAATTTTGTTTTTCAACACCATTTTTCAACACTGCTTTTCAATTTTGTTTTCCTACACTGTTTTCAACACTATTTTGTTAACATTGTTTTCCAACACGGTTTTTGCAACACTGTTTCCCATCACTGTTTTCCAACCGTGTTTTATTATTCTCTAACACCGTTTTTAACACTGTTTTTAATATGGTCATTTTTTTCCAACACTGCCTTTGAATATTGTTTTCCAGCTCTTTTTTCCCCAACACTGTTTTCCAATCGTGTTTTATTATTTTCTAACACCGTTTTCCAACACTGCTTTCAACACTTTTTAATATTGTTTTTCAACACTATTTTCCTACACTTATTTTCAATATTGTTTTCCTAAACTGTTTTCAACACTGTTTTCCAACCGTGTTTTATTATTCTCTAACACCGTTTTTAACACTGTTTTTAATATGGTCATTTTTTTCCAACACTGCCTTTGAATATTGTTTTCCAGCTCTTTTTTTCCCCAACACTATTTTCCAATCGTGTTTTATTATTTTCTAACACCGTTTTCCAACACTATTTTCCAACACTGCTTTCAACACTTTTTAATATTGTTTTTCAACACTATTTTCCTACACTTATTTTCAATATTGTTTTCCTACACTGTTTTCAACACTGTTTTCCAACCGTGTTTTATTATTCTCTAACACTGTATTTCAACACTATTTTACAATTTCGAACACAGTTTCCAACACTGTTTTTTACAGGGCTGCAAACCGGTCCGGAACCGAACCCCTAAAAACCTTTTACATTTTTGACCTTTCGGACCTGAACCCGAACTGACCACTTTTTCAATAGAAAGGTTCGGTTTACAGGAATAAGTAATTTTACAAACGATAGAAATTCTTAATGAGATTTATGAAATTAAATCTTGGAGAGTCACTATTTTTTGATTGTAAAGAATGAAACAATGTCAATAATGTTATAGATTTCTTTGAAAATGGTTCAAAAGAGCATACAAAGAACATTTTTTGGAAAAGATCTAAAAACGAAGACCTAAAAAATATTGCGCTAACTTAGTTCACGCATAGATGAACTGCTCCAGGAAGATATAGTGCCTACACAGATGAAAAACCAGAGATATTTATCACTAAAATCGATACCAATCGATGTCACGTTCGAGAGGAGTAGCTTGTGTACAGATTTTTCAATTCTAAAATTCTTGTTTCGATCCCATCTTTGTTTTTAACTCGAAAAAAACGGGATTGATTTTGGTTTGTCATAATATAAAATATAATTTCGAACTTTCAGGTACACAATTTCGAATTTGTTTTAACCTCTATGCAAGAATATTGGTTTTTCAGGTAGGATCCGTACTTGAAATGAGACTTTTCTGATTGATGCAAGAATTTTATGACTGTTTTAATCCTTCGTACTTGTTTTATGTACAATCAAGTTCGACTCGTACTTGAACATTTAATTTGAAGATCGGGACCACATCAGTTTTATCTAACTAAATGACTACTGCCGGTTAAATAATATTATTTAATATTCTTTTAACCAATTGAAACGTATAAATAAATCGAAAAAAAACGATACTTTTTTGTTCATGTGAACCGAGGTCCGAACGAAAACCTGGGGTTCAGAGGATCCAGGAACCAGTCTGCGAACCGGAGTTTAGTTTTTAACATTGTTTTAGAACACTGTTTCGCATCACTGTTTTCCAACACTGCCTTTCAATATTGTTTTTCAACACTATTATCCAACACTGTTTTCCAACCGTGCTTTATTATTTTCCTAACTCCGTTTTTCAACACTGTTTTCAACACTGTTTTTTAATATTATTTTTCAACACAATTTTCTAACACTGCCTTTGAATATTATTTTCGAACACTGGTTTCAACCAAGAATGCAAATCTGTTCTGAACCGAACCAAACCGCTAATTCGTGATCGTAAACCATGCTGAACCGAATCGAAAACCGTACCAAAAAAACAAAAAAGTGAGTTTTATGACGTTAAGATTCTTGTTGAGATGAGATTGTTTACTCATTTTAGGTAGAAAAATTTATTGAATTAAAGGCAGCTTCTTGGTGTGGATAAACTACACAACATTTTTGGAATCGCGCGGTATGCGATTGGTTAAATGATTGGGGGGCATGAAACCAGTGTCACCCAGATACTTGATGGACACATTGCCCGAGGGACTTATGGTTAGCCAGGTAATTGAGGCATGATTAATGCTAATACGTAGCCAGGCTTCGGCCGGAAATTGTAGGGCACGACACACAAAATAACGTATGACATTGCCATGGCCCACAATCAAAGTAAACGATTCCTTCGTCTGTTCTGGATGGGCACGATGAAAGTAGCGGCGAAATGAGGACTCAATGCGTGCGCCATCGCGGAAGAACTGCTGCAAGAGAACACAGTCGAAAGGGTCAGAGCAGTTGTAATAAATTATGAATCCTATGAAATCAACTCACCGAAGCCTCTGGCTTCCAATGGCCCACCGGTGGCTGTGGCGGTATGGGTGCACCCTCTCTGAGGGAGCCGCAATGTAACATTTTCGTTTCGTCATAGTCGATTTCCTTGAGTATAATATTCGCCGTTTCCTGGGCACGCACCATTGTGGAAGCTATCACTTTGTCCCATTGGATGCCCAACTCATGCAAACGCTGACCCGTATACTTGGCCTGTTCGCGTCCCCGTTCGGTCAAATGATGAGTATCATCGGTGTCACCTTTGTCCAGATATTCACCATGCCGGATGAGTATAATGTGTCGGACACATTTCGGCTTCACTTTCTCCAGTTCGCAATTATAGCGATTCTGCTCTTGCGGCTCATCGTTCTTTGGCGGTTTCACCAGGCTCTTGGGATCACGGAAGTCCCAGTTGCTGTCCCATAAAGCGCAGGGATTGATTTGCCTTTCGGTATTGGTCCATGAATTGTAAACCACCGACTGTTTGCGCTGCAAATAAAAGGCGGCAAAGCCGGCACCCGTGCCACAGGCAAAGGCGGTAAATTTGCGCATCTTGGTTAATTAAATGATCTGCAAAATTCTGGTTAATATCTTTTGTCTTCTTTCGTTTGGCATTCTTCTGGGTGTGACCGTCAGTTGAAAATGGTTATAATACTGAAAACGGTCTGGCAACACTCAAGTGGCCGGCTCTATCAGAGATGTGTCACGGAAATCTCGGCCAAACAATTGGCGGGCTTTTTGGTTGCGAAAGTTTTGTTTGACCCGAAATAAAAAAAACAATTTGTTAATCAAATCGATATTCGTCGAGATGCGTGAAATTTTACGTGTATTTCTGTTTCTTGCCTCTGCAGCTTTCTCAGAAAGCTCCTGATATTAGGATATACGGATATACGTGACTTCTTTTATTCCCGCACATCAAGGGAAAAATGCGTGGTCAACGATTTTCGTCGCCAGAAAATGCTGTTGAAGAGTTCCAAAACCATGTTTTGGAGGTGTCTCAATTGGAGTGAAAAAAGTGCTTCGACAATTGGTTTGAACGCATGCAAAAGTGTATAAATCTTGCTGGAGAATACTTTGAAAAACAATAAAACCATTTTTGATCATAAATATTCGCGTTTTCATTATTAGGCCAGAAATATATATAGCAACCTACGTAGTAGCAGTTCTTTATAAAAGGCCTCATTCCAGATGGCATACAAATTTATGACAGCTTTTCAAAAGCATACAGTATTCAGAGCTTTTCAAAAGTGTTTCCTATTAATATAAGGGATTGTGCCGAAATAAATTTTTATGTTATCTGGAAAAAGGCCTGAAATAATAAAAACATTTTGCATATTTAGGCATGGCATTTTTTTATCAGAGAAAAAATTTATAGATGGTGTAATTATATCACGCATAAACTAAGGACAGTGTTGGCACTACAGTTACAATTCGGCAATCAACTTTGGCAAATACGGCCACACTGGCGGCGGCGTCGATTGATAAACAAATGAAAGAGTGCAAAGCATTCAGCTCACATTATGGCCAGCGTCTCCTCGGCTCGTGAATCCCTGCAGCATGCCTTGGCCAATCGCTTTCTGCCCAATCTGGAGTACTTGCTGCAAGGTTCCATATTAGACTCGGCGGTGGAGCATCTAATGCACCGGTAAAAATCTTGAAAATAAAACAAAAAAAAGTCAAAATTTAAATGTTGCTTCCTTGACAGCTTAAAGGGTCTGTGTGACAATGTGGACACCTCGCCGGAGCCCTTTCACGATTTGGAGGTGTGCATGAGCCTGCGTCAGCTGAATTCCAATCAACCCTTATTGTTGCGCGTACGCCGGGCCATGGATCGGGATGCACCCATGCAGATGCGTTATCTGGGCCAGCCGGAGGTGGATCAACGGCGACCCACTTTGGTGCGCAGTTGCATGGACTGTGCCTGCACCAATGGCATACTTGATTTTCTCTCGGAAATGGGTTTTCGCTTGGAGTTCGAGTACATGGCCAAGGGTTATATGTTTCGCAAGGGACGCATGAAGATAACCGTATCCAAGCTAATCAAAATTGTGCACGGCAAACAGCAGGATATGGGCAATGAGCAAATCTCACAGAGCTATATAGTGGAACTGTCGGTGGTGGCGCCCACGGGGCAGGAGAATGTGGGCGAGGAGATGCGTGTGTTTGCCGAGCAGCTTAAGCCCCTGGTGCAACTGGAAAAGATAGACTACAAGCGACTGGGCGCCATGCCGTAGCATTAAACAAATATTTTTTTTTATTTTTTAGAAAAACAATCGAAAATGAAATCCCTTTCCCCCACTTAAACTTAAACTTTAATCGGAATCCTTGAATGCCTCATTGAGGGCTTGCAAATTGCGATCGCTGACATGTCCCTGAAGATCACTGCGTCCCATTAGAGAGATGACCATTTTTACGGTACTCCAAATGGATTCGGACATTTGATTCTGTCCCAGGGTCGTGGCATTGGGCAACTCACGGGCGGCATTTGAATGTGCCTGCATGGTCAAAGCGGTCAGCAGATGTTCCACGGCCTCCTTGTAGGCTTTCAGGTTCATGCAACACACACCCACATTATAGCGTACGCGTATGAAACCCGGCTGCAGACTCAAAGCCTGCTGATAGGCCTCCACCGCCTCCACAGAGCGTGAACCATTCGCCAGACTGGCGCCCAAACGATTCCAGACCTTGGCATTTGTGGGATCCACCTGCAAAGCAGCCCGATAGCAGTCCACCGCCTTGTCAAACTCTCCCGATAGATTATAAAGCACACCCAGAGCCTCCTGTACATCGGGATCCACTTGTGCCGGCTGTAGACGCACTGCCTCCAAATAGATCTGTTGCAAATCTCTTAATTTACTGGCTCCTATCAAAGAGGAAGCCAACGATATGCCTTCGGTTTGCAATTCCGGATGGGATGCCAACAAATGTTGATATTGAGGATGTACCTCCAACCAGCTGGAGAGCATTTTCACCGCATTATTTTGTAGCCCCTCATTCGTATAGCATACGGCCAGGGCCATTAGCACACGACGATTATCCGGCTGCAGATCGAGCGCCCGCTTCAAGGCGGCTATGCTCTGCGGATCCATTTCATTCTCTGCCTGCGATATGCCCAATAGCTCCCAAATTTCCGTACGTTCTGGTTCCTTCTTAGCCGCCACCTCGAAACAGAGCACAGCGCTGGGTATGTCACCCTTGGTTAAATACTCCTTGCCCTTTTCGAAAGCATTCTCCAGCTCTGACATGGGATTCTCTTCGGCAAATTCATACTCCTTGTAGGCATCCAGATTTTCGTTATATTCCGACAGCCAGGGATGCTCATTCTCCTCGGCCAGCTTCTGCCATTCGTCCTGCAAGCGCTGCCAGAATTTCTCATTGAAATTTGTGGCGGTCTGTTCACTGCGCTCATTGGTACGCTGATAGTCGGTGATCCAATCCTCCAGAGATTCACCCTGAGGCGCCTGCGGCAGATTGTCGGTGCATATGGTCTCCATGTTGGGATCAAAAAAGGGATCCTGCTGCTGCTGCTGTAGAAATGGCTGTCGCAAGGTTGGCATAAAATTCTGACTGGTTATGAGGGGCTCATCAAAGAACTCCTGGGCATGCTGCAGTTCCTGTTGCTGGGCCTGCATGTGCACCATTTTGTTTGGCAACCCAGGTGCCAGACCCTGGGCAAAATCCTGACTCCATTGATCTGCCTGGGGATTGCCTTGGATATGAATGTCCCGCATCTCCTGCAGCAGTGTGTCCATTTGAAAGGATTGCGGTGGAGCAGTCACTTGACCCAAAAACTCATTGATCAGTTGCTCATCCGGACGCAGGCCACGCTCGAATTGGCGCTGCACATAACCCTCATCTTTGTGGGCCACATCGCGGGTGAATTGGCCACCCAATTGCATTAAGGGATTCACCCCGCCGCAATCGCCTTCAACCAGCGGACGAAACGACATCTCGTAACTCACTCACTTGCGCTCTCTTACTGAAGAGGTGGCCTTTCTCCCTTTTAAGATTAAGATAAGAAAATCAAAGGAATGGAGGCAAATAAAGCAAAAGTCCAAATGTCCACAATAGATTAGGCCTTGGTTGATTGACAATAAAAAAAAAACAGGTGAACAATGTGACCGTTTGTGCTAAATAGTAAGGGAAGTCAGGCAACTGATTGAAAGGGCGCGAAAATTAAGCAAATTGAATTTTTCATCATTATGAGATTTATTTTATAAATTAAAACTTCAGCACTATTTTTTAAGTTTTATTATTTATTTGCAAAAATAATAGTTATCTTTTAAGTTTTATTAATTATTTAAAATATATAATTATAATCTTTGAGTTTTTTCCTTAAAATTAAAAAAAATTTTTTTTTATTGAATTTTTTTTAGTTTTTAAAAAAACTAATTTCCTTCACAATTTTCTTTTTATAGAAATAAAAAATTAAAAAAATAATAAAAAACTCAATAAAAACTCAACTTTTTTTCAAATATCTTGTTAGTTTGTCTATTTTATTTTCTTCTCGTATAGCCCGTTGAATCTGACTTAAACAACAAATTTTTAAATTTAATTCGAAATAAAAAATTTAAAAAAAAAAATGGAAGAAAAAACAAACTCAATTCTTAACTCAGCGCTACTGTGTTTTATGAGAAATAATACATGTGTATACCAGGTTTTGGATCAGAGTATTTAGCTATCATTTCTTTTTTATTTTTGAGCGCTGAATTCGAATTAATCATCCGTTTTTCCCTAGTTCCCCTTGTTCAGAAAATATTTCAATGAGCGTGTATTATAAATTGATTTTTTACCCAGATTAAAAAATTCTTTAAAATGTTCAAAAAATTTTATAAATCCCCGGTTTTCGTTTTTTTAATAGACATATGGGTCCTTTAATTTACTAAATTTGCAGTCTTAGTGCTATGGGGACCGAGATATTTGAAATTGAGTTTTATTTTTAATTATAAAACTCAAGCAAAATTTTTATTTTTTTTATTTTTTGAGTAATAAATAAAAATCAAAAAATAATTATTACTTAAAAAAAAATAATTCTAATTTTTGAGTTTTAAGAAAAAATCATAAATAATAATTTTATTTTGAATAATTAATAAAAAGCAAAATATAATATTTAAAATAAATTTTTTTCTAAAAAAATACTCATATAAAAATCTTGCAGGATCATTTTGTGTGTTTTCCAAACGTTTATTTTTTATTATTGATTTTTGAAATTGAAAATCAAGAAATAATCATTATTTTCGGTCCCTGGAATTTTCTTTTTAAGATCATTGAAAGACCTGAGATGTGCAAGTAAAAAAAAAACAAAGGAAGATTTTTCTACTAAAATCCTTAAAAATAAATATCTTGACGTGACATGCAATTTGTACTCTTTTCTTGTTTTGTTAACAAAAATTGGACACGCACCCATCTCTAATATATAGTTAAGGTTTGAAAATAAATGTTAGATTTTTATGGGTATAAATAAAATTAAAATAAAATAAATAAATAAACGGAATTATATAATTTTAATTTTAGCCACAAATTATTTTCAATAATTCCGCTAAAAACATATCGATATTGTTAAACTCAATCGTATATCGCACATTGTCCAAAAAATATCGATACATCAATCTATCGCCTTATTGGCCATCTCTAAATAACATTTGCAACAACGAACTTAGCGGTACGGTGGTGTGCAAAGTGTGTGATTAAAAAAAAAAAAACAAAAAAAAAGAGCCGTGTGCTGCCGTGAGAAAGAGAGCGAAAGCGACCACCCCCGCCGTTAACCCAATTTTAGTCAAATTGTAACGAACAAATACAAAAAATGTTCCGCACCTTATCACGCATTAGCGAATTGCCAATCGTTGTTAAGCAATTGCAAAAAGTACGTACTGCTACTAACCAAAATGTTGTTACTAATCTTAAACAACACACCAACAACAACAACAACAACCACAAAAACAAGAACAACATCCATTCAAGCAGCCGACGAAGCAGCAGCAGCTACAGTAACAACAACAACAACTACAGCAACCACTGGACAGTGCGACTAAAGCAACAACAACAACAACAGCTAAGCTTCCAAAGCAGTCGACGTTATTCATCTTCATTTTTCGGTTTATTCCAGAATGCAGCACAGGCTGGCGTCAGTAAAACCAACAACTATGCCACAGAGGCAACGGTCCAAGTGAATCGCGTAAGTAAAAAAAAATCACTGCCAAAAAAAATCCAATGAAAACAAAGATTACATAATGCGAGATTTTTTGTGACCTAACCAACGGACCAGTCCACAGGGTTGCATTGACAAATTGCTTGAAAGGGTGAGAGAGGGGAGCCACCTCCACTAACCCCCTCTTTAATTAAGCATTAGCCGGTGTTCCAAATCAAAAAAAATTTGCTAAACCACTGTCCCAGTCCCCCCTGATGAAGGTCACGCAATCGCGTTTCTCGTGGTCAACGCGTGACTGCGACACGCACCTTATCAGCCTCCAATTTGTTGCATCGTTTGCCCTTTTATGCGTTGCAAAAACTGTTTACCTTGCTTATCACGCTATTTGATTATGGAAATTGCACATAGAATCTAATTTTTCTCTAATCTGATGAAGTATAATCCTCGGGGGGAATTAACGTAGACCAACCAATGGATTATCTAAGATAACTTCAAGTTTTAAGCTAAAATTGTTAACTATTGATTTTTGAAAAGAACAAACCAAACCTGAACGGGAGTTAATTTATTATTTATGAACCAAAGCACAAAAAAACTAAAAAAAATTTCGATAAAAAAAAAATTCCTTATATTAAAACATACACATGTGCAGCTGCGAAAAAAAATAGGACCACCCTCACAAGCAAATTTTCCAAAGACGTCATAACTTCATTTGTAACATTTAGAAACCTTTGAATACATTTTTAGAATGAGAATACCCTTAAAAATTATGAAGGGAAAAAAATTCGTGGTTTATTTACCGTTTTCAACAAATTTAAGGAATTTTATAAAAAAAATACGAAAATTAGGCGAAAAAAATAATAGGACCACTTTTCAAATATGCACTTAAAATTACAAAAATCACTTAAATGATTACTGAAAGATAATTGTATATTAAAGCTAAGATTATTCAATAAATTTAATGTTTATTTGCAATGCCTTTATTGGCTAAATTGGCTGCGCAACGTCTTGGAATCGATTCAAACAATCCCAAGTTCTTCAACATCTCTTGCTTAGCTTAGATATGCGCAAGACGAGTTTCTTCATACTCATATAGGTCTCGTGCCACGTATTTGAGATGAAGAGTCAAGCTGTATGTGCCCATCTTTCTAGTCACGCCTCGAGTATCCTTCAGTATCCTCTTTATAAAATATCGCTTATTTACCCATTTCCCTACCCACTGCACCGTTCTGCTGATAGAGTTGTAAATTTTCCATTAAGCAGCTAGGTTTAGAGTTACCTTTAGGGAGGCCGGATATTTGAAAAATATCTATATCGATATTTTCCTTTCTCTGCGATCAAATGTAAAGATCAGAGCTCCCAAACACTATAAAATATAGATCAAATGAATTTTTATAAGTTTATCAAATATGTGTATTTCATTTCATTTATAACATAACATGTTGTGGAATCCTTTGCAAGACCTTATAGTTAAAGAAGACGCTAAAGTTGAAAAGAAAACATTTCATCAACAGATTCTCAATTTGTTAGTCAATTATTGACATTTATGGTTACTTAATAAATAATCTTTTGGTCTCTGAAAGACAAGAAAAACAAACTTTTGGGAGGTGGAGGATGTACCGGTACGAACGGTGAATGAATCCGATACTATACCATCAGAAAGAATGATTCGGGTAGACTCTACCCTTCCGCAATCCAGAACATATTGATCCAGGGCACTCAAGATCTATCGCACTTTCGCAATTTATGAAAAACGAATGTGGTTTAAAAAGGGATGCACAGTTGAAGTCCCAGTACGACTTAGTACTCCAGAAATACTTGGATTTGGGTTATATACCACAAATCTTCTCGAATAGTCGTTTCCAGAATTTCACTATTTTAAATTTGGAGGTGTGGGAGTTTATCGTTACAAATACTTCATCGTATCCTTATGTCATTTAAAGACTTTTTGCGACGAGTGGAATAGATTTACTCTGAACAATTTAATGAATTTAGCTACGTGGGTTGCTTTTTAAGTCACTGGCCTAGGTCACTTTAAGCCATTTTAGGACCAATTGGCCTTTTGCCAAAAAAAGTTTGGACTTTTACCGATTAACGATTAATCAAAAACTTACCTCGGCAGAAAAATGGAATTAACTCGTGAAAATTTTCGTGCAATCATTTTACACAACTTTCGACGTAGATTATGACGACAAGAGTGCAACGCTGAACTTAAATCTTTGTATGACGATGAAGCACCATCCTATAGCACAGTAAAAAGTTGGTTTAATGAATTCAATCGCGGGCGACGCTCGCTCGAAGACGAAGGTGGTCTAAAAACAGTCGTTGTGCCAGAAAACATTGATGCCGTGCGTGATCTGATAATGCAAGATCGTCATGTGACATACCGTGTGATAGAGGCATCCTTGGGCATTTCTTCCACCAGCATACATTCGATATTGCAAACAAAAAGGTTTGTTCTCGTTGGATCCCGCACAATTTGACAATCGCTCAAAAAAAAGGCTCGTGTGGATTGGTGCAAAGAAATTTGAAAAAAATATAATCGCGGTGTTTCAAAAGACGTTTATAAGATCGTCACAGGTGACGAATCATGGATCTATGCTTATGAGCCCGAAACAAAACAGCAATCGACCGTGTGGGTCTTCGAAGACGAGCCAAATCCAACAAAAGTCGTTCGTGGAAGAAGCACTTCGAAGCAAATGGTCGCCTGTTTCTTCGGTAAAACTGGTCATGTGGCGACTGTTCCGCTTGAGCAACGTAGGACGGACGGTCAATTCTGAGTGGTATACCACAATTTGTTTGCCTGAAGTCTTCGGAGAAATTCGAAAAACGAACAAGAGAAGACAGATCATTGTGCACCATGACAATGCGAGCTCGAAAATCGATATAATTTCCGGCAGCAATAGTTCCCTTGTTCAGAAAATTGGACCACACTGAGTTTATACTCGCTTTCGCTACTCTCGTTCTGCATTTTTGGCGTCAAGTCAACTCCAAGGTATTTTTAATGTCCAGTTTTCCTATATTTCCGTTTTGAAATACCTTGATCTCAGACTTCGATTTGTTGACTTCCATGCCTCACAATGTGTAGTATATCTCCATTTTTAATATGGAGGCCAAGTTGCAAATGTTGTCAAACGTTTGTCTGTCAGTCTTCTCCTCTGTTTCGCACCACGAGTTATTCCGGTTGAATGTCCCACTAATCTGCTTACATTTCTACCGTTTTTTTTAAAGTGTACTTTAAGTTTTCAGAACTCCATATTCCACGAGGTTGTAGCTTTTGATTTGGGAATTTTTTTAATAATTAACTTAAACCAATCTTCCTTAACTTATCAATGCTTCTTACACTTCTTTATTTAAAATTTTTTGTTATTTTTTTTGCAGCCCTTCAAGCTACATCGTTTAGATGAGGGCCCCTCGACCACAGTCAAACTGACCAAGGATGAGGCTCTTAAATATTACACACAAATGCAAACCATTCGTCGCATTGAGACCGCCGCTGGTAATCTCTACAAGGAGAGGATCATTCGTGGTTTCTGTCATTTGTATTCGGGTCAGGAGGCATGCGCTGTGGGCATGAAGGCGGCAATGCGGGATGTGGATAACATCATTTCGGCATATCGTGTGCATGGCTGGACCTATCTGATGGGTGTTTCACCCTCGGGTGTGTTGGCCGAACTGACGGGTGTTCAGGGTGGTTGTGCCCGTGGCAAAGGCGGTTCGATGCACATGTATTCACCAAATTTCTATGGCGGTAATGGCATTGTGGGTGCCCAGGTACCATTGGGCACGGGAGTGGGTTTGGCCTGCAAGTACAAGGGCAATGGTGGCATGTGTCTGGCACTGTACGGTGATGGTGCAGCCAATCAGGGTCAGGTATTTGAGGCCTATAACATGGCCTATCTGTGGAAGCTGCCGGTGATCTTTGTCTGCGAGAATAACAACTATGGTGAGAGATTGAATGGACATTTTCCCCCTCGATATTAATTATAATGTTATATAAATTCTTATCTAAAGCCATGGGCACCAGCACAGAGCGTGCCTCCTGCAATACGGATTACTATACACGTGGCGATGCCTTGCCCGGCATTTGGGTAGATGGCATGGATGTGCTGGCTGTGCGCAGTGCCACTGAATTTGCCATTAACTATGTAAATACGGTTGGTCCGTTGGTAATGGAAACGAATACCTATCGTTATTCGGGTCATTCCATGTCTGATCCCGGCACTTCGTATCGTACACGTGAAGAGATTCAGGAGGTGCGTCAAAAGCGTGATCCCATAACATCCTTTAAGGAGCTGTGCATTGAGCTGGGTCTTATTACAGCTGATGAGATTAAGGTAAGTTTGTTTGCCTTTGTTTTCATCTCTTTCTAATTGATATCTGTCTCGCTTGATTTACTCCACAGGCCATTGATCTGAAGGTGCGCAAGGAAATCGATGAGGCCACTGCCTTTGCCAAAAGCGATGCTGAGCTGGGTGTTAGCCATCTATGGACTGATGTCTACTCTAACAATCTGGAACCCAAGCTGCGTGGCACCAATTCCTACAATTTGGATCATATCCAGGAGCGCAAGGGTGTCAATCATTAAGAGTGAATCACAATCCAGACGACAGACACAAAACGAAATCTCTAGCTCTTAAGACGAAAGATGTTAATTAGAAACAAGCCACATACACACACACACACACACACCAATCTTAGCATCCCACAACATCCTCACATTATGGGCCAGTGGCTACTGCAATGGATATTATATAATACTACAAAAAATCGTGTTCAATCTTATGGATAAACCGGAATGTAAATTTGTTAAAATATAAAACGAAAAGTACATGATTCATTCAATGATCCCCCTGCCTTAGCTGTCTAATTTGTAGATTTGTCTAGGCTTCATTTCTCAAAATTATACCTTACACAATCAAACTAAATCAAAATTCGTAGGTTAATTTAGGATTGCCTGGCCATTAAGTTGGTCCCCCCACAGTGGCGCAGCAGATGTGTTGGGGTCATTTGGCGTTTCGAGAGAGCAATACCGCAGAGATCTAACGACCAAGCATGCTTAAGCCTTGCAAAGTCGCATTAATGGGGCGTTTTGGTTCTCAATCGTCATTACAACGTCATTTGCTTAACATTTATACGGGCCGCCAATGGACAACCAAGACACGGATGGGATGTCCCATATGGCTAGCTAGACGAAGTAACTCCCAAACCGCTGGCGCCAGTTCGTTGACCCTGGAGAATGTAAGTAAAAAGGAAAAGAGATCTTTCGAAGCATTAAAAAGATGAAATCTTATGGAGCAAGGTGGAAGAAAGTAAAGGGGATAGAATATTAATAGAAAATAAAGTAGAACAAGGCAGAAGTCTAGAAAAAATAGTACGACTTTAGTGAAGGAGATGCAAAATGATATGGTAGGGATATGAAGAGAAGACCTAAATGAAGAAATCCCAAGAAAGAAAGAGAAGAGAAAAGAACCAACAAAAAACGAGAAAACAAAGCTAACTTCGACTGTGTCGAAGTTTTAATACACTTGAAAAACTTTACTTCAACTGATTTAACCGGTAATATATATATTGGATATAGATATCAGATATTTAAAATTTGTAAATCATTGATAATACAAATTTGATACTATAAAAAAACTTTTCTTTGTAAATCACATTTTCAGACCGATCGGTCCTATGGCAGCTATATGCTATAGTCAACCGATTTTGATAAATATTTTCAAAATTATGTGAAAGCATATAAAACTAATATATACCAAGATTGGGGACGCTACGATTGAAAACAAAAAAGTTTTTCTCACTGGAAGTAGTTTTTTGACCGACCGTTTCTATGGGAGCTATATGCTATAGTCATTCGATTTTAATACATTTTTCCAGAATTATGTGGAAGCATATAAAACTCACATATACCAAGTTTAGTGACGCTACGATAGAAAACAAAAAAGTTTTTCTCACTAGAACTAGTTTTTGGACCGATCGTTCCTATGGCAGCTATATGATATAGTCATCCGATCCGGCCGGTTCCGACATATTAGTTGCGTGCAGTAAAAAGAAGACTCTGTGCAAATTTTCAGCTCGATAGCTTTAAAACTGAGGGACTAGTTCGCGTAGAAACAGACAGGCGGACGGAATTGAACTCAGCTCGTCGTCCTGATCAAGAATATATATAGTTTATGGGGTCGGAAATGAATATTTCTATGCGTTAGAAACTTCTAGGCAAAACAAGTAAGAAAATCGGTCAAGCCCGACTGTAATATACTCTGTACCTGTTTGTATATAACTAATAACTTTAAAGTGTGGGGTCACACAAACTGTGCAAGTGCTGCCCATCACGATTACGGGCAGTGCTGCCCAGCGTAATTATTTGATTTGCTTATAATTCGAATATCGTTCATCTGATTTGGAAACGGTGTATGGTGGATCGTTAAGAAATGACGATTGAAATAGATGCCTTAAAGGTTCAAGCAATCTGTCTTTAAAATTGTGGAAGATATTCGATATTTTTTCAAATTGTGGGGGTGGCAACTCTACCATCGTTCATCTGATCGGAAATCAATGTATGGGGGCTCGATAAGTAATGATGAGTAGAATATATGTATAGAAGGTCCAAAATTGCGGGGGAGGCAAAAATCAAAACTAAACTTGATCTGCCTGCAAGTATAAGAAATATATGTTCCATACACCTCAAACCTCTATCGCTTACCATCTCTGAGATCTTAGCGTTCATACGGACAGACGGACATGTCTATATCGACTCGGCTGTTGAAGCTGATCAAGAATATATATACTTTATAGGGTCGGAGATGCTTCCTTCTGGCTGTTACATACATTTGCACAAACCCAATATACTCTTTGTACCTTCGGTACAGAGTATAATGAATATACACTTTTCAAGTGTATTCATATCGCTTAAGTAAAATATTCGATATTGATATATCGTTTTTCAATAAAATTTCGATATTCGATATATCGATATTATTTCCATCATCTCTAGTTCGGAGGTTCGAACCCATGAAGAATCTTTGGGCTTCGTTCGCGTACCAGTTCCTGGTTCCTCTCATTCCCAGGTTTCGGTTCAAACCACGATAAAGTATAAATTGTGTTTTCAATTTATTTATACGTTTCAATTGGATTAAAGAATTAAATTGTTCGCGACGTTCCGGTTAAAATTTCACGTTAAAACAAGTACGAAGGTTTGAAACAAATTCAAATAATCCTGCATCGAGTTTAAAGTAAGTACGGAATTGCAATGTCAAAGCGCAAGTAGGAAAAGAAAACGTGAATGAGTAAGAAAACTTGTTCTCTCACCCCTTACATAAAAATCTAATTTTGTGTGTGGTTGAAATAAGTATAGCTCGATTTCGTAAACCGAGCTTAAGACGGGATTAAGGCAGAGAACTTTGAATTTGAAAAATCCGAACTCATGTTAATCCTTTCGTACTTGGTTTAAAAAATTCGGGATCGTCCATCTTTTTCTGACATCGATTGGAATTGATTTTAGTCCGGACATTTCGGTTTTTTTTTTGTGCAGCCATTTTATATACCTGGAGCTACAATATTTTTCTCTTTTTAGCTCTTAGATTAGAAAGAACAAACTTTAGTGTTGAAAAGTATTAAGTCTTCCTTTTTTAAAAATTTTTCCGATGGACAAAAAAAGGTCCTTCCATCAACTGATTTAGAAATCTCTTAATCCTTCTTTAGAATCCTTCAAGAAATCTAAACCAAATCAAAATCTATTTCAGGAATCCCAATAAGTATAATTTAAAAAATTACGGGAAATTATTGTTTTAGTTTTATTTATTTATTTCCGGATACAATGCGCCGTCACAAAAAGATCATTCTATAATATAATATTTATATCATATTTTAAATATATATATATATTAAAGATTCGAAGAGAATATTATATAATGAGGTAATAGGGCAAAGAAACCTTAAAAAAGACGCCTATGGGTTTGATTCCACGATCATTTGACAAGTTTAGTAGAAAACAGAAAAAGGAAGCGAAAGTTAGACGGGATTCACACGATGAAGTAAACTTCATGAAGTTTTTCGAAAAGCTCTTGCTTGTCGGAAAGAGGTAGAGGGGCAAGCCACCCCACCCCCCTCTCTCCCAAAAAAGCTTTTGGAACATAACACCTTTACAACCAGCAAACTGCATGATGTTTTCTAAAAAGCTCTTGCTTGTAGGAAAGAGGTGTAGAGGGGAAAGCTACCCCACCTCACCTCTTTTCCACAAACAAAAGCTTTTTGAGAAACTTTATGAAGTTTCCTTCATCGTGTAAATGCGGTCTAAGACGGGATTTACACGATGAAGCAAACTGCATGATGTTTTCTAAAAAGCTTTTGCTTGTAAGAAAGGGGTGTGGTGGGGAAGCTTGCCCCTCCACACCTCTTACCTACAAGCAAGAGCTTTTAAGAAAACTTCATGGAGTTTGCTTCATCGTGTAAATCCCGTCTAAGTCGGGATTACACGATGAAGCAAACTTCGTGATGTTTTTATAAAAGCTCTCGCTTGTAGAATAGAGGCGTAGAGGGGAAGCCACCCCACCACACCTCTTTCTTACAAACAAAAGCTTTTTGAGAAACTTCATCGTGTAAATGTCCCGACTTATATAATTAATTTTCTCTTCCTCTCTCTCTCTCCTCTCGCAGACCTTTAAATGTTACGATCTGGAAACCGGACCACCCATGGATGTAGAGCTTTCGCGTGAAGATGCCCTGCAAATGTATACCCGTATGGTTGAAGTGCGTCGCGTAGAAACCCTGGCTGGCGATTTCTACAAACAGCAAAAAATACGCGGTTTCTGTCATCTATATATTGGCCAGGAGGCGGTAGCCGTGGGCATGGTTGCCATGATGCGTAAAGTGGATTCGGTGATAACCGCCTATCGTTGTCACGGTTGGACCTATCTAATGGGTGTCTCGATGAACGCCCTATTGTCCGAACTGTTGGGTGTGCGCAGTGGCTGTAGTCGGGGTAAAGGTGGCTCCATGCATATGTATGGCGATAGATACTATGGTGGTAATGGCATAGTGGGTTCCCAGGTGCCGTTGGGTACGGGCGTTGCTCTGGCCCATCGTTATAGAGAAGATGGCGGTGTATGCATTATATGCTATGGCGATGGTGCTGCCAATCAGGGTCAGATTTTTGAGTCCTATAACATGGCCAAGCTGTGGTGTTTGCCCTGCATTTTTGTGTGCGAAAATAATGTGTATGGCATGGGTACGCATATGGATCGGGCCTCGGCTAACACAGATTTCTATATGCGTGGTCAATATATACCCGGATTGTGGGTCGATGGCAATCAGGTGCTGGCCGTGCGCAGTGCCGCTCAATTTGCCATCGAGTATGTCCAGACGAATGGACCCATTGTGCTGGAGATGTTCACGTATCGTTATTCGGGTCACTCCATGTCCGATCCGGGCACCTCGTATAGAACACGCGATGAGATTCAGGGGGTACGTGGAACACGTGATCCGATTACAAATTTCCGTCAGCAAATTGTTAGCTTGGGCCTGGCGGCCGATGAGGAGTTAACGGTGATCGATAAAGAGGTGAAGGTGCGTTTGGATTTGGAGGCCAAGAAATCGATGACCGAGCGTGAGGTTGAGCCCACCGAATTGCATGCGGATGTCTATGCCAGAAATTTGGAGCCCAAAATAAGGGGTGTGTCGGGTTATAGTCTAGAGCATCGCCAATTGGCGGAGGTATGCCTGGGTAAGCCCAAAGCAACACCGGCCAGTGAGATACAAAATGTTCCAATTGGGGATGCGGCTTTGTTGGCAGCTCAGGGGAAGGCCAAAAAGAAAGAGACTGGAAAGGCGGATGAACAGCAACAGCCGCCGGGACCGGAGGGAGCAGCGGGAGCGCCCCCAGCAGCAGCACCCGCAGCGCCACCGGGAGCAACTCCAGCAGCAGCGCCCCCAGCGGCAGCGGGAGCAACTCCAGCAGCAGCGGGAGCTCCTCCAGCAGCAGCGGGCGTGCCTCCAGCAGCAGCAGCGGGAGCTCCTCCAGCAGCAGCAGGCGTGCCTCCAGCAGCAGCAGCTAAGCCCCCGCCAGCAGCACAGGCAAGCCCCCACCAGCAGCAGCAGCTAAGCCCCCGCCAGCAGCAGGCAAACCCCCGGCAGCAGCAGCTAAGCCCCCGCCAGCAGCAGCAGCTAAGCCCCCACCAGCAGCAGGCAAGCCCCCACCAGCAGCAGCAGCTAAGCCCCCGCCAGCAGCAGCAGCTAAGCCCCCGCCAGCAGCAGCCAAGCCCCCGCCAGCAGCAGCCAAGCCCCCGCCAGCAGCAGCTAAGCCCCCGCCAGCAGCAGCAGCTAAGTCCCCGCCAGCAACAGCTAAGCCTCCTCCAGCAGCAGCTAAGCCCCCGCCAGCAGCAGCTAAGCCCCCGCCAGCAGCAGCAGCTAAGCCCCCGCCAGCAGCAGCCAAGCCCCCGCCAGCAGCAGCTACACCCCCGCCAGCAACAGCTGCACCCGGCGCTCCCGCTGGAGCACCAAAGACGCCGCCATCTGCCAAGAACAAGCCCAACAAGTGAACAGCTTTCTTTTACACACACACACACACACACACATTTATATAGAAAATTTCCCGATACAATAAAAAGTTCAAAAGTTTAGCCAAGTTAATGTCAAAAACAAAAGCTTTAATTCGCAGCTTAAGCAAGACACCTGTAAATGCTCAAAAGCTTTCACTCTTCCGTTAACCCCTGCATCATCCTCCCACCCCCACACACTACACAACTGTCTCTGTAATGGAGCGCAACGCATTTCATTCATTTATCATGCCATTAAATGGCTCAGCCCTCCACCCCCTCCCCCTCTTCTTGACCAACACAATGGCCAGACGGCATGCGATCAGTTTGGCCCATTCAGTCTCTTTGCGATGCTCGGGCCTTGTTGATCTTGATCACGTGGTGCGCGTTGGCAACGTCCATACATTTCGTTTCGAGAAGGGTGCTTTTTCTTTTTGTTATGTGTGTGTGTGTGTGTTTGTGTGTGTGTGATTTAAACATAAATAATCTTGAAATGAAGATGAAAATATTTGCATATAAACAAATCAGAAAATCAAAAATCAAGCAAAAAAAAAAAAAGAAGAAAGTTAACCTTTGCATCCCGACCGCCCACTGATCACAGTTGATTTGAATGATATATGACAAAGTAGATGGTGGGAGGTGACAAATTTACTTGATTCTTTTTCATTCTTCTTCCCTTCGTTTTCTTTTGTTTATTCTTTTCTTGTATTCGACTTCTTCGTTCTGAATTTTGACTTTTATTGAATTTACCTTGCACTAGCAAAACACTTATCATATTATTTAGTATTAATAGTGCCTTGAGATACTTATTCAAATTGTCCCCAACTTATAGATTAACGAAAGATTTTGCGATCTTTCGAAGATTTCTTTTGAATTCAGAAAACAAAATGTACCTTAAGAATAATTATCGCCCTATTTTCGTTCATTGGTTTTAATCGTAGTCTTAGCGACGATTTCTCATTTTTAAATTTTCGGCAATTGGCGCCACTCTGTCGCACAAGCAAAGTTGCTTAGTTTCGAAACGAATTACATAAACAAATGTGAATCGCTGCTCGACTCGAGCCTCTGTTTTAGTTAGACTGCTCCCTAACTTAAATTTCGTGCCCACCGCTGATCTATAACATAAGAAATCCTCCCTGGGTGTGTTAACTTTAAATTTTTTCCTATTTCTTCTTCATCTGTTTCTTCTTTCGATTTTGATTATTTTGTTCTCTTCTTCTTCCTCATCCTCATACTTCTAATGCTCTTGTAGAATTATTTTTCGTTTTTCTTCTTTAATATTCTAATTTAAATTCCTCTGAATTCACTCACCTCATCTTCTCTTCTTCTTCTATTTTTTGTCTTTAACCTCTACTAGTTTTTTGTTCTCTTTTATCTTCTACGATAAAAAGTTTAAAAAATTTAGAACGCCCGAGAGATTTATTTGGATTCACTTAAGTCTTCTTTAATCTGAAGAAACATATATAAATTAATAAGAATTTACTTTGCGTCGCCTTGTCTGGGAATCGAACTCGGGACCTCGGCACTGAAGAACAAGAACGTCTGCGTCTCAGCGCACTCGACCGCGCCGCGCTTTTCAGACTAGGCGCCCAATGACATACAAGAGCCAAGAGAGCGAATTTGCTATTGCTCACAGCTTGTTCGCTCTCTCACTCGACATTTAAGCCCGAATCGGATCAAAAACAATCCCAAAAGGGATCAATCACGGATTATCAATCCTAATCGGGCTTAAAATTTCAATCCTTCCGTCGGGTTCAAATCAAGCTTTTTAGGCTTAAAAATATCCCGGCATTTTTTTTCTGTGTACTTCCACTCTATCTTCGTCTTGTTTTGCACCTTTTTACACCCTGTTATGGGTACAAAGGGGTAGAAAGTCCCCAAAGGACTGAAGAAAAAAGGGACCCACAATTTAACGCCAAATCCGAATCACTTCTGGCGGCAATAACTGGCGAAGGTGACCTTATGTGTAAAAGTTTTTACAAAACTAAACTTTCAATTAGATGTTACGAGGCGGGATCGAATCCCCAACCTCCCTCACACACGCTATTCACTGAGCCGCACAAGAATGAGGGTATAAAGTGTTTCTAAAATATACACAACCTTCAAAAGAATTTTATTTAGATTAGGTGCAATTATATAAATTACCAAAAGATATGCCAATTGGAATTTTTATGCCAAAAGCCGGCATAAGTTTATATGTTTTGATTTCGATTTCGATTAACGCCTCTGCCAATGTCGGAAGTGATGGCACAGAAGAACGAAAAGGGGCAATCGACAGCATTTTCCACTTTTTTGCCCCGTTTGTATCTTATTTGTTTTGTGTGATTTCATGCTGGCACATACTTAGCACACATACAAACAGACAAACGTACATATGCACATTAACGCCTCGTGTGGGACATTTTTATACTCTTGCAA